>OX123200.2:16342894-16821299 GCA_944739405.2 Euclidia mi
ATTTGCATCTGTCATACACTACGCCGCCTCCTCGCCTTTGGGCGGACAGGGAGCAGCCCCAGCGCTCGTCATCCGCAGGCACGAAATAAAACTAGGGTGGTCAGAGGTCGTCCCTTGTTCGACGTCCTCGACGCTCGGACATACGGTAGGTGAGAGGGCGATGGATTTCCCTCTCTCGCTCCACTGCCAAGCTAATCCTGCCATTAAATCTGAACATCACCGCCGTTGGGGTCGTGCTTGGTGTCGTCACCGTATGTTATAACAGACTTTTATTTCATTTTGTGCGCGAGGCGAGGGATCCTTTTATGTGCCGTTCCTCCCGCCACTACATGGGTGAAGCTTGGCTCAGGTGAAATAGGCGTGATACTCCCTCCATAAGTCGTTCCCGTTTTGCTAAAACCACGGCGGAGTCTTCAACGGAACGTAGTGACGTGTTTCATGCTTTGCATAACCATGACTTTTATGCTACTTTAAACTAAATCATATTTTAAACCAATTTCTGTAGAGATAAAATGACGACTAAAATAAAAGTACGAAAAATCGATTGCTGTTATCTCCCATCTGTTTTTCTGAAGAGTTACGAGCTTTTCTCATAGCATTTCTTACTTAAAAATCTGGCAAGTTAAAATACTCAAAAATAGTAAAGTATGTGTATTTAATAGCAATTTTTCTGCCTTTATTACACTTCGGTTGATACCTATGTTGTAGCTGCTTAGATAGCGCTAAATCCTATCTGCAGCAAAACCCATTACGTTGAGCTTGGGCATCATGATTCAAGACTCAATCTTATCTCTTAAGCTTTTCGCCTATCAATGGTGCTTGTAATTTACATTGTGTCTCGAAATTACAAACAAAGATCTCAAGCAAAGATATACGTTTTATATAGGAAATTTAATTTCATAAACATGCGTGCAATCTTTAAGTGAGAAATGTTTAAGAAACAAACCTAGGAATAAAAATTTGAATATTTTGCGAAGGAGATACCTATGATTTCCCGAAATGACTGACAAAGGTCTCTATGACTGACATTTTCAGATTGACCAGGCCCCAACCTCTTTACCTTTTAAATCATCCCGTTGCTCCTCCTATTTCTTATCCCAGTCATGTCAGCAATGCACTTGTGACTTTTTTGGCTCCAAGACATGGTTGCAACGCTACTTATCGCCTTGTTCTTATACTTACTATGTTTTTTTACCAACGGTATACAGATATCAAAGTAAACGCTAGGTCTTAATCCAGTTCAGAACATTACTTAAAAGTTTAACGTAACTAAACGGGACTTGACACTAGGCTTATTATCTATAAGTTGCGGGAGTTTTTTTACTTAATGGAAATCGAGTCTACTATCGGCTATATCTTTTAGCAGCATGTACTTAATGGTAAGCAAATGTAGTTCAGCTTATGGTTACGTTTTTAATACGAATTTCTGAACGTTCTCAATAGTATTTTGTCCGACTTTTGGCCCGAATCTGGGCTCAGAACACTGCTTAGGAATTATTATATTACTAGTACAAACAGACAATAAATTGGAAACACATATCTTGTTATTTTTTTTTTATTTAAACTTCCTGCAATACAATTTGCACAAGGCGGACTTAATGCCAAAGGCATTTTCTACCAGTCAATCTTAGGGTGATGCAGAAATGATATTGGCAGGGGTGCTTTAGAGACTTAAAACAAGAGAACTAAATATAAAAATAGAATAATGGTAATACATATTTGCGAATTCAGTTCAGAAATTCGTATTAAAAACGTAACCATAAGCTGAACTACATTTGCTTACCATTAAGTACATGCTGCTAAAAGATATAGCCGATAGTAGACTCGATTTCCATTAAGTAAAAAAACTCCCGCAACTTATAGATAATAAGCCTAGTGTCAAGTCCCGTTTAGTTACGTTAAACTTTTAAGTAATGTTCTGAACTGGATTAAGACCTAGCGTTTACTTTGATATCTGTATACCGTTGGTAAAAAAACATAGTAAGTATAAGAACAAGGCGATAAGTAGCGTTGCAACCATGTCTTGGAGCCAAAAAAGTCACAAGTGCATTGCTGACATGACTGGGATAAGAAATAGGAGGAGCAACGGGATGATTTAAAAGGTAAAGAGGTTGAGGCCTGGTCAATCTGAAAATGTCAGTCATAGAGACCTTTGTCAGTCATTTCGGGAAATCATAGGTATCTCCTTCGCAAAATATTCAAATTTTTATTCCTAGGTTTGTTTCTTAAACATTTCTCACTTAAAGATTGCACGCATGTTTATGAAATTAAATTTCCTATATAAAACGTATATCTTTGCTTGAGATCTTTGTTTGTAATTTCGAGACACAATGTAATTACAAGCACCATTGATAGGCGAAAAGCTTAAGAGATAAGATTGAGTCTTGAATCATGATGCCCAAGCTCAACGTAATGGGTTTTGCTGCAGATAGGATTTAGCGCTATCTAAGCAGCTACAACATAGGTATCAACCGAAGTGTAATAAAGGCAGAAAAATTGCTATTAAATACACATACTTTACTATTTTTGAGTATTTTAACTTGCCAGATTTTTAAGTAAGAAATGCTATGAGAAAATGCTCGTAACTCTTCAGAAAAACAGATGGGAGATAACAGCAATCGATTTTTCGTACTTTTATTTTAGTCGTCATTTTATCTCTACAGAAATTGGTTAAAATATGATTTAGTTTAAAAGTAGCATAAAAGTCATGGTTATGCAAAGCATGAAACACGTCACTACGTTCCGTTGAAGACTCCGCCGTGGTTTTAGCAAAACGGGAACGACTTATGGAGGGAGTATCACGCCTATTTCACCTGAGCCAAGCTTCACCCATGTAGTGGCGGGAGGAACGGCACATAAAAGGATCCCTCGCCTCGCGCACAAAATGAAATAAAAGTCTGTTATAACATACGGTGACGACACCAAGCACGACCCCAACGGCGGTGATGTTCAGATTTAATGGCAGGATTAGCTTGGCAGTGGAGCGAGAGAGGGAAATCCATCGCCCTCTCACCTACCGTATGTCCGAGCGTCGAGGACGTCGAACAAGGGACGACCTCTGACCACCCTAGTTTTATTTCGTGCCTGCGGATGACGAGCGCTGGGGCTGCTCCCTGTCCGCCCAAAGGCGAGGAGGCGGCGTAGTGTATGACAGATGCAAATGTGATACGTGAAGGGATTTAGACGTATGATTGCGAGATCATTATGAGACGGGGCTCGCCAACACCATCGGCGGGCCAATTCCGGGCGGGGTCGCGGAGAGGTAAGCTCTCCGCGAATCGCGTGATCTCGCCAACACACGGGACCCGTAGGGAAACCGTGGTGGTTTTAGAGGTGTGTCCCAAACGTCTTTAGGGGAGAGCCTCCACACAGCTCCTCCGCCAGTCCCAAGCCCGGTCGATCACACTCTACGGCTGGGTTGGCGTCGAGTTGAGATGGCTCATAAGGAGAGTTTCCACCGTAGTCAACAAAAAAAAAACGATAAGCTTGCTTTTGACGATCTTTTTCATATACCTTCATAGCCTGCCGCTACTGCCTCACAGTATGGAACTAGCCTACCCAGATATCTTGCTTCGGACTAGTCCAGACCATAATTAAAAGGCCAGTTCCAGATTAAAGTTGTATGTTGTATGTAAGGCCACTTTAACGTTTCTCCGACCAATCGAATTAAAATGCGACTTTCAAGTTACAGCCAATTTGGAGCCGCACTTTTATAAAAAAATGTACACACTAAATAATTAAATGTCATACCTAACAGTAATTGTACATTTCCTGTTAAACAGCATTCCATAAATATTTACTTCAGTCCACATCAAGCTCAAAAAATAAACTAGTTGTTCGCGACAGACATTAAAAACTATGACAGTGAATAGTGTATTCGAAGCCGCGAGTGAAAATCGTATAAAATCAGTGCTATCCAATCGTGCGGTACACCGGGTTCGGTTCTCGGACGCGTCAAAGTGATAAAATAACGCTAGAATAGTGAAAATTAGCATATCTTAATATATAAAATCCTTGCGTTACTGACTGACTGACAGACACGCTACAGCCGAAACTATTGGGCGCAGGAAGATGAAACTTGGCATGTATATTCCTTGGGGACCGTAGGGGTGCACTAAGAAGGGATTTCTCGAAATTCCCACGGGATCGGCCAAAACTGGTAAATTAAAAAAAATTGCAGGCGTAGCTGCTAGCGTCCTCTAGTCGTTAATAAGAAATGCTACGTAGTTAATGGACATCAGTTTTAAACTTGTGCTAACTGTAGGGACTTAGATATCGATCATAAATAGTGTAATAGATAAGAACTTATAGTTGATAAACAGCTGTTTTGTTTACATAGTCGTTTTATACGTGTTTTTTAGCTTCGTATAGGCTTGAAATCATGTCTACATACTTTCTTATTGCTAGTTATTACCTATTTTATAGTTAAAATAAACATACTAACAAACATTTGCATGTTTATCATAAACAATGTTTACTTAAGAAAATTTGTATTTTTACTTATGCATCGTAGGTTTCCCTGTAATAACTTAGAATTGAATAAATATATTTCATGGTCATGGTGTTTGTTTTAATAGATGCCCCATATAGTTTCACACAACGGCGCACCAAAATTACATATATAACTATAGTATTTAATATTTTTTAATAGAAATTATAGTGGGCGGGCCCTTGTGTGACGACATTTGTCAATAGTTTTTCTTAAATAGCTTAGTGACGCGCGCAGTTAGGTTTAGGTATTGTATACCAATAGATAGAACTTTTTAAGACCTATCTAGCTATGTATAGAACATATATGCATGTACCATAGTACCTAAGTTAATTACATGTATGTACTTTATCCAAAATAAATATTCGCTGTGCATATGTCCGGTGCGGTAGTCGTCGTTAAGGTAAAGTTCCGAAGTACCTAAGCGACCATGTTTTCGGCCAGTTCGTTGGCGTCCTAACCACCAAGCACCGAACACCTGAACAGCATCGCTCCCAACGTATGAAGATGTTTTATATTTGAAGCCCCGAATAGATAGAAGCCATACAGTCCACACATATAGAAGAACACACATCATCGTAGGAACATTTGCCAGTCACACACCACCAGCGCACTGTGGCGGACCAGCTAAGGTTCGATTCCTGGCATCCGTTACACTAGTTAAGAGGTTGTTTATCAAATTCAGAAGTGAAATCAGAATAATCCTCGCTTTTCCGTTACCTAACAATAAGCCCCTTTCTCAACCGTTATATTTTCCTGACAGCTAAGTTTACAATTGTACAAGGTATTTTCTGAATAAAACAATAGATATAAACTTGTTTAAAACACGAGTAGATTGTTAACACAATACAACGGCCTTGCTTTAAAAACTTTACCAATATTTTTTTGGTGAAGTCAATCTGGAAACCTCTCTATACGATTCTATTGTAGTATTGACACTATAGCGGTAAGGTTACTGAGAGAAATTTCTAAATTTGAAATACATTTTAGTTCAAATTTTCAATAGACAATACCTACTGCTGATTTCATTCTGCACGATATTTATCTAGTTACTAGATAAATAGCTATTGCCTTGTGTAATAACAAAAGGAGATATAATAATAAGCTATGTCCAGCTTTGTCTGATTTAGATTTATTGCATTTTTTCGTAGTTTTAAATACTACAACAACTAAAACAGGCCCTAAATTTAGTTTCACATCTCTAAAACATCGCCTTTCTTTTTCTCACCTTATATGTTAGTAGAATACAGGAATCGACCAATTTTAGTTTAGTGTATCTAACAAGAGAATTAAAAAAAGCTCGTATGCCATAATATGGCAACGATACGTAGGCACTACTACTTACGTATTCAAAATATGATTTTGGCATCCTCTGAAACGCGTCGAAAATATATCTTGCCAATCCTTTCAGCCACAGCGTTATAAATATTCTATAAGCATGTATAAAACTTTCAGTCTAAATATTATAAATAGTTGTCGCACAAAAGTTTTAGTTAACGTTCCATATGTGCAGTTAGCAGTTGCGCCGAATGATATAAGTTTATAAGTGGATTCAGCGAACACGTGTGCTGATATTTCTGTAGCGTGTCTCGTTATTGGAAAGGATTTTATCTGCCCCAATATAACATAAAGATGTGGCCATTTTTAAGTGGTGTATTCTCATTAAATAACATTTGGTATTGTTGTTGTTGAATTTTTGTAAAGCTGGGAAATAATCTTTAACTAAGTACAAATATTTAAAGGACCTCGCCTAAAGTGTTAATTTCAAAACTATGCACCTGTGTGGAGAGGAAGAAAGTAATTACTGTAACAATTAGCTAAACTAAGCTAACTCTTAACATGTAAACTATAGTATCAAAACTTCGGAAATCTACCCTTATTCAATATCTCTTTACTAACAATCGTGAACAATTATTTGTAGAAATAACCAAATAAAACGACGAAACAACCCATTAAATACAGTAGACAGAATAGCGTAGCAATTTATTGAATCCAGTTATTTTTTGTTGTTAACAGAACTGTTACCCTTTGGGACTCTATTACCATATTATATATGAATAATTGACCTAGATGATTATTTATTAACAAGGCGCTAGTACAATAAACTTCAACTCACTGAAATGCTTTTAAACTTTCGCGACTTGTACACATAGTAATATTTATGTAAAATTCATCTCATGACCACAGCTGTAAAGGCATTTAAAACAAGAGAACTAAATATAAAAATAGAATAATGGTAATACATATTTGCGAATTCAGTTCAGAAATTCGTATTAAAAACGTAACCATAAGCTGAACTACATTTGCTTACCATTAAGTACATGCTGCTAAAAGATATAGCCGATAGTAGACTCGATTTCCATTAAGTAAAAAAACTCCCGCAACTTATAGATAATAAGCCTAGTGTCAAGTCCCGTTTAGTTACGTTAAACTTTTAAGTAATGTTCTGAACTGGATTAAGACCTAGCGTTTACTTTGATATCTGTATACCGTTGGTAAAAAAACATAGTAAGTATAAGAACAAGGCGATAAGTAGCGTTGCAACCATGTCTTGGAGCCAAAAAAGTCACAAGTGCATTGCTGACATGACTGGGATAAGAAATAGGAGGAGCAACGGGATGATTTAAAAGGTAAAGAGGTTGAGGCCTGGTCAATCTGAAAATGTCAGTCATAGAGACCTTTGTCAGTCATTTCGGGAAATCATAGGTATCTCCTTCGCAAAATATTCAAATTTTTATTCCTAGGTTTGTTTCTTAAACATTTCTCACTTAAAGATTGCACGCATGTTTATGAAATTAAATTTCCTATATAAAACGTATATCTTTGCTTGAGATCTTTGTTTGTAATTTCGAGACACAATGTAATTACAAGCACCATTGATAGGCGAAAAGCTTAAGAGATAAGATTGAGTCTTGAATCATGATGCCCAAGCTCAACGTAATGGGTTTTGCTGCAGATAGGATTTAGCGCTATCTAAGCAGCTACAACATAGGTATCAACCGAAGTGTAATAAAGGCAGAAAAATTGCTATTAAATACACATACTTTACTATTTTTGAGTATTTTAACTTGCCAGATTTTTAAGTAAGAAATGCTATGAGAAAATGCTCGTAACTCTTCAGAAAAACAGATGGGAGATAACAGCAATCGATTTTTCGTACTTTTATTTTAGTCGTCATTTTATCTCTACAGAAATTGGTTAAAATATGATTTAGTTTAAAAGTAGCATAAAAGTCATGGTTATGCAAAGCATGAAACACGTCACTACGTTCCGTTGAAGACTCCGCCGTGGTTTTAGCAAAACGGGAACGACTTATGGAGAGAGTATCACGCCTATTCCACCTGAGCCAAGCTTCACCCATGTAGTGGCGGGAGGAACGGCACATAAAAGGATCCCTCGCCTCGCGCACAAAATGAAATAAAAGTCTGTTATAACATACGGTGACGACACCAAGCACGACCCCAACGGCGGTGATGTTCAGATTTAATGGCAGGATTAGCTTGGCAGTGGAGCGAGAGAGGGAAATCCATCGCCCTCTCACCTACCGTATGTCCGAGCGTCGAGGACGTCGAACAAGGGACGACCTCTGACCACCCTAGTTTTATTTCGTGCCTGCGGATGACGAGCGCTGGGGCTGCTCCCTGTCCGCCCAAAGGCGAGGAGGCGGCGTAGTGTATGACAGATGCAAATGTGATACGTGAAGGGATTTAGACGTATGATTGCGAGATCATTATGAGACGGGGCTCGCCAACACCATCGGCGGGCCAATTCCGGGCGGGGTCGCGGAGAGGTAAGCTCTCCGCGAATCGCGTGATCTCGCCAACACACGGGACCCGTAGGGAAACCGTGGTGGTTTTAGAGGTGTGTCCCAAACGTCTTTAGGGGAGAGCCTCCACACAGCTCCTCCGCCAGTCCCAAGCCCGGTCGATCACACTCTACGGCTGGGTTGGCGTCGAGTTGAGATGGCTCATAAGGAGAGTTTCCACCGTAGTCAACAAAAAAAAAAACGATAAGCTTGCTTTTGACGATCTTTTTCATATACCTTCATAGCCTGCCGCTACTGCCTCACAGTATGGAACTAGCCTACCCAGATATCTTGCTTCGGACTAGTCCAGACCATAATTAAAAGGCCAGTTCCAGATTAAAGTTGTATGTTGTATGTAAGGCCACTTTAACGTTTCTCCGACCAATCGAATTAAAATGCGACTTTCAAGTTACAGCCAATTTGGAGCCGCACTTTTATAAAAAAATGTACACACTAAATAATTAAATGTCATACCTAACAGTAATTGTACATTTCCTGTTAAACAGCATTCCATAAATATTTACTTCAGTCCACATCAAGCTCAAAAAATAAACTAGTTGTTCGCGACAGACATTAAAAACTATGACAGTGAATAGTGTATTCGAAGCCGCGAGTGAAAATCGTATAAAATCAGTGCTATCCAATCGTGCGGTACACCGGGTTCGGTTCTCGGACGCGTCAAAGTGATAAAATAACGCTAGAATAGTGAAAATTAGCATATCTTAATATATAAAATCCTTGCGTTACTGACTGACTGACAGACACGCTACAGCCGAAACTATTGGGCGCAGGAAGATGAAACTTGGCATGTATATTCCTTGGGGACCGTAGGGGTGCACTAAGAAGGGATTTCTCGAAATTCCCACGGGATCGGCCAAAACTGGTAAATTAAAAAAAATTGCAGGCGTAGCTGCTAGCGTCCTCTAGTCGTTAATAAGAAATGCTACGTAGTTAATGGACATCAGTTTTAAACTTGTGCTAACTGTAGGGACTTAGATATCGATCATAAATAGTGTAATAGATAAGAACTTATAGTTGATAAACAGCTGTTTTGTTTACATAGTCGTTTTATACGTGTTTTTTAGCTTCGTATAGGCTTGAAATCATGTCTACATACTTTCTTATTGCTAGTTATTACCTATTTTATAGTTAAAATAAACATACTAACAAACATTTGCATGTTTATCATAAACAATGTTTACTTAAGAAAATTTGTATTTTTACTTATGCATCGTAGGTTTCCCTGTAATAACTTAGAATTGAATAAATATATTTCATGGTCATGGTGTTTGTTTTAATAGATGCCCCATATAGTTTCACACAACGGCGCACCAAAATTACATATATAACTATAGTATTTAATATTTTTTAATAGAAATTATAGTGGGCGGGCCCTTGTGTGACGACATTTGTCAATAGTTTTTCTTAAATAGCTTAGTGACGCGCGCAGTTAGGTTTAGGTATTGTATACCAATAGATAGAACTTTTTAAGACCTATCTAGCTATGTATAGAACATATATGCATGTACCATAGTACCTAAGTTAATTACATGTATGTACTTTATCCAAAATAAATATTCGCTGTGCATATGTCCGGTGCGGTAGTCGTCGTTAAGGTAAAGTTCCGAAGTACCTAAGCGACCATGTTTTCGGCCAGTTCGTTGGCGTCCTAACCACCAAGCACCGAACACCTGAACAGCATCGCTCCCAACGTATGAAGATGTTTTATATTTGAAGCCCCGAATAGATAGAAGCCATACAGTCCACACATATAGAAGAACACACATCATCGTAGGAACATTTGCCAGTCACACACCACCAGCGCACTGTGGCGGACCAGCTAAGGTTCGATTCCTGGCATCCGTTACACTAGTTAAGAGGTTGTTTATCAAATTCAGAAGTGAAATCAGAATAATCCTCGCTTTTCCGTTACCTAACAATAAGCGCCTTTCTCAACCGTTATATTTTCCTGACAGCTAAGTTTACAATTGTACAAGGTATTTTCTGAATAAAACAATAGATATAAACTTGTTTAAAACACGAGTAGATTGTTAACACAATACAACGGCCTTGCTTTAAAAACTTTACCAATATTTTTTTGGTGAAGTCAATCTGGAAACCTCTCTATACGATTCTATTGTAGTATTGACACTATAGCGGTAAGGTTACTGAGAGAAATTTCTAAATTTGAAATACATTTTAGTTCAAATTTTCAATAGACAATACCTACTGCTGATTTCATTCTGCACGATATTTATCTAGTTACTAGATAAATAGCTATTGCCTTGTGTAATAACAAAAGGAGATATAATAATAAGCTATGTCCAGCTTTGTCTGATTTAGATTTATTGCATTTTTTCGTAGTTTTAAATACTACAACAACTAAAACAGGCCCTAAATTTAGTTTCACATCTCTAAAACATCGCCTTTCTTTTTCTCACCTTATATGTTAGTAGAATACAGGAATCGACCAATTTTAGTTTAGTGTATCTAACAAGAGAATTAAAAAAAGCTCGTATGCCATAATATGGCAACGATACGTAGGCACTACTACTTACGTATTCAAAATATGATTTTGGCATCCTCTGAAACGCGTCGAAAATATATCTTGCCAATCCTTTCAGCCACAGCGTTATAAATATTCTATAAGCATGTATAAAACTTTCAGTCTAAATATTATAAATAGTTGTCGCACAAAAGTTTTAGTTAACGTTCCATATGTGCAGTTAGCAGTTGCGCCGAATGATATAAGTTTATAAGTGGATTCAGCGAACACGTGTGCTGATATTTCTGTAGCGTGTCTCGTTATTGGAAAGGATTTTATCTGCCCCAATATAACATAAAGATGTGGCCATTTTTAAGTGGTGTATTCTCATTAAATAACATTTGGTATTGTTGTTGTTGAATTTTTGTAAAGCTGGGAAATAATCTTTAACTAAGTACAAATATTTAAAGGACCTCGCCTAAAGTGTTAATTTCAAAACTATGCACCTGTGTGGAGAGGAAGAAAGTAATTACTGTAACAATTAGCTAAACTAAGCTAACTCTTAACATGTAAACTATAGTATCAAAACTTCGGAAATCTACCCTTATTCAATATCTCTTTACTAACAATCGTGAACAATTATTTGTAGAAATAACCAAATAAAACGACGAAACAACCCATTAAATACAGTAGACAGAATAGCGTAGCAATTTATTGAATCCAGTTATTTTTTGTTGTTAACAGAACTGTTACCCTTTGGGACTCTATTACCATATTATATATGAATAATTGACCTAGATGATTATTTATTAACAAGGCGCTAGTACAATAAACTTCAACTCACTGAAATGCTTTTAAACTTTCGCGACTTGTACACATAGTAATATTTATGTAAAATTCATCTCATGACCACAGCTGTAAAGGCATTCCGGAAAGTCAAGGGACATATTAAGTATTTTACTTATATTTTCAAAAAAATGCACGAGTCAGCAATAACCAAGTGGAAAGACCGATAGACTGCTACGCAGAGGGTCTCGGGTTCGAATGACTTTTTGAAAGTGCTTATTAAACGTCTTACATCATCGATCTGTATACTGTGTACACGTTATAACGTATACCGGACGTGATACATCAAGCATTTATCGACGTGATTGATTGGGCGCTTCCAAACGGACTACGTGCTGTCGACCTCCGTGAATGAACCTGCTTTAGATGTCGAAATTTACTTGCCTGAGATGAACACGGATAGCATAATTGTTTAGGACGTCTGATCATCAATTTTACGCTTGTATTTTCAGGTTTGAGCGAGAGGGTAGATATGATAGAGAGGGTAAGTGTAGGTAGATAGATAATTCTTTATTGTACACCACATTACAGATAAGATGTTATACATAAGAAAATTATTTGAAATATTGTGAACGTTTCGGATTGGTATTTTTTTTCTAAAACGTTATTCTCCTTTCCAAATGAGTTTTACTATAAAATATACATAATATATAAAGGCAATGGCGGTAAATATATGTAAGGTAGTAGGTATATTCACAACTACTCCTTGATTATTTATCCACATAATTTGTATTTTAGTAATTCAATTCAGAAACATTCAATTTTTACTTCAGTGATCTGGAACAAAACAACATAGATACTCCCAATCTCACGCAAAACCAAAGAAGAAAAATATATACCAAATATATTAAATACAATTAATCCAGCAACCGAGTCCCAAATCCCGGAACGTCGGCGGGCAATTTCTATAAATAATAATCTGTGTCAGCGCGGTATTCAATTAGTGCACTAATTACCGGCGCAGCAAGCTCGGATACAATCACACAGGGGAAATACGCGCCGCTTAATATACCTACGCAAAATGTTATGAACGAAATAAAATTATTACTTACTTGTAGACAAGGTGTAGGATTAACGGGTATTTAGAATTATAAATTAAACTTTAAGAAATCAATTAATTTATAAAATTGTTGTTTGGTCGTAAATTGCACCAATGATGTCATTCGACAACAATGAGAAAATAAAAATAGTAACAAATTTATTTTTTTGAATCTCTGCTTACACAGGCAGTTGTTATAGTATTTTTAACGACCCTACGTAAGCCACATTATTGATTTACAAAAAAAATGAATTCAAAACACATTATTAAAACAAACAAATTTATTTCCTTCCTATTCTTTTTATTCTAAATGTAAATATTAATTTATTATTATATTACCTACTATCAAAAACCATAAGATTTTATTCAATTACAGCACATTTCTCTCTCTCTACTTTAGTAGTGACTCGTGTGCGTAAGTGTCTCTACATTTTGACTTAGAAAACCAATTATAATAATTGCGTACACCCCTTGGGTTTTAATGAGTAAATATATAATAAAGGTTATGCATAGGTGCATAGGGTTCCCACCAAGACCTTAGCCAACCTCACCTGCAAGTGGTGCACCTGCCGATCAACGGACGAGGCTCTGGCAAACAAAATGCCCCAATAAGCGGCAATAGGCTCGCCACCTATTACGTGGGATCAAAACACTGGCGAAAAGTGGGCGTTTAATATGCCTCTGCCTACCCCTTCGGGGAAACAGGCGTGAGTATATGTATGTATGTATTTATATCGTGTTCATTGGGGTGCGGCCAGTTGAATTGTTATTGTAAAGCCTTGTACGGAACGAAACTCTCCATAAATACCCTTGGTTATTGTTCTTGGTGGCGGCTTCGCATTTTAAATACCCATTACTATGGTATATAGGCTACAAGTTTATTTATGATAGTGTGGCACATAAAATAAATACACCTACATACATGCATTGATATATCTTAAATTAAATAAACGTGTTTGTATGACAGGGATCTTTTGACTATTAATTTCCTAGTGCGCTAACCTAGATTTAGGGCGTCGCCGTCGGTCGCAATACTCTTAATAGTTTATCCATTGTAACACGAAAATAGAGTATATATAGGCGTGTGAATTATTATTATGTATAGCTGGAGAGGCCGACAGACTGCTACCCAGAGGGTCTCGGGTTCGAATCCACGCACCAAGGACTTGTCGTAGTTAAGTGCGTATTCAATTGTTAATTATCACTTGCTAATCGGTGAAGGTAAACATCGTGAGGAAACTTGCATGTCTGAGAGTTCTCCATAATGTTCTCGAAACACATGTCAAGTCTGCCAAACCGCACTTGGCCAGCGTGGTGGAATATGGCCTTACCCTTCTCATAGTGAGAAGAGGCCCGTGCCCAGCAGTGGGACAGGAAAGGGCTGATGATGATATCTTACATAAATACTCAAGAATTTTATTAGCCCTGTCAATGGTACCTCGGACTTCACGATCCAAAAACGCTACATAAACTTTAGGAACACTATCAAGTAGGCCGCTTTCCATAGTTATCTAAATATTTTGCTTAGTTCAATACTGGTCTATTTTATTTTATAATTAATTTCTTTGTCGTTGTCATTTCTAAAAGAAGACATTAGACTTAACACACATTTAAATTACGGACATCTACACGAGCACAAATCGGTGCAACGTATACATATACAACATTAAGATAAAGTCCCCCAGCAGCTCTGTCTGTCTGTAAGATCACGAAAAACTCAAACTCTACCGAACGGATTTTTGAACTTTTTCACCAATAGATAGTGTGTTTTCTGAGAAAGGTTTAAGTGAAGGTTTCACGCAGGCAGAATCGCGGGCGAAGTATAGTTAAATACATTTATTTCAGTACCATCACAGGGATAAAACAAAACACTTCGATTGTACGAGTATGAACGCTATTGTTTTCCTACACATATAGTAAGGTTTTAGTTCAGCCTGATTAAATATTATGAGAGGAAAACATTTACTTGATACTGTATTTCCTTAATTATATCCGAGATTGTAATTGAATGGTCAGGGATTTAATTAAGCTTTTAGCTTTGCGTTGTGTTTGGATTAACTATGAAGGTCGGTATACTTGCTTTCTTTCCTAAACCTATCTTAATCCTTAATGGCGTTGCAAGTACAATGAAACCGATTCACTAAAAAGTTCATATAATGGCTAAAGTAATGTTCTGACTACGAGTTTATTGAACAATAATCTTATTGTTCGAGTTCTATTCCCAGGACATCACGAGGCTTAAAAATCAATATCTGATATTAGTCAAAACAGCCACACGAGTAGTGTAAAATGTATGTCTGCTATTGTACAGTGTAAATAAAAGTGGTACTAGTGCGAAAATAAATTTATATGCTCCTACACCAGCTTATAATTTTGTACAGACTTGCTACTCGTTCGAGTGAACTTCAATCGTCGAGGCAGCTCTGAGTTAATAAACAATATATAAAAATAAACCTTATTATTGCTACAAAGTTAACCTACGTAGCGTTATCAACGACATCGAGTGAACAGTTCACACTGCAAGCAAAAAGCTTAAAAGTGCTGCCACGTGCAAAAGCTATCAAAGTAAAAATTGCTCAACGGTTCTCATTCACTTGAATTAGGTAGAGACCGGTGCCGCATTCACTCACAAATGAACAAAAAAATATGGACAACGTTTTTACCTTTAACGGCCATTTTAAAAGGAAACGTAGTGTTAAATTAAAAGAGATTATTTTTGAGAACGCACTTTACTTTCATACCGTACAAGTGTATGGAAGCATATCGAAAAATTGATGACGTAATTGACTTTATATGGCTATAACACTTTGCAAGTTTATTGATGAAAAGAGCATTAAATTTTAGTTTACATTTTAGATTCACAACATTACATTGTAGCCTTTTTCCTTTAAAATCTATGGTATCTAAAGGTAGGTCCTGCGTTAATATGACCTATCTCATTGCAGAGCTCGGGCCACTTCTTGCTATGAGAAGTTTTAGGCTATGTGCAGGTCTGCCGAGAACTATTGAAAATTCTCAGATAACCAATCATGCCTGTTTTCCTACGCCCTCAGAGGAATACGTACATGTATTTGTTTTTATTCACTAGTATTTGGTACTTCTGTAGGTACGGCTTGGGGATTAGATGGCTACAGTAATAAGCATTCACTTACTTTATGCCTACGGCGATAGGAAGGCAGAATGGCTGATTCGACCATTACAAAGGTAGATAACTATATATACCTACTTGCGCCATTTTTATAACATGACCAAAGGATGACCTGGCTAATTTTCTGACTTGTCTAACAGTATACACAGATGGGTCTAGAAACCAGAATTTTCGACAAATTCAAGCCGCATCCAATTCAGTACTTTGTAAATTTAAGTAGCTATACTGCAACTTTCATCTATATAACACAAAAATAAGAAAAATCTCCACGTCACTAACTCTCCTATTTAACAGTTATATTTTCCGAAAAACGAATGAACGACGTATTCTAAATCGACGTTCATTGTCCACTCCACCTACATATAAAGGTCCACTCATACATGTATCAGTTCTACAAACACGACGTTGTCTAATTGTTGAGCGCCGTTTATCCCCGAAGGGGTAGGCAGAGGTGTTTTACACACCCACACTTCGCCAGTTATGTTTCGGTCCAATTGTAGTAGGAGGCGAGCCTATTGCCATCTACCGAGAAAATTATTAAGCGAGCGATAATTAACATTTTTAATTCACACACAGCTTCGAAAAGTCAGAGGTGTGTGCCCGGAGTAACTGGGGATCGAAACCGATACCATCATCTCGGGCGTCCGTTACGTACACCACTGGGCTATCGCCGCTTTTTATAATGTCTCTACAATGAAGAATAGGGTATTCCTCCATTTTTAGGGTTCCGTACCTCGAAAGGAAAAAACGGAACCCTTATAGGATCACTTTGTTGTCCGTCCGTCTGTCAAGACCCTTTTTCTCAGGAATGCATGGAGGTATCAAACTGAAATTTATACTAAATACTCGAATCTACGGTTCCATAGAGCTGTAAAAAAATCAAACTTCTAATCCAACACAATCAAAAGATACAGCCGTTTATGCTGCAAATTGTAGCACATTTTCAAACTCGCAAGGGAATCAAAACCTACAGGGTACTTGCCGTGAACTCAAAATCTTGAAATTTGGTACGAAGCAACGTCTTATATCAATTATAAAGGAAAAATTGCAAAAACCGTATTTTTTTAGTTACAGCACTTACAGCGTATAAAAAAATATTTTAATTAATTTAAAGTTAAACCCCCTTTCTCTTGAACGCGTAGAGGTATTAAATTGAAATTTATATCAAATACTCAGGTATATAACACCGTTAGGCTGCAACAAAATCAAACTTCTATGTCTACGCAATCAAAAGAAAGAGCAATATAAGCATATTTTCAAACTCGCGACTACTCGCAAGGGAATCAAAACCTACAGGGTACTTCCTGTGAACTCAAAATCTTGAAATTTCGTGTGAAGCAACGTCTTATATCACATATAAAGGAAAAATTGCGAAAACCGTAATTTTTTGTTACAGCATATAAAAAAATATTTTTAATAAATTTAAAGTTCCTACCTCTTTCTCTTGAACGCGTGGAGGTATTAAATTGAAATTCATATCAAATACTCAAGTATATAACACCGTTAGGCTGCAACAAAATCAAGCTTCTATGTCAATGCAATCAAAAGAAAGAGCAATATAAGCATATTTTCAAACTCGCGCCTACTCGCAAGTGAATCAAAACCTACAGGGTACTTTCCGTGAACTCAGAATCTTGAAATTTGGTATGAAGCAACGCCTTATAGCACATATAAAGAAAAAATTGCGAAAACCGTAAATTTTTAGTTACATCATATAAGAAAAATATTTTAATAAATTTAAAATTACTACCCCTTTCTCTTGAACAGAGGTAGAGGTATTAAATTGAAATTCATATCAAATACTCAGGTATATAACACCGTTAGGCTGTAACAAAATCAAACTTCTATGTCTACGTGTTAAAATTAAACAGATTACTTTAAGTTTAATTAGATATTTATTCATATAATAAATTAGTAAACATCACAACTTGATACATCGATTGCGAACGAAGCAGAGAGAACAGGATATAGTTCCTATAGACAATATCAAAGTGTTGCACGGAATATACTAAAACATTATGACTTATGACACATTGTTTATGGTGAAGGCGATTAATTTAAAGTTACTATTAACACATCCACCAAATTAAAGCCCTCTAATGACAATTGTTAAGTTACACAGTTACAAACGATATTACAAACAAGGCTTTACACATCCAACAAATGAGAAGATTTTCTATGACTGTTTGTAACAAACCATTACACAAGAATTTATACAAAGCTTTTCCAAATAAGTATTTTAAAAACCTTACAACGAAATAATTGTAAACAAACAATTCTGTAGCATAAAAGTATGCTGATGTATAAAGTATGACATTAAAATAGTTATTTCCTTTGAGTTATACCTATTTTGTAACAGAGATACTGACATCTGACACGACCAAGAGCTTTTGTAAATATATCAGCACACTGTTCGCTTGTACATAAGTATTTTACAGAGATTTCTTTTTCCTGATTGCCATTGGGAATGCTTGCATTTCGAAATGTTTAATAACAGAGTGATAACTTTATATAGGTCACCACAATGTCCAATTGATGTTGCAATAGAATGCATAAATACAACAATATACGGCAGCAACCTCAATAAATATAATTCATGTTCTCGTCTGATTGTCGTGGGAGACTTCAATATTGATTTTAGAATGAATCCCCAAAATGGAATTTCCACATATTTTTTATCTATAAACATGTTTCCATTAATAAAAACTAGCACAACACGAACTAGTACAATTATAGATAAAGTTTTATCGAACTTCAATATTCAATGTGGTACTATTCATACCTTTTTCAGTCACCATTTACAGATCTGGTTCAAATTTGATACTTAATGCCATACTTTAAAATGTTCAATTCCTTTTCTATTTTTTATTTATTTACATAACGTATCATAACTTCACGCCTTTTTATCCCCGAAGGGGTATTCAGAGGTGTATTACACACCCACACTTCGCCAGTTATGTTTCGGTCCCAATGTAATAGGAGGCGAGCCTATAGGCATCTACCGGGCACATTACTAAGCGAGCGATAATTAACATTTTAAACACACTCTTAAGTAACTCCGAAAATTCAGTGAAGTGTGCCCGGGGTACCTGGGGATCGAGCCCGAGATGATCGTCTCGGCAGTCCGTTACGTACAACACTGGGCTATCGCCGCTTAGTTATTTTTGTTATTTATTTTTTTATTAAGCATATTAATTATTGTTTTATTTTATATAATGCAAATAATCACCTAGTAATAGTTTTATTTTCATCGCAAATAAATGCTATTATTATTAAAAATACTTTATAAGTATTTTTGTAAGGCTGCTGCAAGGCTGGTATAGGTATTTAAGTTATATTATAAAATAAGCGATATATGTTAATATAAAATAAAGGATGACTGATTACAAACGACAAAGACACCTGTTTCTTTAATTTATGCTCCTCCAGCTTTTCATACTGTAATGTTATGGATTTCATTTTGCAATAAAAATACCATAACTATGACTGGTGAACTTTTACTTAGGGTGCTTGTACACGGCGCATGTAGCTTGAGCATGTTGAGGCACTTGCGCGGGTTACATGCACCGTAAACATATCGTTTAAAACAATGTGCGGGTCCAGCGACTCGAGCATGTACCAAAACGAGCCACCCGCGCAAGTAATTCGCGTGCTCTGCGACGCGCGCGGGTCTCTCGCGCATGTTATCTGTTAAAATTACATTTTTAACATATGATTTTAAAATAATTTTCGTTCGTCGAGACATTTGACGCGATTCAAGTCATAAAGCTACCGCGCGAATAGCATGCACATGTAGCTCTTGACCACGAACAAATAACTTGTACATAGGTACAGCTTGCGCAAGTAGCCCGCGTCTTTACTTGCTCCAGTTATTTGCACCATGTACAAGTACAAGCGAGTAACTTGATCAAGTAGCTTGCGCATATTACCCACGCGTGTAACCCGCACCTTTACTTGCTCCAGCTACATGCACCGAGTAGAAGCACCCTTATATACCTGCAGGTTTGTACGGAACCCTCAGTGCGCGAGTCCGACTCGCACTTGACCGGTTTTTTTGAAAAGTGTCTCAAGACTACGTGTACCTCGGCTCCACAATCACGAAGAATGGTGGGTGTAAGAACGAGATTCGAAGGAGATGTGCCATCAAAAGATCGGCCGTTGATAAGCTGAAAAAGGTCTGGTGCAACCGCAATATCACCAAAGCCACGAAAGTCCGCCTAATGAGAAGCTTAGTATTTCCTATATTTTTATATGGCACAGAAACTTGGACAATTCGCCTTAAAGATCGACGCAAAATTGAGGCACTGGAAATGTGGTGTTGGCGGCGACTACTCCGTATCCCCTGGACAGCGTTTCGAACAAATACCTTGGAAGAACTAAAAATTAAGGAAAGATTATTTTCGACTGTGCAGATACGAATTCTCAAATGCTTTGGACACACTATTCGAAACCAGCACTCCATGGCACCACTCGTTGTTCAAGGGCAAGTAGAGGGTAAACGTTCACGTGGCCGCTCACCTACGCGTTGGACAGACCTTATAAAAACTGCGACACAAACGTCCATAGTCCAATGTTCCCGAAACGCAGAGGACCGCAACAAGTGGAGACAGATCGCGAGGATTGCATCATCTGGAGAAAATGCATCATGAAACCACGACCACTCTGCCAAGAGTGAACGACTGAGGAGGAGTTAGCGTCGCGTCGTCATAATAAAACGAATTGAAAAAATCTAAATAAACACTTCATCATATGGAGAATATACTTTTTACTTTGCGTTTGACACACTATTCGTCTTTGGAAATGTTTTGATTAAATCCTGATCAAAAATGCTTAACAAAGTAAATTGCATATAAAAGTAACTATCGCATCTAACATTGAAAATATTATTATGTATTAAGTTGAATACATCACACACGTACCTATGTTTAGGTTCTGCAAATGGCAGCAGCTACCCAATCCTAACATTCATTAAGAAGTTTTGAAAGTAAACTGCATCATCGTTTGTAGTACTTACTTTCAAAATATGGGTAGAAAATAAAATTGGGTGAGGCATTTAGACATGTGGAATGGCGAACACGGTGTACAAGTTTACCTCCTTAAATTATATTTTAGACGGTTTTCTTAGGTTATTCTAAACAAATCCAATAAATAACTAAGCTTTTACGACTTCTAAACATAATTATATGTCTCAATGCGTATGTAATATATCGCATTAGGTTATTTGCTCACAATCAACCTCGAAACGTAAGCGTAATTTAAATTTGGGTGTTTTTAATGTCTCATAGTAAAGGTAAAAATGCAACTTATTAGTTGTAATACAGTCTTGTAGGAAATTGTCTATTAAATTGCTCAAGCTTCTTCAAAGAATAGCCTGGATAAACAGAAAGACAGAGATACGAAACCATTTAAAAACTGTTGCTGTAAAATTAAATAAATGTCTTTGCATCATGCTATTAGTACATGAGAAAAAATAGTTATTTTGATAATATTGACACAACCTTTACCTTCATATGTAAAAATCACAGGAAATTAAAAGTAACCCGTCTGCTTCAATCTTACTTAGGCGCTTCTAAATACTTATTGTAGCTAGTTCCAGCCTGCTAGATGTGTTGTTATGTGGAGTCTGTTACTATAGTAGTTCACTCTCCCGTAGAGTTCATCTCGTCGATGCTTGAGATTACTTGCCGTGTATTAACTGAGTGCTATTAACGGCCATTTTCAATATTCGATCCATACATGGATTTTGAGATTCGAGATTTGTCAAAACGAATCTAAAAACTACAGATCTATCTATAGATCGAATATTGAATTCCGGAGTAAATCATGCGTCGTTGTGCGGAGAGGTGTAGCCACGTCACTTCATAAGTAGCGGGTATATTAAAGGGAGTACGGGTGAGCATAAATGACTACGCTTCAAATTTAGATAGATGTGCTGAGCATTGACAAGAAGTTGTCAAATGATTAGAAAATGCGAACTAGACACTCTTATAACATAGATTTATTGTGTTATAAGGCCAAAGTCTTATAACAAAATAAATACACACACAAATAAAACAAATATTATCGCGTGTTTAACAGTGAAGGAATCATTATGAGGAAACCTGTATGTCTGACAGTTCTCCATGATGTTATCTAAAGATGTGTGAAGTCTGCCCACCCGCACTTGGACAGCTTGATGGACTATGACCTACTCCTTCTTATAGTGAGAAGAGGCCCGTACCCAGCAGTGGGTCAGTATATTTGCAGGGCTGATGATGATGTTGGCGATGACGATTCTAATAACAGTCTAATGGTCAGACCCAGTGCAGCTCCAATTAATTATTACTTCAAATTTACAACGCGGTGGCTTACAACTTAAGTGCTATTTCGACGTGGAAACCATTTTTAAGTATAATAACTGTGGTGGTATAGATGAAATAGTTTGATTAGTAGGTTTTTTTATGTAATAGGCGACAAACCAGCAGACGGATCACCTAATGGTGAGCAATTACCGCCGCCCATGGACACAAGCAATTGCTGCCCCTTGGGGTTGGGAAAAGGGATAGGATGAGAAGTAGGATGAGGGTGAAGGAATAGGGTATAGGGCATGCGGCAATCTCACTCAACGAACGAAACGCAACAGTTTAGGTACTGTTACTTTAAGTAAATTTTCTGTGAGAGGGTAGTACTTCCTCGGTTGAGCCGGCCCATTCATGCTGAAATCAGCAAGGCTCTACTACCTGTAAAATCCAAGACATTCGGCTTAATAGCAATTGTCATTAATCACTATATGGCAGACCTGTCTGTCGCGCCGTAGACTTAATTTTATTGTTAGCTCACACTTATCGAAGAATATGTATTGTGTGTCTAATTGAAATTCAGACAGCACTCAGAACTGTCCGTTCATTGACCTCGGTCCATGGCTCACAATTCAATTATTATACATAGATTTACCGTTCGATTCCAAAATAGATTAAAGACTCCGAGCAAAAATGTCTCTTCATTTAATTTTTATTAATTTTCATTTTCATATTCGCGTTGTAAGTTATTCAGTGAGTGTGAAGAGGCAAACATCAAAGTGTACATTCGAATAGTTTTGAATTGAATATGTGCTCAATTTAGTTTATTATTGAATACTTTACCGTTTATCAGTTGAGTGTTTATTAAAGTGTATACAGCTGTTCATTTTTAATAAAGACTCGGATCTGGTTTTATTGCTTTTTATAGACATACGCCTGTATCCCCGAAAGGGTAAGCAGAGGTGTAATATTACTTACACCCATTTTTCGCGATGTAATGAATATAAGGTCCCACGTAATAGGGAGCATGTCTATTAACGTTACCGGGCACATTGGCGGACTTCGTGGTGCTACTGAAAATTTGGGCAAATTCAGTAACACTTTTGCCCGACGCGGAAATCGAACCTTTGATCTCCCAATAGCAGACGCATACGGGCAGCGTATGCGTCTACTATTGCTAGTGAACCACGTAGGCAATCCCGCACGGAGGCTGCTTTATTGGTGTTGGTGTATAATATTTCCAAGTTGAGCAGACGATAGATTATTTGGTCTGGTTCAATCATTTTTATACTATCGCTTTTACTTTACTGACCTATGCCTAGGTCACTTTGCCTTGAATTTTGTGCGCATGGTCTTCAGCCCTGTATAATGTACAATTGTACATGGATAACCTTGGTCATGTCCAGCTATGCCCCGCAGTGCTGCATTCAAATTGATTCTTCATAAAAGCGTTATCGCTTGTAATTTTACTAGCTCCATTCTGAGGACCAACATGTTATGACCTGCCTACGTAGCGTCAAACTACATATGTACCTACGTCACTTACACTTAACTCCCCAGTACCTGCGCCAGATTGAGCACGTATGATTACTGGCAGTCTTCACCTTTCTTGCTTAACTCGCAGTAAAGTCACGAACTATATAATTGTCTATTTGTTCATTGCTCTGAGTTTCTAGTTTAGACTGAAGAAGCAGAAGCACATTTATACAGACACACAGACCCATAGACAGACAGACGAAGTATCTTTCAGATTTTTAGCATTATTCCGTCTGACCGTTTTCATGTGCGACGTAGGGTGCATTTCGATTGTCGCGGAGATGGGCGGAGTGGAGCGGAGAAGAGCACTGAAAAGAGGCAAATGTTTACATTGCAGAGCTAATCTAAGCAAACCAAAGCTGGATCCAACCGCGTTCCGCGATCAAATTCAATCAGGTCTACCCTAACTGCCGGCGCCACATCGCAACGCTACCTTCCGCATCGTATACAATGGAGTTCGATAAGCGGACTACGCTGCCGAGGGGTGGCAAGTACAGTCCGCTTGACTCCGTTCTATCCAGCGCCATTGATTTTGAAAGTCAGCTCAGTTCGCTCGGCTTTGCTTACACTGTTTCCACTGACGCGGAGTGGAGATCGAGCATTGTGATAAGCCAACTCAGTCCTCTTTTCTCAACTTTGCGTCAATGGAAACGCACCCGTAATTGTGTAGTACGACGCGGTGCTTGGTGCTTCGATATTATGTACCTAGTTAGCTCATACTTCGACTTAGATTGTCAAATACATCATTTACATGAGGAGTACGAAGTTGTTGCCCTCCCCCTCACACCTCGTGACGTTACTGAGGAATAAATTCAATTAAGACCTGTACCCCACAACGCCTTCCCGAAGATTATAATATTTAATATGTCTGTTTCTCATAATCTTTCACGCATTGTGATATAAACACACCTACGCTTTAAAGTGCTTTAGTAGGTGTTCTTTTTTCTTTTTTTTTCTTTTTAAAAAAGACAACTCCCGCACTAGGAATAAATCCTGTGTCGCGGGGGACTTTACAAACATACAACTAACGGACACAATGAACACCCAGACTCGAAACAACAATTTATGAATTACACAAAGTGTTGTCTCGTGTGGGAATCGAACCCACAACACTCGCGCAGTGTCAAGCGGCGAGGCGGCCGCTTAAACCACTACGCCAACCGTGCAGTCAAATCAAATGTTGATTCGTTTATCGCAATAGCCAAGTAAGTACGACTAATATGTTATAAGTAATACTTATTCTTCTTTATCTTAGCGTTATCCCAGTTTCAATCTGGGGTCCGCTTACTAGTCTAACCGGATTTGGCTGAATATTAGCTTTTCCACAGAGCGACTGCCTGTCTGATTTCCGCAACCCGAAGGGATAGCGCTATTCCATGATTTAGACTAGTGTCAGTTTATTTAGAAGGTAATGACGCCATGTAACGACTGTCAAAGATCTTCATGATAACCAAGTTATAAGTAATACTCACAATGGTATTATGAGCTAAAAAATATTTTAAGAGTAGGAGTATCAAGTGGAATACAAGATATGTAATTTCATACATACATACAAACATACATACATAGACTCACGCCTGTTTCCCCGAAGGGGTAGGCAGAGGCATATTAAACGCCCACTTTTCGCCAGTGTTTCGATCCCACGTAATAGGTGGCGAGCCTATTGCCGCTTATCGGGATATTTTGTTTGCCAGAGCCTCGTCCGTTGATCGGCAGGTGCACCACTTGCAGGTGAGGTTGGCTTGGGACCCTAAGTTCTTGGTGGGAACCCTATGCACCTCTAATTTCAAGTACGCAAATATACTTTCTGAATAAAGTGGTGGGTTCTAAAGCAGTATAAGTTACGCTGGCTTCTTGAGTGTCAAGACTTGTGTGTGTGGTGTCTTCTATAGTCAATGCTGCTGAGCTGGCTATTTAGATCGTCTTAGCGTTATCCTATCTAGACTTTCATCTTTAAGCCCGGAGAACACTTTAGTTTTGGCTGTGCGTTGACTGTCCGTCAGTCAATAATGCAAGAATTTTATATAGGTATACAGATACGAAATACAAGCGTATATTGTACAGTATGTTCATAACGTGGTACGCGAATGATTCAGGATGGGCAGTTAACGGCGGGCACAATGGCTAATTGTGGCACGACCCTACTCACCAAACGAGCATGCGAGCGTACTTGTATGCAGTCGACCAGCCAGAGTAATTATGCTATTAAAAATATTAACTCATTTGTGTCCACGTATGTACTACATGCTACGTGTACGTGAACTGTAGCTAATATCGCGTTTATGGTCCAACATAAGACTGATAAAAATGATGCTGCTTGGAATAATTGCTTTATCTATACAAATATCATAAAGTTGAAGAGTTTGTCTGTTTAAACATAATTTAAGAATCGCCGCCACCTTCTATGGCCTTGCTAATCTCAAGAGATGCGCACCCTACTTGCGTGAGTTCTGTTCTGGTGTACAATTATTGGTTATCTAAAGGAAAACGACCATACTATCTTTCATCACAGACGCACCATGCTGGAATGAATCTCAATAATTTTATTGCAGGACCTATCGATATAAAATTAAAACGCTTTTTGGTATTAATGGTGCAATTACACCAAAGGCTACATAGCATCACGATGCGATCTCTTATTGCTACGCAAAAGGGCAAAAAAGCTAAGCACGAAGAAGAAGCATTTGTGAGCTAATAAGCTAGTTACACTCATCAAACAAGTCTAAGCAACACATACAAATTTAAATTTTACAATGTGTTTTCGCATTAAATCCTTAGTATTTACTTATTTATATTATTTTTAATGCTTTTTTGATATTAAACAACAATTAGTTTTTTTATTGTTTTTAATAATCTTAATTAACAATAATAACGAGTAAGTACTGTGTGTATGTAGTAGAAAATAAGGTGCCTAATCAACTAAACTTAAACTAAATTAAATGGTTGTACAAAAATTGCATGATTTAATACAAAGTGTGGCCTCCTCTGTTATTGAGAACTTGCTGGCACCAATTATTCATAGAATCGATGAGATTGTTAATGTTATCCTGCGGCAATCGCTCCCAATGAAATTTTAGTAAGTCCATCAGTTGTTGGGTTGTTGTCACTCCATCCAAGTCCTTTAAAACACGTCTCTGGAGCATGTCCCATGCATGCTCGATGGGGTTGAGGTCTGGCGATTGTGCAAGTCAAGGCAATACCAGGATGTTTTCCCTTGCCAAGTACTCCCGTGTGTGCAAAGCTGTATGCGACCGCGCATTGTCCTGCATCAATATGAAATCGGAGCCAAGCGTTTGTGCGAATGGATGGACATAAGGCCTTAAAACATCTTCAACGCAATTTACAGCGTTCATGTTACCATTTACAAAAACGAGCTCAGTTCATCTGTTCTTCATAATACCCACCCATACCATAACTGTTGAGCCGTTGTATAGATGCACTTCCTGTACACACCTCAGTCTTTCAGTTTTTCCAGGACGACGTTACACTCTTACCCTTCTAGTATCAGGCTTGAACCCAAATCGAGGCTCATCGCAAAATAAAATTTTATCCCATTGTCCCCGGGTCCATGTTATATGTTCCCTACACCATTCATTTTGACGAGCGCGATTCCTGTGATGTATCGGTGGGCAGCTAATTGGCCGTCGCGCTCGTAGGCCATACTCATGCAGTCGATTTCCCACAGTTTGGCAGCTAACAACAACACCACTTGAATTTTGTAGCCTTAAACCTTTCTCTCGAGCAGTTAACATCGGCTGGCATCTTGCAGTCAGTTGTATGTATCGATCTTGCCGTGTGGTTGTACACCTACCTCGACCTGGGTGCTGCTCAGCAGGATCTCACGTGTTAGTGTAACGCTGATGAAGACGGCAAATAACGCTTCTGTTGATACCGAAATACCGAGATACCTGAGATTGACTTCTTCCCGCTTGCAACATCCCTACAGCTCTTTGCATTTTATCTACGTTCAAATGACGTCGCTACATGACGTAAAAAATGTCTCAAAATCCAAAGAATCATGTTCACATCAGACCTGTCAAACAAGAAAATACATCCAATAATGTATAGTAATGATTTTGTTATATAAAAAGAGCTTTTTTGATATACATAAAATATTTATCACGGGCTTTGGCGATCTGGTTATAAAGATATTAATTATTTTAATTCATCTTAGAATCTTCCAATCATATCTCTCAACGTCAAAGTAAAGTGTCAAAACTGTCAAATGATGACGTCAGTTATTTACGATTTGATTCTTTGCAGTGCTTCGTTTGCTCTTGCGTCGATGCGTACTGTGCGATTTATTGTTTTTTCTGCTCCTACAGACCATTGCTTTCCCAACAGATTACGAGATCTTACATTCCTGATAACCTTGGCTCATTTAACACGGACACTGAGTGCTTTACGATTCAGTCTTGTGTTTGGTTAAGCATTGTGCTTGTATGATTTCGACTCGACTCTCACAAATCTTGGTGACAGCCGGGACTCACGGCTTATTGTGCCTTACGAAACACGGAGCAACGATAATGAACATTTTAATGCACACATAACTTAGAAAAATCATTGGTGCGCGACGTGGGTTTGAACCCGAGACCCTCTGCCTCTATTGATCTCCCCACAAAGCTACCATCGCTCGTTATTTCTCAAACTAACTGGCAAAATAAATATATATAATAAAATAGAAGCTCTGTATTAATATTTCCCGCTGCTGGGTAGGGTTCTCCTCCCAGAACGACGAAGTTAAGGCCACAGTCAAGCACTCTGGTCAAGTTATTGTAGAACGAGTCGCTTGTAAGAGCCCTGCACGAGCATGCTACCTTTGGTTACAAAAATACTTATATACTTGGTTGTTTGCGTCTTTGTATTATGTACATGTGTACATAATATAAAGACGCAAACTGCTATAGCCATGTGGCTATACATAAAGTTAAACAAACTATTTTAATCCGATCTGTCATTGGATATCATATATTGGATTTGTTTAACTTGATATGTAGCCGTTTGTACCTATAGATAGTTTCTAGTAAAACATAACCTCAAAAGATTGTTATGATTAAGTATAACTTTTTTCCTGATTACCAAATTACGTCATAATAAAACAAGTATCCCTATATATGGTAATAATTAATTTAATATATCAGGCAATAATATACATCATATTATTAAAAAAAAGTTTGACAGGTCATCGTATGTATGGACATTAGGCATTGTTTTTTGTTCAAAACTTTTTCAAATTATTGTTTAAATCATAAAATTGATACAGAATACTAAATTATAACAAGCAAAAAAAAAAACGCTATAAAATTCGAACAAATGCATTCGCTTTTGAATTTGTGAAAAAAAAAATGATACTCGAATTTTATTTACAACCAGCCAGTATGTCCTCTAGATTAAAAAAGTTTACAGGCATTTAAATTTTTTTATAGGTATTTAATTTAGTTTATAGGTATTTAAAGTTTAGTTAAGTTTACACATTACCTACTTGGTTAGAAATGTTAATTATAAGAATTTGAAATAGTATGTGTTGTTTAGACTTTTTTGATGTGTGTATATAGGCTTTCGATCACTTAAACGAATTTGAATTTCTGCAATGTATATCAGTGCGCGGCGATGGAAAGTCTTCCAGGCATACTTTAGACAAGAATTGCTTCAACTTAATTAAAAACTATTTTCCGACTATGGGCACACGTGTTCATTTAACCACGTGTTTATTTACAGGGTAGCCTTCAGAAAACTTTGTCTTCTGGTATCACGTGCGATAAAAATTCAAGTTACAATATCAAATCATCCTAGTCATTTTGGTATTTAAATGTCCGCAATTCACTAGACAGTTTACTTACCAGAGGCGCTACGCAGTGTCAAAGAATGCATGTAATATGCGCGGGATGGGTGAATCACGCTACTATTACGAGTCATAGAAGTAGATTTATTAAGCCGTAGTTCAGTAAGCTTTCATTGTGTGTGATATTTAGAATAAGCAAATAGTCATATATTTGCTTATTTAAATAAATCGTAGACTGAAAACGACTGCAAGGCCAAAGATCGCGGGTTTGATTTCCGCTCAAGTCAAACATTTGTGTGCGTAACGTGAACATGGATGTTTGTCTTGGTTTGGGTATTTCTATGAATAATATGTAAGTATTTACAATTAAGAATATAAATAAAATTGTTCTAAGATGTGACTACAAGTTATACAATCGTAGCGCTACGAGTACTTCCGCTACGGAGCTACAGCCGGTTTTCAACTTACCGTAGTTCTTTACAGCTGGCATTGAAACATATCGCTATCTCACATGTCTATGTGTAGAGCCTTGAGTGCGCGATGCCGTGTTGACACATGTAGACGAGCGGTGGCCCGGCCTGCGTTGACATTTCGTATTAGCAATCAGCGACGCCGCCCGCGCACTACGCCCCATGCAAAATATTTCATGCAGGGCCTTTATTAAATGCTAATATTTGCGAACGCTGTGCGCAATCACAAAACGAAATCTAAAAGCGATATCTCACACCAAATATACGATATTCCCAAAGCGTCAAAGCGACCACAGGACGGGTAAGGTATAAGAAGTACGACGGTTATTATTATGAACTAGAGGACGCCAGCAGCTACGCCTGCATTTTTTTTAAATTTACCCGTTTTGGGCGATCCCGTAGGAATTTCGGGAAATCCCTTCTTAGTGCACCCCTACGGTCCCCATGGAACATACATGCCAAATTTCAGCTTCCTGCGCCCAATAGTTTCGGCTGTAGCGTGTCTGTCAGTCAGTCAGTAACGCAAGGATTTTATATACGAGTATTAAGACTAGAGGACGCCAGCAGCTACGCCTGCATTTTTTTTAAATGTACTCGTTTTGGCCGATCCCGTGGGAATTTCGGGAAATCCCTTCTTAGTGCAACCCTACGATCCTCAAGGAACATACATGCCAAATTTCAGCTTCCTGCGCCCAATAGTTTCGGCTGTAGCGTGTCTGTCAGTCAGTCAGTAACGCAAGGATTTTATATATTAAGATGATTAAATTAAAACTGAAATCTGAGGTAACGGTACCTCAACAATTTACATAGCGACGGCTCTGTGGCGGCGTTTACTAATGATGTCGGCTATTTTGTATGCAAATGGAATAAAAAGTTGTCCACGATTGCAGGTGGGCTTGCGACCACCTCGCGACCGCGGGAGCGGAGCGGTGCGCTGACTGAATGCAAATACTGGTCGCACTACAATATTTATACGAGCGTGTTGACATCTGGCTAGCACAATCAAATATATACCTAGTACTGAGGTATAGATTTTATAGTTTTATACTATGCAAGGGTTAATAATACAAGGTTTGTTTATAGCCTTAGATTATCGAGGGATGTTTTTATAGATACCTGCATGCCAGTTACAATGTAGAATAGAAATTGTGAAAGATAAAGAAGAGTTCTTAGATTGTAAAGAGCTGACGCTTTTATTGATAATTCCTCGAAAAGGATGAAAACTGCGGAGGATGAAATGGAGTTCATTGTGCTACCGAAGTATCAAAGCTTATCATTATGTCTCGAAGAAATGCTCGTCATACAAGTACGACGAAGTTACTGTTACTGTGTTATCTGTGTAGTGAATACCTATTCGAACTGATTAATTATAAGTCAAATCTCAGTTGTACCTTGAGATCTGAATACGTCTCTAACGTTCAATTTACTATTAGTTCTGCCCACCAACTTAACGCATTCCCCGTAAAATACCTTATATATGTACGCATAGGCAGTGAGTAAGTGTAGCAGTTTGTATAACGTAGCTGGAGAGGCGTCACTACCGCAACCAAATCCACCTACCTACTGGCATTGCATTTTTTACTCCGTCGGTTGAAGCCCGAGCGAAGCGGTGCGGAGCGAGGGCGAAGCGAAGCGGCGCTGTTCATCAAAGCGAAATGATTTAATGAGCACAGTGACCGAAGGCAGCACCGAACGGCTATTTTTTGTTCCATTGTCAGGTAAATAACACTGCAAACATGTGAAATTTCCATCTCAAAAAGGGTTTTATTTGTAAATCTATACTAATATAATAAAGCGGAAGAGTTTGTTTGTTTGTTTGTTTGTTTGCGCTAATCTCAGGAACTACCTGTCGGATCTGAAAAGTTCTTTTTGTATCCGATAGCCCAGTTATTCCGGAAGGCTATAGGCTATATAAGATAACGCTTCGACCCTTTTGGGGCCGGGCAAAAGGCTAAAAAGGTTAAAAGATAATGTGTTGGCTAATCTCAGGAACTAGCAGTCGGATTTAAAAAAATGTTATTGTCTATGATAGCCCAATTATTCCGAAAGGCTATAGGCTATATAAAATTACGCCACAACTTTTAGGGGCCAGGCAAAAATAATAAAATGGTCAAACGAGAAGGGGGAGGGTTGGGTCAAAGGCAAAAAAAGGCTAAACGAATAGGATACAATCTATATGGGTATCGTTTTCGAGATTTTCGGGACGCTGATTAATAATATGAAATTTATTTAGTGATCTAAGATGGCGGACGGGAAATCAAAGATGGCGGATGAGAAAATTTTAAAAATCAATATGGGTATCGCCTTCGATATTTTAAGGGGTGGGGAATCGAAATACAACATCTATTTCGTGATCATAGATAGCGGATGGGAAATCAAAGATGGTGGATGGGAAAATTTAAAAATATCAATATTGGTATCGTCTGCGATGTTAAAAGGGCTGGGGAATCCAAATACAACATCTGTTTCGTGATTCAAGATGTCGGATAGGAAATCAAAGAATATGGCGGACGGGTTTTTTTTTAAGTCGATATGGGTATCGTCTCCAATGTTTTAAGGAATGGGGAATTAAAAAAAACCATCTATTTCGTGATCAAAGATGGCGGATGGGATTTTTTTTTAAATCAATATGGGTATCGTCTCCGATGTTTAAAGGGATGGGGAATCCAAATACAACATCTATTTAGTAATTCAAAATGGCGGATGGGAAATCAAAGATGGCGGATGGGAAAAAATTTAAAAATCAATATGGGTATCGTTTTTGATGATTTAAGGGATGGTGAATCCAAATGAAACATCTATTTCGTGATCAAAAATGGCGGATGGGAAATCAAAGACGGTGGACGGGTTTTTTTTTAAAGCCGATATGGGTATCGTCTCCGAAATTTTAAGGAATGGGGAATTCAATATTATATAAAAATCTATGTTTGTTTGTTCATCATTTATAGACTTTGAAATGATAAGAGATTAAGCGCTAAGTCAATGGTAACGTGGGAAAAGGGGCTTGGAAAAAAGGGAATTAAATAAAAACTCTTAAAAAGGCGATACGGAGTTCGCTGGGTCAGCTAGTGGAATATAAAATAGAAGGATTGAGAGGCAGTGGTTGTTGTGTATGTGAGACGAGGTGGCAGAATGGCGGGGCCACCTACAGAAACTTTGTATAAACTAGATAAAATAAGTACATACATACATACATATACTCACGCCTTTTTCCCGTCGGGGTAGGCAGAGACAACAGAACGCCACTTGCTCCTATCCTTACAAACCTCACGCGCTTCCTCTACACTCATTACTCTTTTCATACATGCTCGCCGGTTGCGGGTACTTCGGACCTTTCCGTTTCTTAGGATGTCTCCAATTTGGTCGAAGAATGTCCGCCGAGGTCTGCCGCGACCGATTTGCCCACACACATTTGCCTTATATATCTGATTCGTCATTCTTTCTTCACTCATTCGCTCCACGTGTCTAAAGCACCTAAGCATTCCTTTCTCAATCCTTGTCAGCACATCTTCTTTCAGTCCACTGCTCTTTCGTATAGTTGCATTCGGAATTCTATCAATCAGTCTTACCCCACACATACTACGCAGTGATCGCCTCTCAACTGCGTTAATTCTACTTTCATACTTTTTCTGCCGAACCCAGCTCTCACTTCCATACATCAACGTGGGGACAAGCACTCCATTGTGAACCGCCAATCGTGCCTCTTTTGGCACCGTCTGACCGTTCATAAACGCCCTTAGTGCTCCATTTACGCGATTTCCCGCAGTCACTCTCCTTTCAATGTCTCCCTCACATCTTCCGTCCCTTGTAAATACGCTACCCAAATATACAAATTCCTTTACTTGCTCTACAATTTCACCTCCAATCGTAATATTACACTCAGTCACACTTTCATCTTTTTCAAACACCATCACTTTCGTCTTTCGTGCATTAACTTTCATACCTTTCGCTTTAAAGCTCTTGTTCATGCAGTCCATCATTTCTTGCAACTCATTCGCCGATGATGCAAGAATGACTTGATCATCGGCATATAAGAGGCACTTAACACGCACTCCTACCGTATCGATCCCGCATTCAGTTTCTCTCATATCATTCATGCAGCTATCCATGAATACGTTGAACAACCAGGGCGAGGCTGCACACCCTTGTCTGAGACCTTGGGAGATGTCAAACCAGTCCGTATAGGCACCATTGATTCGGACACAGCCTCTAGAACCCCTATACAGGGATTGCAGAGCCCTTATTATCAAGTTGTCTACCCCATACATGGATAACACCTTCCATAATTCCTTTCTATTCACCCTATCATAAGCCTTTTCCAAGTCTATGAACGCGCAATACACCTTCTGGTTTTTTGCCAGACATTTTTCGGTGACGCAGCGCAAGGAAAAGACTTGATCCGTACATCCCATTCCCTTCCGAAATCCCGCTTGCACATCCCATATCTTGTCATTAGTCGCATTTACTACTCTGTCAATCAAAATTCTGGCATACATTTTTTCAACAACACTAAGAAGGCTGATCCCGCGATAATTTTGACATTCCTGCTGCGAACCTTTGCCTTTATAAATTGGAACAAGCACTGCCTTCGTCCAGTCATCTGGAACTTGGCCCTGTTTCCAGCATAGATTAAAAAGGCGATGCAGCAGGTTAACTATGAGTCCATCGCCAGCCTTCAACATCTCAGTCGTCACTCTATCACATCCAGCAGACTTTCCTGACCTCATACCTTTTAACGCTTTCATAATTTCATCCATGCCGATTTCATCAGTCGGGCTCACAAACATATCTATAGTTTCTTCTTTCTCTATTTCACACACATCTTTCTCAAATAAACTCTCAAAATAATTCTTCCAGCGCTCTAGTATCTTTCTTTCTTCATTCATGGCTACACCTCTTTCATTCCTAATCACTTTCATCGATGTACTCATATTTTTACATCGCGCTTCTTTCACGAGTTTCCAAAATAGTTTTATATTCTCTCGGAAACTTGCGCCGAATTGTTCCTCATACTTCTCCTTTTTCTCATTCTTCTTCCTCTCTATACATTTTTTGACTCTAGTTTTCACAAATTTATACATGTCCTTCATTTCTTTAACACTATCTTCATTCATACCACCACTAGCTCTATTCGTTGCCTCTATTGCTAGGATATCCAGCCATGCTTTTTTCTTTTCCTCAACTATTCTTCTAGTTTCACCATCCCACCAGTCAGCTTTCTCGTATTTCTTACTTCTTCTTTTACTCAAACCGCATACTTCTTCAGCACATTTCACAATGTTGGTTTTAAATACCGACCATACCTCACTCACACTTTCCTTATTTACAAGATACCAACTTTTGTCCATCCGTTCGCTCAATTGCTTTTTGTACAATACATATCTTTTATACCCTTATCTTTCAATCTTTCCACTTTTATACGTTCTAATTCTGTAGTGGAACCTTTATCTCAGTGCCGCCAGCGTTTGAAAAGACCAATTATTTTACTGATAACCAAATAGTGGTCTGTGCCAACATCAGGTCCGCGATAAGCTCTGGTATCCACTACTTTCCTTCTCATTCTTTCATCTACTATCACAAAGTCTATCATGCTTCTTAACACAACATTTCCTTCCTTCTTTTGCCACGTGTACATATGTACCGTTTTATGCTGGAACCACATGGTTCCATATTCATATTCATCCATGAATACATATTCATCACAGACAGATCCATCTCCACACATACATCTAACAAGTACACGCCGTTGTCATTGACACTCTTATCTCCAAACTTCCCTAGTACACTTTCATACCCATCACGCTTCACTCCCACCCTTGCATTAAAATCTCCAAGCATGACAATACGTTCATTCCACTTACGCAATAACACGACTTCTCTCATTTGTGCCCAAAATTCCTCTCTTACTGCCTTACTATAGGAAGAGTCCGGAGCGTATACACCTACCAAAAAAAGTGGTGTCAGGCCTATTTTCATCCGGACCCTGATAAGACGCGGACTTACGCACTCATACTCACGCATGCATTCTGCCATTCGCTCTGAAAGAATTATACCGACGCCTTTACTGCCATGTTCTTCATCGGTAACCCCCGACCATATCTCTGTGAACGGGCCGCGCGTCAGCATGTCTTTCTCCTTACGCTTTGTCTCATTCACACACAAAACATCTAGTTTTCTTTCATTCATTACTTCGTAAACATCATGCATCTTCTCATTCATTCCTCCTCTAACATTTAAATTCGCAAATCGGCATTCCGTTGCCCACTTTCCGCCCCGACGAGAACAATTCCGCATAGGATTAGGATGGTTTTGGCGTGACGTATGGCGAATATCGTCGCCGCCTACAGCTGTAAGGTTGCTTCCCCCAGAATACGAGGAGCAGCCTCGTCCTGCAAATACAGGACGAGGAGGGGATTCTCCGGCTCCGCCGGTACCCCCCTGGGGTACACTTACAGTAATATTACCCACAGCCATGATCACGTCGGTTATAATTTGACTGTATGTTTTCTTTGGAGTTTAACAGTCAGTCCCTAACGGCGGGGCAGACTGCCGGGTTTGTTTCAAGTTTTCTTTCTCTATGGTTAAAGACGTCAATATTTATTTTATTTTGATGACAATGCGTCCGTCGAAATACCTTAGTCACCTTTTACGACACCTCGGTAGGAGAGAGGGAGGGCTATTCTACTCCGCCGGACACCACACGGCAAATAAAATAAGTATAATCTAATACTAATATATAAAGCCTAGACCAGTCACATCATTATCGTCATTGTTATCAGTGTTATCCGAAGCGATAGCGTCATTGTTATCAGTGTTATCGAGCGAAGCGGTGCGGAGCGAGGGCGAAGCGAAGCGGCGCTGTTCATCAAAGCGAAATGATTTAATGAGCACAGTGACCGAAGGCAGCACCGAACGGCTATTTTTTGTTCCATTGTCAGGTAAATAACACTGCAAACATGTGAAATTTCCATCTCAAAAAGGGTTTTATTTGTAAATCTATACTAATATAATAAAGCGGAAGAGTTTGTTTGTTTGTTTGTTTGTTTGCGCTAATCTCAGGAACTACCTGTCGGATCTGAAAAGTTCTTTTTGTATCCGATAGCCCAGTTATTCCGGAAGGCTATAGGCTATATAAGATAACGCTTCGACCCTTTTGGGGCCGGGCAAAAGGCTAAAAAGGTTAAAAGATAATGTGTTGGCTAATCTCAGGAACTAGCAGTCGGATTTAAAAAAATGTTATTGTCTATGATAGCCCAATTATTCCGAAAGGCTATAGGCTATATAAAATTACGCCACAACTTTTAGGGGCCAGGCAAAAATAATAAAATGGTCAAACGAGAAGGGGGAGGGTTGGGTCAAAGGCAAAAAAAGGCTAAACGAATAGGATACAATCTATATGGGTATCGTTTTCGAGATTTTCGGGACGCTGATTAATAATATGAAATTTATTTAGTGATCTAAGATGGCGGACGGGAAATCAAAGATGGCGGATGAGAAAATTTTAAAAATCAATATGGGTATCGCCTTCGATATTTTAAGGGGTGGGGAATCGAAATACAACATCTATTTCGTGATCATAGATAGCGGATGGGAAATCAAAGATGGTGGATGGGAAAATTTAAAAATATCAATATTGGTATCGTCTGCGATGTTAAAAGGGCTGGGGAATCCAAATACAACATCTGTTTCGTGATTCAAGATGTCTGATAGGAAATCAAAGAATATGGCGGACGGGTTTTTTTTTAAGTCGATATGGGTATCGTCTCCAATGTTTTAAGGAATGGGGAATTAAAAAAAACCATCTATTTCGTGATCAAAGATGGCGGATGGGATTTTTTTTTAAATCAATATGGGTATCGTCTCCGATGTTTAAAGGGATGGGGAATCCAAATACAACATCTATTTAGTAATTCAAAATGGCGGATGGGAAATCAAAGATGGCGGATGGGAAAAAATTTAAAAATCAATATGGGTATCGTTTTTGATGATTTAAGGGATGGTGAATCCAAATGAAACATCTATTTCGTGATCAAAAATGGCGGATGGGAAATCAAAGACGGTGGACGGGTTTTTTTTTAAAGCCGATATGGGTATCGTCTCCGAAATTTTAAGGAATGGGGAATTCAATATTATATAAAAATCTATGTTTGTTTGTTCATCATTTATAGACTTTGAAATGATAAGAGATTAAGCGCTAAGTCAATGGTAACGTGGGAAAAGGGGCTTGGAAAAAAGGGAATTAAATAAAAACTCTTAAAAAGGCGATACGGAGTTCGCTGGGTCAGCTAGTGGAATATAAAATAGAAGGATTGAGAGGCAGTGGTTGTTGTGTATGTGAGACGAGATGGCAGAATGGCGGGGCCACCTACAGAAACTTTGTATAAACTAGATAAAATAAGTACATACATACATACATATACTCACGCCTTTTTCCCGTCGGGGTAGGCAGAGACAACAGAACGCCACTTGCTCCTATCCTTACAAACCTCACGCGCTTCCTCTACACTCATTACTCTTTTCATACATGCTCGCCGGTTGCGGGTAATTCGGACCTTTCCGTTTCTTAGGATGTCTCCAATTTGGTCGAAGAATGTCCGCCGAGGTCTGCCGCGACCGACTTGCCCACACACATTTGCCTTATATATCTGATTCGTCATTCTTTCTTCACTCATTCGCTCCACGTGTCTAAAGCACCTAAGCATTCCTTTCTCAATCCTTGTCAGCACATCTTCTTTCAGTCCACTGCTCTTTCGTATAGTTGCATTCGGAATTCTATCAATCAGTCTTACCCCACACATACTACGCAGTGATCGCCTCTCAACTGCGTTAATTCTACTTTCATACTTTTTCTGCCGAACCCAGCTCTCACTTCCATACATCAACGTGGGGAAAAGCACTCCATTGTGAACCGCCAATCGTGCCTCTTTTGGCACCGTCTGACCGTTCATAAACGCCCTTAGTGCTCCATTTACGCGATTTCCCGCAGTCACTCTCCTTTCAATGTCTCCCTCACATCTTCCGTCCCTTGTAAATACGCTACCCAAATATACAAATTCCTTTACTTGCTCTACAATTTCACCTCCAATCGTAATATTACACTCAGTCACACTTTCATCTTTTTCAAACACCATCACTTTCGTCTTTCGTGCATTAACTTTCATACCTTTCGCTTTAAAGCTCTTGTTCATGCAGTCCATCATTTCTTGCAACTCATTTGCCGATGATGCAAGAATGACTTGATCATCGGCATATAAGAGGCACTTAACACGCACTCCTACCATATCGATCCCGCATTCGGTTTCTCTCATATCATTCATGCAGCTATCCATGAATACGTTGAACAACCAGGGCGAGGCTGCACACCCTTGTCTGAGACCTTGGGAGATGTCAAACCAGTCCGTATAGGCACCATTGATTCGGACACAGGCTCTAGAACCCCTATACAGGGATTGCAGAGCCCTTATTATCAAGTTGTCTACCCCATACATGGATAACACCTTCCATAATTCCTTTCTATTCACCCTATCATAAGCCTTTTCCAAGTCTATGAACGCGCAATACACCTTCTGGTTTTTTGCCAGACATTTTTCGGTGACGCAGCGCAAGGAAAAGACTTGATCCGTACATCCCATTCCCTTCCGAAATCCCGCTTGCACATCCCATATCTTGTCATTAGTCGCATTTACTACTCTGTCAATCAAAATTCTGGCATACATTTTTTCAACAACACTAAGAAGGCTGATCCCGCGATAATTTTGACATTCCTGCTGCGAACCTTTGCCTTTATAAATTGGAACAAGCACTGCCTTCGTCCAGTCATCTGGAACTTGGCCCTGTTTCCAGCATAGATTAAAAAGGCGATGCAGCAGGTTAACTATGAGTCCATCGCCAGCCTTCAACATCTCAGTCGTCACTCTATCACATCCAGCAGACTTTCCTGACCTCATACCTTTTAACGCTTTCATAATTTCATCCATGCCGATTTCATCAGTCGGGCTCACAAACATATCTATAGTTTCTTCTTTCTCTATTTCACACACATCTTTCTCAAATAAACTCTCAAAATAATTCTTCCAGCGCTCTAGTATCTTTCTTTCTTCATTCATGGCTACACCTCTTTCATTCCTAATCACTTTCATCGATGTACTCATATTTTTACATCGCGCTTCTTTCACGAGTTTCCAAAATAGTTTTATATTCTCTCGGAAACTTGCGCCGAATTGTTCCTCATACTTCTCCTTTTTCTCATTCTTCTTCCTCTCTATACATTTTTTGACTCTAGTTTTCACAAATTTATACATGTCCTTCATTTCTTTAACACTATCTTCATTCATACCACCACTAGCTCTATTCGTTGCCTCTATTGCTAGGATATCCAGCCATGCTTTTTTCTTTTCCTCAACTATTCTTCTAGTTTCACCATCCCACCAGTCAGCTTTCTCGTATTTCTTACTTCTTCTTTTACTCAAACCGCATACTTCTTCAGCACATTTCACAATGTTGGTTTTAAATACCGACCATACCTCACTCACACTTTCCTTATTTACAAGATACCAACTTTTGTCCATCCGTTCGCTCAATTGCTTTTTGTACAATACATATCTTTTATACCCTTATCTTTCAATCTTTCCACTTTTATACGTTCTAATTCTGTAGTGGAACCTTTATCTCGGTGCCGCCAGCGTTTGAAAAGACCAATTATTTTACTGATAACCAAATAGTGGTCTGTGCCCACATCAGGTCCGCGATAAGCTCTGGTATCCACTACTTTCCTTCTCATTCTTTCATCTACTATCACAAAGTCTATCATGCTTCTTAACACAACATTTTCTTCTTTTGCCACGTGTACATATGTACCGTTTTATGCTGGAACCACATGGTTCCATATTCATATTCATCCATGAATACATATTCATCACAGACAGATCCATCTCCACACATACATCTAACAAGTACACGCCGTTGTCATTGACACTCTTATCTCCAAACTTCCCTAGTACACTTTCATACCCATCACGCTTCACTCCCACCCTTGCATTAAAATCTCCAAGCATGACAATACGTTCATTCCACTTACGCAATAACACGACTTCTCTCATTTGTGCCCAAAATTCCTCTCTTACTGCCTTACTATAGGAAGAGTCCGGAGCGTATACACCTACCAAAAAAAGTGGTGTCAGGCCTATTTTCATCCGGACCCTGATAAGACGCGGACTTACGCACTCATACTCACGCATGCATTCTGCCATTCGCTCTGAAAGAATTATACCGACGCCTTTACTGCCATGTTCTTCATCGGTAACCCCCGACCATATCTCTGTGAACGGGCCGCGCGTCAGCATGTCTTTCTCCTTACGCTTTGTCTCATTCACACACAAAACATCTAGTTTTCTTTCATTCATTACTTCGTAAACATCATGCATCTTCTCATTCATTCCTCCTCTAACATTTAAATTCGCAAATCGGCATTCCGTTGCCCACTTTCCGCCCCGACGAGAACAATTCCGCATAGGATTAGGATGGTTTTGGCGTGACGTATGGCGAATATCGTCGCCGCCTACAGCTGTAAGGTTGCTTCCCCCAGAATACGAGGAGCAGCCTCGTCCTGCAAATACAGGACGAGGAGGGGATTCTCCGGCTCCGCCGGTACCCCCCTGGGGTACACTTACAGTAATATTACCCACAGCCATGATCACGTCGGTTATAATTTGACTGTATGTTTTCTTTGGAGTTTAACAGTCAGTCCCTAACGGCGGGGCAGACTGCCGGGTTTGTTTCAAGTTTTCTTTCTCTATGGTTAAAGACGTCAATATTTATTTTATTTTGATGACAATGCGTCCGTCGAAATACCTTAGTCACCTTTTACGACACCTCGGTAGGAGAGAGGGAGGGCTATTCTACTCCGCCGGACACCACACGGCAAATAAAATAAGTATAATCTAATACTAATATATAAAGCCTAGACCAGTCACATCATTATCGTCATTGTTATCAGTGTTATCCGAAGCGATAGCGTCATTGTTATCAGTGTTATCGAGCGAAGCGGTGCGGAGCGAGGGCGAAGCGAAGCGGCGCTGTTCATCAAAGCGAAATGATTTAATGAGCACAGTGACCGAAGGCAGCACCGAACGGCTATTTTTTGTTCCATTGTCAGGTAAATAACACTGCAAACATGTGAAATTTCCATCTCAAAAAGGGTTTTATTTGTAAATCTATACTAATATAATAAAGCGGAAGAGTTTGTTTGTTTGTTTGTTTGCGCTAATCTCAGGAACTACCCGTCGAATCTGTAAAGTTCTTTTTGTATCCGATAGCCCAGTTATTCCGGAAGGCTATAGGCTATATAAGATAACGCTTCGACCCTTTTGGGGTCGGGCAAAAGGCTAAAAAGGTTAAAAGATAATGTGTTGGCTAATCTCAGGAACTAGCAGTCGGATTTAAAAAAATGTTATTGTCTATGATAGCCCAATTATTCCGCAAGGCTATAGGCTATATAAAATTACGCCACAACTTTTAGGGGCCAGGCAAAAATAATAAAATAGTCAAACGAGAAGGGGGAGGGTTGGGTCAAAGGCAAAAAAAGGCTAAACGAATAGGATACAATCTATATGGGTATCGTTTTCGAGATTTTCGGGACGCTGATTAATAATATGAAATTTATTTAGTGATCTAAGATGGCGGACGGGAAATCAAAGATGGCGGATGAGAAAATTTTAAAAATCAATATGGGTATCGCCTTCGATATTTTAAGGGGTGGGGAATCGAAATACAACATCTATTTCGTGATCATAGATAGCGGATGGGAAATCAAAGATGGTGGATGGGAAAATTTATAAAATATCAATATTGGTATCGTCTGCGATGTTAAAAGGGATGGGAAATCCAAATACAACATCTGTTTCGTGATTCAAGATGTCGGATAGGAAATCAAAGAATAGGGCGGACGGGATTTTTTTTTAAGTCGATATGGGTATCGTCTCCAATGTTTTAAGGAATGGGGAATTAAAAAAAACCATCTATTTCGTGATCAAAGATGGCGGATGGGATTTTTTTTAAAATCAATATGGGTATCGTCTCCGATGTTTAAAGGGATGGGGAATCCAAATACAACATCTATTTAGTAATTCAAAATGGCGGATGGGAAATCAAAGATGGCGGATGGGAAAAAATTTAAAAATCAATATGGGTATCGTTTCTGATGATTTAAGGGATGGTGAATCCAAATGAAACATCTATTTCGTGATCAAAAATGGCGGATGGGAAATCAAAGACGGTGGACGGGTTTTTTTTTAAAGCCGATATGGGTATCGTCTCCGAAATTTTAAGGAATGGGGAATTCAATATTATATAAAAATCTATGTTTGTTTGTTCATCATTTATAGACTTTGAAATGATAAGAGATTAAGCGCTAAGTCAATGGTAACGTGGGAAAAGGGGCTTGGAAAAAAGGGAATTAAATAAAAACTCTTAAAAAGGCGATACGGAGTTCGCTGGGTCAGCTAGTGGAATATAAAATAGAAGGATTGAGAGGCAGTGGTTGTTGTGTATGTGAGACGAGGTGGCAGAATGGCGGGGCCACCTACAGAAACTTTGTATAAACTAGATAAAATAAGTACATACATACATACATATACTCACGCCTTTTTCCCGTCGGGGTAGGCAGAGACAACAGAACGCCACTTGCTCCTATCCTTACAAACCTCACGCGCTTCCTCTACACTCATTACTCTTTTCATACATGCTCGCCGGTTGCGGGTACTTCGGACCTTTCCGTTTCTTAGGATGTCTCCAATTTGGTCGAAGAATGTCCGCCGAGGTCTGCCGCGACCGACTTGCCCACACACATTTGCCTTATATATCTGATTCGTCATTCTTTCTTCACTCATTCGCTCCACGTGTCTAAAGCACCTAAGCATTCCTTTCTCAATCCTTGTCAGCACATCTTCTTTCAGTCAAATTCAAATTCATTTATTATTCGTGAACACAGGGTAAAATGATCTTATACATATAATTAGTCCAGCCCATGTTCCGCCAAAAGGCATACAAAATAATATATATGCTATAATCAAAATTAAATTAATTGTAGAAAAAAAAAATGTCAGTAAATAAAAAAAATGTCAAAACTTCAATAAGATAGTACAAAAAAATACAGTAATATTACATTTGTCAGAATAATTAAAATAATCTAAGTAAATGTATTAAAAAATAATAAAATGCCAGCAAAAAAATTTAATTATAAAAAATTACTAACTGAAATTAATATGTCAATAACATGTGCATTGATGTCAAACAACAATGTCAAAGTGTACAAAAATCTATAAGACCAAAAATAAAATCTAAATAGTCAATATGGACCAGAACACCAATACAGACTTTTGACATAGCAAATCGGATGTATCAGACAATATCATTTATGATTTATCTTGTAGGTAGTCGATAACAGTGTAATAGCATTTCTGAAGTAGGTATGCCTTTAGAAGTTTTCTGAATTTGTAATTATTTTTTATATTTTTGATGTGATTTGGTAGGTGGTTATAAATTTTTGGTGCCATACCTAGAAGATTTTTATTGAAGATATCTTTTTTATGAGATCTCATGCAGATTTTATTTCTATGGCGTACGCTTTTTAAGTGAGTGTATAAATGTATGTTCTCTTTAACATAAATAGCTACTTCGTAGATGTATAGGCTTGGAAGTGACAATAACTGAAGCTTGAGAAAATAAGGTCTGCAGCTTTCAGTGCTTGGTATTCCACTTATTGCTCTGATACATTTTTTCTGTGCTTTGAATGCCATTTCTCTGTTTGACGCGTTCCCCCAAAAGATAATTCCGTAGCGTAGTGTTGAAGAAACTTGTCCGTGATATGCTGTTATTAGTGTTGATTGGTTTGTTACTTTTCGAAGGTTGTAAAGAGCATATGAATATTGATAGAGTTTTTTACATATATTATCTATGTGGATTTTCCAATTCATGTTTCTGTCTAACAATACGCCTAAAAATTTAGTACTATCGATTTCATGTATAGTTTTATTATTGTGACTGATAGCCAGTTTTTTGTTATTAGTTTTCTGTTCAAATGAGATGTAGTTTGTTTTTTCCAGATTTATTTTCAGATTATTAGCTATTAGCCAGGCTATTATGTCATTCAAATCGTCATTTATCTCTCTTTCAAGGGTCTCAATATTTATGCCTTTGAATAATATTGTCATATCATCAGCGAATAGAATTATGCGATTTTTAACGACTTTGGGCATGTCATTAATATAAATATTGAATAATAATGGAGCAAGTACGCTGCCTTGTGGTACTCCGAATACACATCCTTTACAATTCGAAGTATGTATTATTTCGGTTTTAGTAAACGGGCAGATTTGATGAGTGCAAGTATATTGTTTGCGATCAGTTAGATAGGACTCAATAAGTTTTAGAGCGTTGCCTCTGATTCCGTATTTGTCCATTTTATTAAGGAGTATCGCATGACTGACGTGGTCGAAAGCCTTCGACATGTCCATGAATAGGGCCACAACAGGAGTTTTATTGTCAATGTGACTGAGAACGTGGTCAACGAGCGGGTAGATAGCAGAATTAATATTTTTATCTTTTCTGAATCCATGTTGTTCGCTAATTAAGATGTTATTTTTTTCTAGAAAGGAATATATACTTTTATAGAGAACTTTTTCAATAATCTTAGAAAAAACCGGAATTAACGCTATAGGTCTGTAATTGCAAGGATCTTGTCTGTTGCCTTTCTTATACAGGGGTTTGATAACAGAAATTTTTAGTTTTTCTGGAAATACACCATTTTCTATGCAATTATTGATAATGTGGCTAAGTATTGGAGCAATTATAGAAGATGTTGCTTTAACCACTTTGGTAGTTACGTCATCATACCCGGCACTATTGGTGTTTTTGAGGTCATTTATTATTCTAATAATATCAAAGGGAGAGGTTGGTGCAATGAATAATGATTGAGAAATTGAAGGAATGGCGTATTTTTTGGGATAATTATTTTTATTATTCGTCTGAGGCTCAATCAAGTTTATGAAATAATCATTAAATGATTCTGCTATTTCAACTGGATTATTAATAACTTTGTTGTTGACTATTAAGCTGCCTATACCCTCTCTAGGATGGTTGTTTTTTAGTTTATTAATTATGTTCCATGTGGCTTTGCTTTTGTTCTCGGCATTATTAATATAATTATTGTTTTGGACTTTTTGGGTCTGTTTGATGATGTGTTTTAGTCTGTTTGTGTATGTTTTGAGCCGATTTCTATTCAATAAGCTAGGTGACACTCGATATTCCCATAGCATGTCTCGTTTGCGTTTGGCACATTTTTTTAACCCGGTCGATATCCATTTGGGTCTTTTTAGTGATGAAATTTTATGTCTTATAATCGGGAAACATAGGTTATAAAACAATGAGAATAAGTCGTAGAACTCATTGAAACTACTATTAGGATCCGAGCATGTGTATACATCATGAAAGTGCAGGTTTTTTAGGCATTCACAAAATTTTGTCATGTTCACTTTACTATAGTCACGTTTGTGAATAAACCAGTGAGAGAGCGTACAGGTTTTCTTGACACGACATTTTAGTATTTGCGCTGTGTGGTCGGATACTGCTAGTTCCCTGATTTCACACCTGCTGCCTCTTACATTATGTATTATATTATCTATGCAGGTGCCACTGCACAGGCGTGTTGGTGATCGAGTACCTAAAATTAAATTATAGCTGCGCAATAAATTTGTGAAAGTGACGGACGGTTTATTATTTTTGCATATATCTATATTAAAATCTCCACATAAGATAACTTTGTTGTTACGACGTAAGCAAATATCATATAGCATTATGTCCAAATTTTCAAAGAATCTAGAAACTTTAGCATTGTCATTTGTTGAGGGTCTATAGATGCAAATAATTATGATGGGATGTTTGATAAGTTTTATGGCACAGCATTCGATTTGATTGCTTCCACTGCTCTTTCGTATAGTTGCATTCGGAATTCTATCAATCAGTCTTACCCCACACATACTACGCAGTGATCGCCTCTCAACTGCGTTAATTCTACTTTCATACTTTTTCTGCCGAACCCAGCTCTCACTTCCATACATCAACGTGGGGACAAGCACTCCATTGTGAACCGCCAATCGTACCTCTTTTGGCACCGTCTGACCGTTCATAAACGCCCTTAGTGCTCCATTTACGCGATTTCCCGCAGTCACTCTCCTTTCAATGTCTCCCTCACATCTTCCGTCCCTTGTAAATACGCTACCCAAATATACAAATTCCTTTACTTGCTCTACAATTTCACCTCCAATCGTAATATTACACTCAGTCACACTTTCATCTTTTTCAAACACCATCACTTTCGTCTTTCGTGCATTAACTTTCATACCTTTCGCTTTAAAGCTTTTGTTCATGCAGTCCATCATTTCTTGCAACTCATTCGCCGATGATGCAAGAATGACTTGATCATCGGCATATAAGAGGCACTTAACACGCACTCCTACCATATCGATCCTGCATTCAGTTTCTCTCATATCATTCATGCAGCTATCCATGAATACGTTGAACAACCAGGGCGAGGCTGCACACCCTTGTCTGAGACCTTGGGAGATGTCAAACCAGTCCGTATAGGCACCATTGATTCGGACACAGGCTCTAGAACCCCTATACAGGGATTGCAGAGCCCTTATTATCAAGTTGTCTACCCCATACATGGATAACACCTTCCATAATTCCTTTCTATTCACCCTATCATAAGCCTTTTCCAAGTCTATGAACGCGCAATACACCTTCTGGTTTTTTGCCAGACATTTTTCGGTGACGCAGCGCAAGGAAAAGACTTGATCCGTACATCCCATTCCCTTCCGAAATCCCGCTTGCACATCCCATATCTTGTCATTAGTCGCATTTACTACTCTGTCAATCAAAATTCTGGCATACATTTTTTCAACAACACTAAGAAGGCTGATCCCGCGATAATTTTGACATTCCTGCTGCGAACCTTTGCCTTTATAAATTGGAACAAGCACTGCCTTCGTCCAGTCATCTGGAACTTGGCCCTGTTTCCAGCATAGATTAAAAAGGCGATGCAGCAGGTTAACTATGAGTCCATCGCCAGCCTTCAACATCTCAGTCGTCACTCTATCACATCCAGCAGACTTTCCTGACCTCATACCTTTTAACGCTTTCATAATTTCATCCATGCCGATTTCATCAGTCGGGCTCACAAACATATCTATAGTTTCTTCTTTCTCTATTTCACACACATCTTTCTCAAATAAACTCTCAAAATAATTCTTCCAGCGCTCTAGTATCTTTCTTTCTTCATTCATGGCTACACCTCTTTCATTCCTAATCACTTTCATCGATGTACTCATATTTTTACATCGCGCTTCTTTCACGAGTTTCCAAAATAGTTTTATATTCTCTCGGAAACTTGCGCCGAATTGTTCCTCATACTTCTCCTTTTTCTCATTCTTCTTCCTCTCTATACATTTTTTGACTCTAGTTTTCACAAATTTATACATGTCCTTCATTTCTTTAACACTATCTTCATTCATACCACCACTAGCTCTATTCGTTGCCTCTATTGCTAGGATATCCAGCCATGCTTTTTTCTTTTCCTCAACTATTCTTCTAGTTTCACCATCCCACCAGTCAGCTTTCTCGTATTTCTTACTTCTTCTTTTACTCAAACCGCATACTTCTTCAGCACATTTCACAATGTTGGTTTTAAATACCGACCATACCTCACTCACACTTTCCTTATTAACAAGATACCAACTTTTGTCCATCCGTTCGCTCAATTGCTTTTTGTACAATACATATCTTTTATACCCTTATCTTTCAATCTTTCCACTTTTATACGTTCTAATTCTGTAGTGGAACCTTTATCTCGGTGCCGCCAGCGTTTGAAAAGACCAATTATTTTACTGATAACCAAATAGTGGTCTGTGCCAACATCAGGTCCGCGATAAGCTCTGGTATCCACTACTTTCCTTCTCATTCTTTCATCTACTATCACAAAGTCTATCATGCTTCTTAACACAACATTTCCTTCCTTCTTTTGCCACGTGTACATATGTACCGTTTTATGCTGGAACCACATGGTTCCATATTCATATTCATCCATGAATACATATTCATCACAGACAGATCCATCTCCACACATACATCTAACAAGTACACGCCGTTGTCATTGACACTCTTATCTCCAAACTTCCCTAGTACACTTTCATACCCATCACGCTTCACTCCCACCCTTGCATTAAAATCTCCAAGCATGACAATACGTTCATTCCACTTACGCAATAACACGACTTCTCTCATTTGTGCCCAAAATTCCTCTCTTACTGCCTTACTATAGGAAGAGTCCGGAGCGTATACACCTACCAAAAAAAGTGGTGTCAGGCCTATTTTCATCCGGACCCTGATAAGACGCGGACTTACGCACTCATACTCACGCATGCATTCTGCCATTCGCTCTGAAAGAATTATACCGACACCTTTACTGCCATGTTCTTCATCGGTAACCCCCGACCATATCTCTGTGAACGGGCCGCGCGTCAGCATGTCTTTCCCCTTACGCTTTGTCTCATTCACACACAAAACATCTAGTTTTCTTTCATTCATTACTTCGTAAACATCATGCATCTTCTCATTCATTCCTCCTCTAACATTTAAATTCGCAAATCGGCATTCCGTTGCCCACTTTCCGCCCCGACGAGAACAATTCCGCATAGGATTAGGATGGTTTTGGCGTGACGTATGGCGAATATCGTCGCCGCCTACAGCTGTAAGGTTGCTTCCCCCAGAATACGAGGAGCAGCCTCGTCCTGCAAATACAGGACGAGGAGGGGATTCTCCGGCTCCGCCGGTACCCCCCTGGGGTACACTTACAGTAATATTACCCACAGCCATGATCACGTCGGTTATAATTTGACTGTATGTTTTCTTTGGAGTTTAACAGTCAGTCCCTAACGGCGGGGCAGACTGCCGGGTTTGTATCAAGTTTTCCTTCTCTATGGTTAAAGACGTCAATATTTATTTTATTTTGATGACAATGCGTCCGTCGAAATACCTTAGTCACCTTTTACGACACCTCGGTAGGAGAGAGGGAGGGCTATTCTACTCCGCCGGACACCGCACGGCAAATAAAATAAGTATAATCTAATACTAATATATAAAGCCTAGACCAGTCACATCATTATCGTCATTGTTATCAGTGTTATCCCGGTCGTATTTCGTCTTCTGAGGCCGGGATCCGCTTTCTAGTCTTACCAGAATATTAGCTTTTTCAGAGTGTCTGTCGCCTGATCGCCGCTGCTCTAAGGGATAGCGAATCTATGCCTCAGTGTAAAAGACCCAGTCACATGGAACACACGCAATTAGAGTACACTTTTTACGAGCGCGGGATTAGCGTATAGTAAAAATATGGGGAAATGGTTGGGACGCGGGTCGCCGGCCAATTTACCGGCTGATGTCTTCTGAGCGGGCGACGAGAGAGAGGGTGGAGTGAGGGAGAGGGAGGAAATGTGGACCGAGCAATATTTAGATTATTTCACGCGCCACTTGAGCGGCTCAAAGAGTGGCGGTTGTCAGTGACACCGTGAGGGATAGAGCGACTGATATGCGGTCACGATGACGAGATTTGCTTTACGTATTACGGTTCGTGGCTTCATTCCAATATCTACGCGTTGTAAATGATAACTTGATCAAACAGTTTCTTTTAAGATGGGAAAAACTGTTTCAATGTTGGTATGGAATATTTCAATAAATTGATAAGATTTTTAATTATAAATACAAAGACCTGGACTTACAATCCTAATGGTGAGAAAAAGTCCGTGCCTAGCAGTGAGATAGGTTACATACAGGGCTGGTGATGATGAGAAGTTTTGATATGTAACTAGAGGACGCCAGCAGCTACGTCTGCATTTTTTTTTAATTTACCCGTTTTGGCCGATCCCGTGGGAATTTCGGGAAATCCCTTCTTAGTGCATCCCTACGGTCCCCAAGGAACATACATGCCAAATTTCAGCTTCCTGCGCCCAATCGTTTCAGCTGTAGCGTGTCTGTCAGTCAGTCAGTAACGCAAGGATTTTATATATTAAGATGATAATCTTCACTGCACAAAAGATTAGAATGAGCTTAGAAATCTCATTATAATATGACTAGAGGACGCCAGTAGCTACGCCTGCATTTTTTTTAAATTTACCCGTTTTGGCCGATCCCGTGGGAATTTCGGGAAATCCCTTCTTAGTGCACCCCTACGGTCCCCAAGGAACATACTTGCCAAATTTCAGCTTCCTGCGCCCAATAGTTTCGGCTGTAGCGTGTCTGTCAGTCAGTCAGTAACGCAAGGATTTTATATATTAAGATTTTAACATGGTAAAAACATAATTTGTTTATTTTTTTTTATTTACTTTAGATATTTATAACATTTAGTTTTCTTTTGTCAATAACCAATAGACTATTTAATTTGGCCTGAGGAATGGGGCTTCCCTGAAGGTGACTACCTAAACTATTGTCCACCTGACACCTACTAGGCCAAAGGACTGCTAGCGGCTAATTCGAAGAACCAGCTAGTCGAGGATACAACGGATGACGTAATTAAGTTACGTTGAGTACCGCTCGTTTTGTTCGTACTGGCTCCTGTACTTACTACTTACTATGAATGGTACTCTGTGACACATGAGCCGTGAAGCTTTACGTTTCCTTTACGTTTCGCCTTTTACGATTGCCAGTAATACGTTGAATTGACTCGGCGCAGGCGGGCTTCGCAGTCAGCGAAATGCTTAGCAAATAGCTCTCGGGCAAGCTTTTGACTAGGTTTTATACGTTTGAGTTTTAATGGATATAATAGTCTGCATTTTTGTTTTATTACGCTTTTAATATGCTTCTTACCATTTAGATTCTTCTTACCACGATGAAATTTTTACAAGTAGTGTTTAGTTTTTATTACCTTGATTAAAACATAGAAAAAGTTGGGACATGAACGAATAATGATGAGAACATATCTCAGAAATAATATCAATGTTCTTATTATAGGCCTGCATTTTATAGTTGCAGCCTTATCTGACCTTGATGAACAATTAGATTTAGCGTTTGTTTTGAAGTTCTCTGTCACCTTCCAAGCAAAACCAATCTGCTCCACTCCTTTTCACGCAATCTTTAAAGGGAAGAGAACAGCTAGAGCCCATAATTATGCTCATGCCGGTATCCGGTATGTCGAATAAATAAATGTTCATAAAAGGGAATCTGACACAAAACATTAGCTAGTTGTTTTTCTCCAATGCCGGATATAAGACACTGAAAGTCAGCATCAGGGATTTTAAAGGATGTGCATTATCACGTCCTTACTCCATTTTATAGTAATATGTAAATCCAGATAAAGTGTACCTAAATCTTTTCACTATGTGCGGTTGTGAGGAATCTCACCTTTCCCCGGGCTCTGTTTTACCCCATCAGCAATCCGACGTATATTTGTCAACGTAAAAGGTTTGAGCGGTACCGCCGGCAGTCATTTTTCAAAATCATTATCAGTGCGCACGCACCGCGCTTAGTGCGAAACGAATGGCCCTAATCCTATTTCACTCCTTTTTTTGTGTTTTTGCCGTTTGCTGCCTGTATTGGTTAGGTAAATTATAGTTTATTAGTAAAATCATCCAAATACAGGGTGTTGATCTGCATTTGCAAAATATTTTAGGATTACATTATAGACATTATACTTGTTGACCTTAAATTATTTCAAACAGTGTGCGATAATATAAGGCCCTATTTTCATGCAATGTTACTCAGATAGTAAATCAGAATAAACTGTTGACTGACGCAGAATAAGACAAATGTATGTGAGGTAACTACAAGGCGAGCTCGCGGCGAGTAGCTGAGCGACGGTGGGGGTCACTGTCACTACACCGAGCTGATTTTTAAAATGCATGATAACGAAAAATATATGTTATGTTTGTGAGTTATTTGTTCATGTATTTGTATTCAGTTATAGTTGTATATACACCCCTAAATATATTTTGCAAATGAATATCAAGACCCTGTATAGTTAACACACATTTGTGATACTAGTATTGATGTTAAAGCTTTTAATCGCGCAATAATTAAATTATTAAAAAATATATGATTTCGGATCACCAGTGGGTTACACCAGCCATGGTTAGTTATGGATTTTGATGCCAGTTAAATTAACTATTTAAATGAACGTTACAAACATGTCGTTGTTTTTACGTCTTTACCCTTCGCAAAGAGATACAGGAAGCATGACACAGAATGCGCAACAACGTTTCTTTGATGTTTATATCGCGATCGAGCTGTATTCCATTTAATTCTAACGGTCAAATAAACTGGGAAAGCAAACATTATTATTGCCATAATAATTGACTATTTTATTGTAAGCGACTGCTACGCTGAAGGTCGCGGGTTCGATTCCCGCTCAAGTGAAACATTTGTGTGCATGAACATGGATGTCATTTGTTTTGGTCTGCGTGTTTCTATGTATTATATGTATGTATTTACAAAAAAAAAAGTGTATATGTATGTATGGTTATCCATTTTCTAGTGACCATAGTACAAGCTCTGAATAGTTTGGGACTAGGTGGTGTTGTGTGAATGTAGTTAGCATATCACTATTATTTTACAGTACAGTCCTGATTCTTCCCTATGACTATTGGTTATCGAGAACCTATGTCACCAAGTCAGTCATATTAAGTTACATGAAATATTCAGCCACGTGAACATTACTCTGGATATTATATGAGTGCAAAGAGTCAGAGGTGACAAAGGTGACCGAGAATCGGAAGCACATAGCGTGGACCGTTCGGAAACTAGTTGCCATAAATAATTGGTTTGAATAAATATTGATTTTGGAGCAAATTGCTGTAATATATTTTAGTGCGAAGAAATGATACTATATAAATGATGTACGTATATCAATTATCTTTCTAACCGACTTCAAAACGGAGAACTTGTTACTACGTGCACTCCTTTTTATGATTGCTGATTTATTTAGAAGGCTGTTTGTGTTTGTTGGTGTTTCGATCGGACGAGGAGTTATAAAGTTTCCTTACATAAGCGTTTTTAGTTTATATACAAATGTGTGGGAGCTATTGAAGTCGGTCTTATTTAGCTTATTTTATTAATGCTCAAAATAATCAGTAGTACAGTATATAATTATATAGTTCCGTGTTATTGCTAGAAATTGAGCTTAGTAAAATGGCTGTCCGGAGCACGCAGCAGCGCGCAACTGAATTAATCCAGAGCGCTATTAATTTAGTCGCCTTTACAGCTCAGCGAAAATTTCATATAAAAGCTGTGTACGCCCATACTCCGAGGTAAGATTAGTTAAACGATTATTATATGTATTAGACTAGACGTCACTCGCGGCTCCTCCCGCGTGAATCATACACGTAAACTCACCTCGGAAATCACAATATCTATTGGTAAAAATCGTATAAAGATTTGTTAGGTAGTTCTTCAGTTTATTATGTTTATACAGACAGTACGAAAAGAGCATTTCATTTTATAATGACATAGGAATTAAGAAGTGAACCAAGAAATCCACGCCGGCGTAGTAAAATATATTACAAACTATAGAATTCCGTTCTCGCGTTATCATGCACATTAATTCAAAGATTTGCACTTTCATATATACATTTTCGTAGAATAAAGTATGCGTTAAAGTAGATTCGTGTAAAGTGACGTAATCAGAGCACACATGCTCGGCGAGTGGCGTCGTGTTGCGTTCGACCGACTGGCACTCGCATCATAGACGTCGGAAATGATCTTGAGTGGCATTCGCACCATGCAGCCTTGATATATAGAAGTGGATGTATCTGCAATGGCGGGTTTATATTTGAATATTTACTTCTAATGGAATATCGATCTGCTATAGTGCTACACCCTTTCAGGGAGTCAAACTTTAACACATTATGACACACATGTAGCTATAAACTGATTTTGTAAAATAGAAGTAGGTTAATACTTACCAATAATTTTATTGTAAATATGCGTTTCACTTAATCTATTTACAGCTAAAACTATGTATAATTACATTGTAAAATTCACATGGTAAAAGGATCAGGCGTCAAATTCTTCTGCATGACTGCCATAGTTGACGAAGTGCATGGAAAACTAGCAGCATTGCCATATTATTTGGCTATAATAATTCTTTGGAACAACAATCAGCCCTCTGCATACATGACTCGTCGGTCAAGCGTTTGTGGAAAGTCTATGAAGTCCTTAGTGTCTTTCATTAAGGACAAAGGTACCGAGTCTAGCCGAATTGGCTGCACATTATTCCTAGAAAAAATCACCACAATACAGGTAGTACGTAGTTCTCTAAAATATACGACTAATTGAATACGTTTTACTTATTAGACAAGTCTTAAAAGACATCTCTGTCACATAATGTACACAGAGATTATATTTTACCCTTACCTCTTTATTTGCAACAAAATCGTACTATGATCAGCCAGTCTGATGAAACTCGGTTGTATTTGCCTTCTCACGAATTGTCAGATCTCAGCGGTCCAGGGGAATAAATTCAGAAAATAAACTGTGTCGGAATACCGGATGATATTACACCGATTCACGAGCAAACCTTTGACCGCGGCTGGACGTTTCGTAACCAACTAGCGTATCGATGTAACATTTTTCCGAAGAAATTCCATAAAGTATGAGAAGAGATCTGAAATTTAAACGAATCGAAGATAGAATTAATTATTAAAGGTAATACTATCTCGCTGTGAGCATTTCGTCGAACTCAAATTTTCTATGCTGGACTTTGCCTTGCATTGCGCCATTCAAAAGATTGTTACATTCCACTTCTCTTCCTACTTCTATCCTTTTTTTCATCCAGACCGGTTATGCACTAGTAACTTTTCTAGTGTAGCGACTGCTATTTCCCCCCTAAACATAAAAAATAACACACTGGTAAGAAGATGTCTATGCCCAAATTATTTACAGCCTACCAGCCAATGGCATTGCCTCATCGGAACTATAAGCAAAAAAAAGCAACTTCGTATAATTTTTATTCTTAGCAGCCAGACGCTCCTAAGAATTAAAGAAGAGGATTGCAAATGCATACCGTAACAGATTCAATAGCTCAGCAACAAAACGTGACTGTCTAATCAAACGCACTTGTGTATAACCGTGCGAGTGCAGACTCGCCGGAGAGTTCATTCAAAACATTTCAAATGCAATGCTCTGCTTAGTTTGGGACTAGACGGTGTTGTGTGAATGTGGTAGAATATTATTATTATTATTACAATGATTTGCTCCACTCGAACCTCTCGGGGCTTATGTGTGAAACGTCGAGTCGTATTACATACACATTCGTAAGATGTTATAACTAAGAAACTACATCTCTCAGACCAATAAAAAAAAACATCTTTAGGTATACATTTTGCGCCAAATAAAATTTCTTCAATTTACACTTAAAATTTTTCGAGTTTGTTTTATAAATATTTTGTAATTCAGTTGAAATTTTGTTTAGATAGCATGGAATAATATAATTTGCTACTCTTGTTCCGTATACATTATTATATTTTGGTAGTTGGTACTTATTTTGATATGATATACATCTTAAAAAGCTTGATCTTGTGTTTTCTATAAGAGTATCTGGTTTCCTAGTTTCTACAAGTGTAAAAAAATTAATTTTGTTATAGACGTTCATCACGTTACAATATTTGAATAATTCGTCATAATTATCTTCATAATTATTTGTTTTTTATGTATTTGGGTACAATTATTTTCAGTATTTTTAATTGTAACATGTAAACATCAGATAGGTATGTTTGATAAGTTCTGCCGTAACTGCTTAACCCATGGTAAATAATGGACTCTGCCAGTGCCATACATAGCATTCTAAATACTTTGAAGGGTAATTTGTATTTCAATACGCTCATTTTTCCAATAGACCAAATAGACCTTAATTTGTTACAAATGTAATCCTTATGTGGGCCCCAGCAGAGTTTGCTACCAATTATTAACCCTAGGTACATATGATTGTCGACCACCTCTAGTACTGGACATTGGCAACTTATAAATGAGCTATTATGTAGACAAGAATGTTCATGAGCCTTAACGGCTGGTTCAGTACAACTTTTATTGTGAGATGAACGTATGTGAACTATTTTTGTTTTAGATGCATTAATCACCAGCCCAACGTCATGAGCCCATTTACATAGTTGGTTGTATTCTATTTGCAGAGCTTTCTGCGCCTCACAAACGTTTTTGTTAGCTACAAGAATACACCTGTCATCAGCAAATTGATATACTGATCCAGTGACTATGATATTACTCATATCGTTAACGTACAGACGATACTCAGTTGGCCCGATAATTGAACCTTGTGCTGTTCCTTGAGTTGTAATTGTGGAGGAAGAAAGGTGTGGTGTTCCTCCAACTAGAGGGAATATCCTCTAAACAGGCTGGGTGATCGTGCCTGGTGGACTGTCAGTCCGACGGACGTATATCAGATGTTGCATATATACAACTCGGCGCGCGAACTCTGCATGTGCGATTCAGCTCCTTGTAATCCGTCGCATTGTGTCCGATAGATGTCGCCGTGTTGTTGTTGTTGAGACTTCGTCGTCGCTCGCTAGATGGCCTCAGTTGTATGTAGCTACCGCTACATCACTCCCCTCCAAGACCGGAGGTCAATCTCGAAGGTGATAAGTCAGCTGTCGATGCTTCTGAAGAGCGTGCCAGTGCCAGTGGAGGGATGCCCCTAGTTCCAGTGGGTCGGAACCGTGTGCCGCTAGTAGGCCCAATGAGTCGGGTCTAAGTGCGGTGCGCGGTGAGCTATCCCAGTGAGTCGGAATAGTGGCTTCGCAATGGTCCCACGGTGAGTCGGGGAGAGGTTGCGAAGGTGCTGCCCACCGAGCGTCCCACGATGAGTCGGGGAGATGCTGCGAGGTTGCTGCGTAGTGGCTGGCTGCTGCGTTGCCGGTGAGAGATGTCCTCTTCTTACGTGAACCGGGTGCAGGGTGCTGTGCCTAGACGCTGGAGTGGCTGCAGGGAAGACCAGGCATGCAAGCCTGCATGGCCTATGGTTGGTCCCTGGCCGAAGATGCTGGCTGGAGGCGACTTGATTACCGCCCATCGGGTGAAGTGTGGAGTGAGGCGAGGTGAGGCGAGGATGACGACGAAGCTGCTGTTGATCTGACCGGTGAAGGTTGCTTCAGATCACGTCGTGGTCACCAATGTGGAGGAAGAAAGGTGTGGTGTTCCTCCAACTAGAGGGAGTATCCTCTAACCAGTGTGATCGTGCCTGGTGGACTGTCAGTCCGACGGACGTATTTCAGATGTTGTATATATACAACACGGCGCGCGAACTCTGCATGTGCGATTCAGCTCCTTGTTATCCGTCGCATTGTGTCCGATAGATGTCGCCGTGTTGTTGTTGTTGAGACTTCGTCGTCGCTCGCTAGATGGCCTCAGTTGTATGTAGCTACCGCTACATATTTTTGTCACTATACTCGTTGCAAATTTTTACAGTGATCTGCCGGTTACTATGATAGTTTTTTAGTAGTTCTAGAATTAGGTTAACGTAAGGTTAGTGATACGTAATCAGTTAAATCCATTGGTAGTTCATGCATTGTATATAGGCACAATAATTCATAATTCGGCACCCCGGTGATGGAGTAGTGGGAATTAGTTTGTCCAATACAAAGAAAAATGTTGTAATATAATAGAGATGTAATTTTTTATCACAACAATCATTTACAACCATTCAATTAAACAAATACAATATAGGTACATCCAGAGTCCAAACAATAAATTGTGCAGTCAGCAGCTGTGATAAGTGCAGTCAATATTATGGTATAGCGGTAAAAAACTAACAATGTAGTTCATCGGTCGAGCGCTTCAGACGACAAAGGCGCTTTATCAATCTCATTCTCTCAAGTTTTTATTTTTTTAATTTATAATCTCACTGATCTTTGGGTGAATATCCTTCATTCACATGGTCTCTCGTATGCTAATACTGCTTGACCGATCTTATAGAAACTATTTTTTTAATTTACCAAAATTTTCAATTTACAATTTTCTCACATATACCACTCGCTTAAACCACTAGAGTTTTTTTGCGAATGGGAGTTCAACTGATGAACGAATTGGTACTACGCGAATGTAATATAATTTTGTTGCATTGCATATATGCAATAAAATTTTATATAAATTATGCAATTGAATTGACTGGGAATCCTCATCATCATCATCCTAGCGCTGTCCCGGTTGCGCTCCAAAACCCACGCCTTGGAGCCCGGGGTCCGCTTTTCGGCTATGTCTCCTCTACTTCGCACGGTCTTCAGCATCCCTGGTGGTTAGTTGGTTGGCACGCATATCATCCCTTACGACGTCAAGCCAGCATTTCTTTGGCCTTCCCCGTTTACCGGGGCCCGGTGGAGGTAGCATGGCAAGACATTTGTTACCCACGTAAGATGCCGGTTGACGTAAGACGTGGCCCTACCAGCGTAGACGACACTCTTGCAGTTTGTCAGCAATGTCACGGACATGAAGGCAACCCCGGATGCGGGAGTTCCTAATGCGGTCCTTCCTCGTGACACCACACATCCAGCGCAGCATGTTCATCTCCGGGACACGCAGACTCTGCTTGTGTCGCTCAAGCACAGGCCACGTCTCACTGCCATATAACAGGACAGGTCTAATGATGGATTTATAGACCTGTCCTTTGAGCTTAACCGGCATTTTGGGGTCACAAATGACACCGCTCACCTCACGCCTTTTGGCCCAGGCTGCCGAAATGCGTGCCTTGACGTCGCAATCGATGTCACCAGACGCGTGCAGTACTGATCCCAGGTACTTGACCAGGTCCTTTCGCTGGGCAATGTCTCCGCCTATACGAATTGACGCGGGATCAGTACTGTTGAAGGCCAAGTACTCGGTCTTCGCCACGTTTATTTTCAGACCGCCGTTCTCAAGCGACTCCTTCCACGCATTCACACGCCGCACCAAGCGTCCCCTGTTCGCATCCGCCAGCGCGATATCATCAGCATACATGAGGCCACGGGGGCTGCTCATGTGTGTCCAAACAATAAATTGTGCAGTCAGCTGCAGTGATAAGTGCAGTCAATGTTATGGTATACCGGTAAAAAACTAACAATGTAGTTCATCGCTCGAGCGCTTCAGACGACAAAGGCGCTTGATCAATCTCATTCTCTCAAGTTTTTTTTTTTATTTATAATCTCACTGATCTTTGGTTGAATATCCTTCATTCAGATGGTCTCTCGTATGCTAATACTGCTTGATCGATCTTATAGAAACTTTTTTTTTATTCACCAAAATTTTCAATTTACAATTTTCTCACATATACCACTCGCTTAAACCTCTAGAGTTTTTTTGCGAATGGGAGTTCAACTGATGAACGAATTGGTACTACGCGAATGTAATATAATTTATATAAATTATGCAATTGAATTAACTGAGAATATAATATACAATTGAATATGACGCAGTGGTGTTAGCGAGTTCTCTGCAATTAAAAAGTGGCCAAGTGCTGTGGGTTTGAGCTCTTCACGGGTCAACAATTATTTGATCCACAAATTCTGGTTCTAAGTCTGTGTGTTCTTATTCGTGAATGTTTCAATGATCCCCATCCCCATTGATACCAATTTTTAAGGCCGTTTTCAAAAATAATGAAAGTCAACATGGAGAATTTTAATCGACTTTTTTCTCTATCATCAACTTTGGGTATATGAAACATAATTCTAGTTATTGAAGATAACTTGATATAAGGTGGTTCTAAAGTAGATAAGACAGCGATACAACTATTTGTATTCTCAATGAAAACGTATTTTCTCTAAAATTATATTTCGTGTGATTGCCAAAAAGATGAGGTTCTTGTAAGGTATTGCAAGGAGAAAACGTTGTAAACATATCTGAAATTATAAAACTAGCAGAATTATAGGACATTTTGGGAGGACATTATTATTGGAGATTTTTGGAATTAAAAAGACCCTCATTTTAAAGGCGCTACCTCGAAAATAAAAATGAAAATACTTAACTTTTCGCCTTGAAATTGCTACTCACCGAAAGCAAAGCTAGTTTAATAGGGACTGGTCGAACGAATTGTCTCTAAAACGATTATTACTTGAGTTATGAACGAAATAAGATTTCAGACAGTTTCGTGATGGCATGCCATGTCAAAAACCGTGTGACATTCAACTTTATAGCTAACACTTAGCGATGACCTCTGCACGATTTTCTGACCTTCGAGGTAGCCTCTTAATGGAATAATGATCGACCCATAATAAAACAATTAAATCCGCTATCTAATGTTTTTACTAAAAGAGGGGCTTGTTTGCGCGGAGATTTGGCCAGATAATATTAATTTAACAGGTAGATGCAGTCTCCACACGTATTCAAACCACGTGTGCTTTTAATGGCGTATTATTTTAATCACACGAGACTACACACACCCTTATTCATGTCCGACAATTGTACTGTCTGGGGAGCTGGGATTTTATATAATTAAATTAAGTAACCCGCTTTTAGGGTAAATTATACTACGTATTAATTTATTTACAATATAGCGGTCTACGTTTTGGGGTATCCCTTTTATATGCAAAGTTCCCTTTCTATAACGAACTAGCAGGCTCAGAGAATGTTGTTGCCTGTCAATCAAATTTAGTGGCTTGCTGTGTAGTGCCACTTTTGACACTGGGCTATATAGTTTTTTCCAGGAATCCGTTTAATATATATTATATGTTACGGGTCACTTGAGAAGTCTGGTCCCTATGAACAGTGACCAGCCTGTATACATAATGCCCATGTCACATGGGTAATTTGGTAAACAATGCATGCCTAATCACTTTTCCCGGTCAGTATGAATAAGGGCAAATACGTTTTTGGCAAAATAATAAAACAAATGAAATGAAGGTTAGGTGAGACTGTAACCCAAGTAAGTAGGTTATGTTAGGTTCTCTTGTGAAACTTAATCCAAAAATAAGAGCCCTTAGTAATTTACCAGTAAGATTTACCAGTAAATCCTAAGATTTACAAAAACACTAAGTTGACGGATATACGATTTATGATTTATGATACGGATATATAAATATAACATAAAATAATTATATAGGTAGCTATATTACAAGTCGATCGGGGCTTCTCGAGGAATATTGAAAAATCCTTCCTTAGCGGTTATTTGCGTTATAAAAGGAATTCAATGTCCAAATCTTACGTTTCTAGCTTCAGTAGTTTAGACTCTGTGATGAATATTATGTCAGACAAGCCAAGTAACTTCATACATATAATAATATATAAGAACAATATAATATGATAAAATTTAAGTACAATATGTGATGACACCTTCTAAGTGTTTTGTAGCATACATGTTCCTTTATTTATTTGTTTGAAGAAGTTTACCTGCGTATACATGCGATGGATATGCCCAATTGTTTAGACTAAAGTGTGTGTGGCTAATAGTAGTGGTGGCAAGTCTTGAAATATCGCCGGTCTACCGCAATAGCCCTTCTGTTACATAGCTAGCGCAATGTGGATGTATGCTATATCTACAATGCGCTAGCTATGTAGAAATTGTCAGCAACAAAACAAAATCGTCTATAATTTTTGTTGCTCTACTGGAAGTTGTGTTTTGACTCTTAGGGAGTGTGTAGAGCATTTCTGGACTCACTCAGTCCAGAAATGCTCTACGCACTAAAAACCACTGCGTTATACTTTATTTAATCCCTCGTTTGCCCCGCTCTAAAATGCATTTTCTCCGGTATAAATAGAATAAGCCTTTGTCGAGATATTTTAAAACATGGTTTTGGTTTGTTAGGTGCGACTGTATGTAATTCAAGTAACTAAATAGGGTATGTAAGGTTCTCTTTTGACCCTAAACCCAAAAATAGGAGCCCTGCGAAGCAGGGCTACGTCAACTTAGTTTATATTATATGTCTAGAGTTTGGCTAGAAAGAACTAGGATTAAATGCAGCAGATTGGTGGAAGCGTGATTCTATTCATCAGTCCTTGTCAGCCACAACAAATCTCAGACATAAATGTACTGTGTTGCACAGTGAATTCAAGTAATAATATTATATTTCAACTTACCTGATATCTTCAGTGATGTTAGGCTTGAGCTAAATTAGACACATTCATACAAATATATTGGCCAAAGTAAGTGAATGAAGTATCTTATACTTAGCTATTAAGCTGCAAACGCGACGTTTTCAAGACACGTTGGCACGTGGACGTCGATACCGGATTCACATTTTTCGCAAATATCAATCAATAGTTCACAATGTCTTTTATCACCAATGAACCGATGCCTTCTGATCAAAGAAGCGGCACTCAATCGGGTTCCAATTTTATTACAATATTACAAAACGACGCGAGCCCAAAAACAAAAAAACGTCTGTGGTAGCAATTTTCAGAAAACGGAAGTTGACAGTTCAGTGTGACCATAGTAAATTTTTACAATAGACTAAACTAAACGTTACTAAATCGATATAATCGACTTGACTTATCATAAAAACTATTTCTATTTCATACATCCACTCGCCCCGGACCGGCCTACCGGTCCGCTAATCGGTTGGTAGACGTGACAATGTCGCAACCGCTCTCCTCAGAATCGAACCGTCCACCAAAACCTCAGCAAATCGGGGAACTCCATCAGCCCCAGCTACCAAACGAAGAATGCGCCCCCTGCGCCATCTGAGTGGCGGAAGGTTAGCCTCCTTGATCAAAACGAGGTCTCCAATTTTGGGTGGATCGGTCTTGCCGGTCCACTTAAAACGTTGCTGAAGTATGTGCAAATATTCCAAATTCCAGCGTTTCCAAAAGCTCTGAGTAATCTGGCGTACCAATTCAAAACGCGAGATACGACCAGGTCTCGTATCAATATAGGGGTACTCAGGCAAGGCGACAAGTGGGCGACCAATCAAAAAATGGCCCGGCGTAAGGGCCTCCAAATCATTCGGATCTGAGGAGATCGGACACAATGGCCGAGAGTTCAAAACGGCCTCAATCTTACAAAACACATTTGCAAGTTCCTCAAAGGTAAGGACAGATTCACCGATTGTCCTGCGCAAGTGTGTTTTGGCCGATTTTACAGCGGCCTCAAAAATACCACCCCAGTGTGGACAATTTGGTGGGGAAAACAACCAATTTATCCCACGTCGGACAAGCCTATTGCCTATATCAGCCTTGTTGGTTTCAAGGAAATTAACAACGTCATTCAAATAATTATAAGTGCCCTTGAAGTTAGTGCCGCAGTCAGAACGGATCAAGGAAGGCAGCCCTCTGCGGGATACAAATCTGTCAAATGTGGCTACAAACGCCTCGGTCGTAAGCGAGGAGACCAGTTCTAAGTGTACGGCCTTTGTGGAGAGACAAAAAAAACCATACAAGTAGGCCTTGACAGACTTGCTGTTTCGAAGTGTCGACGTTTTCACCAAAAAGCCTTGAGCTTATAGCAAGGGATGCAGCGAAAAACTACACTCCGAATAACTCTTCGGGCAGACAAAATCCAAAACTCGCGTTGCAAAATAGCCAACAGGGCATTACAACCAGCATGCGAATTTTTACTGTGACGGTCAGTTACCAACAAGCGTACCAAATGACCGTCCTTAGGTAACAACAGAGGGTGACGTGCCCCGTAAGGGAGGTTGGCATTCTTGAGACGCCCGCCGACGCGCAAGAGACCCGTATCGTCCAAAAAGGGGTTCAATTTAGATACAGCTCCCGACAATTCGATCTCCCTAATTTAAGGATAGCAATCTCCTTCTCAAAATGCGCCAATTGCACAGAACGAACCCAAAAGGTGAGGGACTCCTGACGTTCTCGTGGTGAGATACACGGTGTCAGTCGTTTCTGTTGTGGGTGCCTAAAGTTAAAAACAAAACGCCTTATCCAAGCAGTAACACCTAACAACTTGTCAAGGGAGCTGTAGCGATTCAGCAAGAAATCGGGGTCGAACGCGCATTCCACCCTCTCAACAGCGAGTGCTCGTAGACCCGGCAAATTGGTAGTATTTAAAACTGGCGGTCGATGCCAATCAATTTCTGGTCGACTCAACCATTCCGGACCCCACCACAGCGAATGACCTATCAAACTAGGCGTCAAGCATCCGCGCGAGGCACAACCAGCGGGGTTGAGCTCACCTGGCACGTGCCTCCAAACAAGCTTGACTTCAGATTTTTGGATTTGGGAAACGCGATTAGCGACAAATACCTCCAAAGTGTGAACAGAAGCCTTCAACCAACAAAGAACAATTTGGCTGTCTGTCCAGGCGTAGGTCCCATTAATACAAATTGATTTACCCAAAGTACTGGACACGTGGTTCAATAAGCGTACAAGTAGGGCTGCTCCCGAGAGCTCCAGTTTCGGGATGGTCAGAGATGTCCGAAGGGATGCCACCTTGCTCTTCGCCATGATCAGGGAAACCCTCACCTGACCTGAGGCACTAACTGTGCGCAAGTACACCACGGCCGCGTGACCACGTTCCGAGGCATCACAAAACCCGTGAAGGGTGGCCTTGTACTTCCCGGGAGGAAGGATGGGACGAGGCAAGGAGATCTCGTTGACGGCAGGAAGTGAGGATACAAAAGAGGTCCATTCCTCAACAAGAGTACCGCGTAGAGGTTCGTCCCAAGTCAATCCTGCTGTCCAAAGCTTCTGCAAGAAGCATTTTGCCCAAAATATGACAGGAAAAATCCAACCGTTTGGATCAAAGGTTCTAGCGACAGTAGACAATACGAGACGTTTAGTTCAAGAACAAGGCAATTTCAAGTCTACGTTTTACGTAAAGATGTCTTGGACTGGTCTGTATTGGACGCCGAGAACAGCCATCATGGCGGGGTTGTCAATAATCTCAAATAGATGTGGATCCTGCTGATGATCCTCGGGTTAGCCCTCCAAAAGCGCTGGTGAGTTGGAAATCCATTTGCGCAACTCATAACCAGCGGAGGCTAAAATACCTATCAATTCGTCCCGCAGGAGGATCGCCTCGTCCGCTGTGGAGGCGCCCGAGCAAATGTCATCGACGTAAATATCGTCCTTCAAGATGGCGGAGGCCACGAGCCTCCGCCATCTTGAAGGACGATATTTAAAAACGGAAACGTAAGCCTTCACCTTCGCGGTCTGCGAGCTCCCGAAGAGAACGTATTGCCAAGTAGGGGCTCGACCTTAACCCGTACGTATTAGTATTTAGCTCGTAGACGACCATGCGGGGAGACTCTCTTCAAAGGATCAGCTGGAAGCGACGGTCATCAGGGTGGATAATCGTCTGCCTAAACATCATTTTTATATTGGCTACAAAGACAACCTGATGTCGTCGGAAGCTGGTAATGACGTCACAAAGGTCCTTGACCAACTTGGGACCAGAATGCAAGCACTGGTTCAAGGCTTCAATACCGCATGATGCGGGAGAAAGTAATGCTCCACCGAACGCCAATCCAAATTTGACACGGACATGTGTCCCAACTGTTCATATTCTCTCATGAACTCAATATACTTCTGCCTGAGCTCCGGATCACGACCCATGCGACGCTCCATAGCCAACAATCTCTTTTTGGCTAAAGGTCGTGACTCACCAAGCGGAGGCCGAACAGACAGGAAGGGTAGCCTCGTAATAATCCGACCAGAACGGAGTCGACCAGTGTTGTTCTGGAAGAACAGCTCGCACTCCTCATGTTCTGGATTCAAACGAGCAGCTTGAGACTGCTCCTCTACCTCCCAAAACCTCTAAACGCATCAGAGAAAGCGGAGCCTACAGCCAACAAATTATCAAGTTCGGGTGGAGGGGGGTCCCTAGGTACAGGTCCCATCAAAGCAAATCCAAATATAGTCGGGATGACAGTCAAACCATTTGGCACCAAGACCCGTTTCCCACCAATCAAAATTCCACCTAGGACATCAGAGCCAATCAACAAATCGATTTGTCCCGGTGTGTCAAATTTGGGGTCTGCCAGTTCCAATACCGATGTCAAATTCACCACAGCAGCAGGTAGCTGTTTCTGTGGATGCATACCCAAAATATTCTTCAGCACAATAGCCGAGGTTTTAATCCTCGGGTGTGAAGATTCAACAGTGCCAAACAAAACCTTAACTTGCCCTTCAACATTAGAGGCTACGTCACCTATGCCCCGTATACAATTGGGAAAAGAGCCCATGTTTAATTTAACCTGCCCTACCAAATAAGTGGAAACAATGCAACCTTGAGAACCTGTGTCCAATATAGCACGGACAACAACAGAGGTCCCCGTGGGTCGCCAGACCCTAACAGCAACCGTTGGTAGGATAACGGTCTCAATGGGGGAGGTTGACGTTATAGGGCAGGGGTCAATGACCTATTGTTGCCTGGGCGACGACCGTTGGCCAGGACCAGGCAAGTCAAAATGAGGGTGCGGCTTGAAGTCCTCAAAAGCGCGATGATTCGATCCGCGCGCCATCTGTGGGGTGTCATAATGACGCACCCGCCCAAAACGAGGTGGGCGTGAGTCAAGGAGGGGACGCTCCGCCAAAGGAGGGGAATACCTGGGGCAGCAGTCATGGTGCTGGTGACGTTGAGCGGTCGCACATTCAGGTGCGCGAGATAGAGGAGGCGTGCGCACGCTACGGTTCTCCAAGCGGGGTGAGCGGCGATCAATTGAGCGAGGTGACTCTCGGCTACGCGCCGGTGAGCCTTGGCTGCCACCTTCAAAACACCCGCCCGTGCGCGGCGTCGGCTGGTTGGACAAGCGGCCTACCTCTCTGGCATTCATGCAGAGAATGTCCGAATGCTGTCCTCCACAGTGAGGACAGGGGCGAGAGTTTGGGCAGTCTCGCTAGTAGTGGGACCCCAAGCAAGAGAAGCAAAGGCGGCGGGCATTCGCGATGTGCCTACGAGCGGCGACAAGCAGGTCCAAGAATGCCCTACAACTGGCCGTTCTGTGCCCCGTGACCTTGCAGTAAGAGCACTTCGCTGGGCTCTGCGTGACTGCAAAGCGAGGAGGGCGCCGGTCAACATTGGCTCGGGTGTGAACGCTGCTCCTTGGGCGGCTGCGTCTTAGCCGGCGTGTCACCACCGGAGTTGTCCAAGACCCGGCACTCATCCTCCAGGAACCTCTCCAGGTCAGCAAAGCGGGGGAGATGGGTCGCGCTATCCCCACCAAAGCGCTGTTCAAAACGCAACCTCAGGTCGGCAGGCAGCTTCTTCAGCACAATGTGCACTAATAGATAGGACCATTGGTCCACGGGCAGGTCAAGGCACTTAAGTGCATTGATTGCCACCAAAAGCGGGTTCAAAAGTTGGGTCCGCAACCTAAAGACCCGGGTAAGCGTGGGCAAACTCAAAATCTGTTCAGTATGCGTGTCGGCGAGGCCACGCTTGTTATGGTACCTACGGGTAATTAAGTCCCGAGCCGTCTGGTACGCCTCGTCAGACACGGGCAGATGCTAGATGAGGCCTTTGGCCTCTCCATCCAGAACCGACATCAAATATGCCAATTTTTGTGGCGGCCGAAGGTCAGCCCTGTCATTGACCAGGCTGTCAAACAAATTTACGAAGCCCAGGTAGCTTCCTAGGCAGCCATCAAAATGGGGGAGGTCTAAGGTATGAAGCCTACTCACCAGCCCCGGTGCTGACCTAGGAAGCTCCTGGTTCAAGCTGGGTTGGCCTTCCCTATCGGCAACTAGTTGTCTCGCACTAATGGAGACAGCATCATACAGGTCTAAGACCTGGGCATAATCTTCGCTGACCTTATTTCGCTGGTCAGCGGTGAAATCATTAACTGGCACTTCGAGACAACAAGCGTTGAAAATGGGAAATTGCTGTTCTACACTTGCCAGGCGACCATCAATCCGCTCATACCTTTGTAGTAAGGCCTGCTGACGATCAGGCCGGTTCACCAAGGCACTGACCGAGGCAAACCAGCGCAAATAACCACCAATAGCAGTGCAATAGCACCAGCAGCCGCACGCAAGTCCTTGATAGCTGACATAATCAAATTTCAAAAGAGCCCGGACAAGCGTTAAATAATATTATCACTTAAAACTTAATATTTGTTAATTCTTTGAAACCAACAAGTTTTTAGCCTGTTTACTGCTGGTACAAGCAAGTGACAGGTATTTACTGCCCAACAAAATTAATAGTTTCAAATATATTGACACAAAACAAAGTCAAAGTTATCAAAAGTTGAAACTTCAATAAGTTAATTAATTATTTGCAATAGACAGGCTCACTATGTTATTTGTGATATACAATAGTAAGTAAACACAGAATAAGTGTTACCTAACAATATTACCAATATATTATAACAAGGTTTATCAAAAGTTTATTAATGTGACCCGCCCAAGATGCAAGGTCAAGTTGGTTGTTATAATGTCTTAAACTCAATATATGCAATTAACCATTAACTTCATTAATTGATACATGTAACTGTTATGTATCCAATCAAAGTGACTTATTAATAGTAACAACAACAAAACTATGCCAGATTTCAACAATTTAAATCAAACAATTACTGATTGAGGTTATGTATGACAATGTGTTTCAAATTATGTAGGTCAACTTATACATATAAATATTATGTATTTGAGGCAAAAACTGACCTGACAAACACTACAATACTGTCTACAAGGTGATAAGATACAAGCATATACCAATCTGAGTTTAGATACAATCAACGGCTAAGTTTCAACTACAGCTCTGCACCAAAAATTATGTCTAGAGTTTGGCTAGAAAGAACTGGGATTAATTGCAGCAGATTGGTGGAAGCGTGATTCTATTCATCAGTCCTTGTCAGCCACAACAAATCTCAGACATATATGTACTGTGTTGCACAGTGAATTCAAGTAATAATATTATATTTCAACTTACCTGATATCTTCAGTGATGTTAGGCTTGAGCTAAATTAGACACATTCATACAAATATATTGGCCAAAATAAGTGAATGAAGTATCTTATACTTAGCTACTAAGCTGCAAACGCGACGTTTTCAAGACACGTTGGCACGTGGACGTCGATACCGGATTCACATTTTTCGCAAATATCAATCAATAGTTCACAATGTCTTTTATCACCAATGAACCGATGCCTTCTGATCAAAGAAGCGGCACTCAATCGGGTTCCAATTTTATTACAATATTACAAAACGGCGCGAGCCCAAAAACAAAAAAACGTCTGTGGTAGCAATTTTCAGAAAACGGAAGTTGACAGTTCAGTGTGACCATAGTCAATTTTTACAATAGACTAAACTAAACGTTACTAAATCGATATAATCGACTTGACTTATCATAAAAACTATTTCTATTTCAAACATTATATTATATCACAAATATAATTTATGTACGTAAGTAGACATTATGTCCAATTAAATAGTTTTTAATAAACTAAGTTTGCACTGTTTGGCACATTGTGGTCCTAAACCTAGACCCAAATTGAATAGCATTTGTTGCTGCAATGTTAGAATGAATTTACCTTACAAAGTCTACGCGATTTCGGTTAATTTCTGTACTAGAATAGACTAGGGTTCCGTCAAGTTATTGTTAAGGCGCTGTCATAAGCGACTGTTTTGGTAAATGAGGGGGTGAAGCAGGGGAGGTGAAGGGAGCTTAGCTCCGTCTACTGCGGGGCGCCCCCCTTCATTCTCGTCGCGTGCGGCCGTATTCTGGCGACATCCGTATTCCAATATTTCAAAATCGCAAGCAAAACGTTTTAGCATATTGAATTGAGATACTGAATTACTGATATTTAAATTTATATTACATACATCAATCTGTTTGTACAATATAGGCATAGCGCAATTTTTGTTCTCAGTGCAGCCATGAGCAAAACTGGTTTACATTAGACGTTATAGGTATTAATTCATAGTTGACGAAAGTAGGCAAATACCTACGTGCCGTAAGATGATAAAAATAATTAAGTCAGTTCCATGTATGGAGAGGCCATTATTATGTTTGTTTTGTTTTTGTATAAAAATAGTGAAGCAGTTCATAGAATACCAACATCTAATTCCATTCCTGCCAGTTTTCAAATCTGTTTTGCAATAAATTGGCTGTGACATACGGGCGGACAGACAGACAGACATTGCGAATCTATAAGGGTTCCGTTTTTACAATTTTTGACTACGGTACCCTAAAAAACACAATACTGTTCTACTAAGCGCAATAGCCGTATCTCAACTAAAGCGAGTTACGAGATAATTGAAGTTTAGTAAAAGTTGATTTCTTTTATTTATTTATGGATGTTTATTGTTATTATAGGTATAATTATTATGGTAAAGGTTTCGAAATACGTCGCCGTTTTTAGGGGTTGTGAGTGATTGGAGAGGGAGGAGGGGAGGTCTTGAAACTGAAAATGGTGAGGGGCCATTTTCACTTGCAGGAAATACTTGGTTTCCTCTGAAAAAAAATCTCCAAACATCGGTATGTATGGCACTGCCAACTTCCACATTCATCACACTAGTTTAATAAACTAAGGTTGACGGAGCCCTAACATAACCTATTTAGTTACTTATTACAGTCGCACCTAACCCTAGGCACTCGAAAGCAATGACGCACAAATTTGACATTAGCTCTCAATATGATCATTCCAAGATGGCAATTTTGCGTTTCGTTTCACGTTTTTCACATAAAACATAAAAATGACATTTGTAAAACTGTACTAAAGTATAAAAACTACGTTCCATTTTGAATAATTGCCGAAGTATTTATGATATTTTCGAAATTGTTTAAAAATATTTAGACGCAACTCCGGCAGCCAAAATTACTTTTAGGGGATTAAAACGAACTGCCTTAAGCCTCCTACACTACCAATACCCTCAAATTCAGGCGACTCGTTTCGAAACCCATTACTATTTTTCAAAATAGATGAAACACCAAAAATATATGTGGATATACCTTATTCATGAGAAACTGCTATGTCGCTTAGAAAATTATAGAATTAGAATTTGAGTTACTGCTTTTTCGTTAGCTCTCCTCATACATGTTTGTATGGAAAATATAAAAATTTTCTTTCGCTTCAAATATGTGTTGTTTCAAAGAAAATAAATATTAAAAGATATTTATTTATATTCATTTATCATTTATTAACGAAATACAGAGTTTACAGCTCATCAAAAGTTAGCTGTCTGCTACAACCCGGCAGGTTTTCTTTATTCTCATCGAATGTTAAAGGCAGTGAGTGAGGTGATAAGGCTTCAATACTAAGGCTTTAATTCTACTTAATTATTTGCTGTTGTTCACGAGGCACAGTTTCATTTACTTTCCTTTTACGGCTTGGTATTGTAGAAATTTCAAGCACTGATGAAACATTTTCCTCTCCGTAATCTCGCAATGCCATCCCTTGAGCTTGACGAGAATCAACAATTTCAGGCAACTGCCAATTCATATAAAACGCCACAAGCTTTTCCTCTCCCAGAAAACATCATCTCTTTGTATAATTTATATTTTTAATGGTATACTTTCGCCACTCCACACAGCAAATAAACACTTTTGTTTGCGTGTAACGTGGCGTTGCCCCTGAATTTGGTAATAACAATTACAATATTTGTTTAGACTAGTCAGTTCACTTTTTTATCATGTTTCCATATTTGTATTTTATTTGCTCTTATACTATTCTCCAGGCCATTCTTATAGGCAACTATAGAACATTAAATTTCCACAATCGTGTTTGAACCTATTAATCCATCTGGTGTGGCACCAATAAACGGATAATCCACAAGGCTCTATTGTTACATTTTCTTGCTTCGCCAGTTGTTGCAAAGCCAGCTGTTGTTCTTTTTAGATTCCATGCGCAACTGATTTTACATTGTAAATATTTTATTTGTACAAAATAGTTTTTACTAAGTTGGCTTTATGCTGTTATCTCTTCTTTTTACCACTATACCAAAATTTCAATCTGTCAACATATTCTAACGCAATTCGAACCAGTCACTGCTATCCCTCTTGTAATTTTTGCTCATCACTACGGAATTTGAGTCAAATTTGTTAAAAAAATTGTTTGGCATTTCTTGGCTAGCTCTTGAACAGATCGTGTTAGGAATAACTGCAGTCAAATGTGTGTAAGACGTTGTAGAACTGTTATCTTTAACTTCACTGTAATTAAACAATAAAGATAAATAGTTATGTACTTTATTATTTAAAAAATACTATATCTTGTGTTTTAGCAAACAGAGAAGTCACCTTCTTACTTATAAATGATTGATATTAGAAATTTAAAAGATATTAGATGTACTGAGACATACCTAATAGTTTATGAAAAATCAAAGTTTTACCCGATGTAACTAAATAGGTTTATGTTCACAACACAATAATACAACATTCGTTACCGCTTGTGTGCGGATTGCGGAGCGCCATATTAGCGCTGTTTATTGTTCGCCGTGGCAGCATCTTAGCGCTCCAGGCGCTCTGACAAGCTAATGAATTTGCAATATAGGTACATAAAATGATTCGATTTTATCTTATTACTCTTTCAAAAATTGAAAACTGTGGCAGCTATGTATTGTGAGAATAATTTATATAATTATATTATGCATAATCGATAATCTATAACATAGTTAGTCATAAAAGACTCTTATGAAAATAATTTGTGTGAAAATGTTACATATTTCATAATCACTTGGCCATGGATGAATTTCTATTTTATTATGACGCTTTCTTGTACAAATCCTTCGTAGAACTTCATTTCTCTAATTGTCCATATTTTATTTTTCTAACTATATATTTATAAGCACAGAAACAATAACACATTAAACGCAACAAGAGTATAAACTTACGTCCTAATTATATGTGCCCATAGTTACATGAAAAGCCTATTTGATTCAAAGTATTCAGTCTATAACATCAAACATGAAATTACGAACTCAATTTGGCGTATTATAATAACAAACAGGTTTACGTAAAATTTCGTGCAGCGGAGACGCAAGCGACATGACCTATCTCTCACAGGGCTCATGGCCGAATGATGAGGTCTGGGCGGGGCGTAAACTAGCAACTGACACTCAGTACACCGCTTATGCTAATAAGGTTTAAATTGCTGAAGCGTTTGATATTGATGGGATCTACCGAGCGTCAAAATCATAGACGTTTAGCAGATTTTATTTAATTTTACAAAATATACACGTATAATATGAAAATAAATAGGGTAATTCTTTAGTTCATTAGATTTCCTACAATATTATCAAATAAAATATGACAGCTTACGATCAAAATATTGCAAACAGTGAGACGAAAGATTATTTTTTGCCTCGATTTTGTGATTTTTTTACCGTGATTCTGTTTTACATACATGAAAATTTCTTTCAAAAGTCTTTTGTTCAGATTTTTGACTTTAAGCTCTATTTTTTGCTAGTTTGTAATATGTACCGTTATGGCTAGATGCGCGACGAAAAATTAGGTGTTTCACGGCTTCTGAGGTATAACAGCGCCTTAAACAAAAGCTAAGCCAGTTCAGTTCGCACTTTCACTCTAATGGTTGAAATGGGTGTTTGTTTACATGACATAGAACGTTTCTGAAATCACCAAACGAGACATTTGTGTATCTATATCCATATTTAATATTTTTATATTTTAAAATGAAGATGGAAGAATATAAGCCGCACATTTCCTCTTTTTGTCTCGCCGTGGAATTCCATTTGAGACTTCTCCGACGAGAGAAGCGGAGAGTGAGGAGTTCCTTATCGAGCCTACTCACCGAAATCTCAACAGTATTCTTCTAACAATCCTATATGAATTATGGGTTTCACGGAGACTAAGTTAGTACGTATGACATAAGTATCTGTCACACAGTCCTAGCCAAAGAACGGAACTTGTACGCTAGAACAAGACATGTTTTTTTACTTATGTCCCACTGAATTTAAGATCTGTTCACCTTGTAAAATTACAGCCTCGATTAGAGACTAGTTTCCACCATGAGAAAAACTTCACCTTCTTGCTTAGGTCGGGTAGCAAACTTTACGGCCTAGAGTTAGACAGTTCAAACCGTATGATGTAAAACTCAGTAGCAAACATAGGGTGTGAGCTCACGTGCGCGTGTGGCGGCTAGTTCGTTAGGCGCGACAATTTATGTAATTCGGACGTGCGGCGCGACACTAACTAGCCGACCTCATGTGCCGAGGCAGGTGCTATCGTGTTATGTTGCCCAAATTATTTAACTTCTCGAAGAATATTTTTTAAATTGCCGTTTATGTAACAAATAAAGAAGGAGAGATAGCTTGTAAAAGCCACACTTATTAACATTGCAGAACAGTCTGATGGGGTCTGTTTATGCGGACCAAATCCCGATGAGAGCATGCTTAACCCCTTGAGTGTCCTACGGGCACGGTCTGCCCATAAGGATTTGTGTGAACTTCACTCCGGTGTTGTGTGATTGGTTACAATACTAAAAACGTACATCGACTAGTAACAGATTACCCAACATAATACCATAAATTTTACCATATTTCCAAGCTTGCAACCGAGAAAAATAATAAAATTGCTGATTTTTGTGCTCAGTTTTCTCCGTGCCGCCATATTGCGCTGTGGCGATCAACTAAGTTAAATTTGTGATTTTTTTGAAATGTGTTCTCAATGCAAACATTAAGTGATTGTATTAGTATTATATATTAAGTTATGACAATTTAGTGAAGTATTTGTTTTAAATAATTTTTTAGCCAGTTTTAAAAACATTTACAAAAAAATTGTGTTAGTAACTTTTGTGATGCAATTTTCGAGCGTGTGCCTCTAGCTGTCCTCCATATTTTAAATGATTATATGTAAGTATTTAAAAACATTTCTCACTCACAAGACATATTTATACCTATTTATAGCAAAAACCATATAATGTCTTATTAACAATGGATTCTAAGACAACTTTGTGAGAAATTTATCTTTATTTAGTAAAGTAATTTATAAATACTTACATATAATCATTTAGAATATGGAGGACGGCTAGCGGCCAACGCCCGAAAATTGCATCACAAAAGTTACTAACACTTTATTTGTAAATGTTTTAAAAACTGGCAAAAAAATTATTTAAAACATATACTTCACTAAATTGTCAATTACTTAATATATAATACCAATACAATCACTTAACGTTTGCGTTGAGAACACATTTAAAAAAATCACAAATTTAACTTAGTTGATCGCAACAGCGCAATATGGCGGCACGGAGAAAACTGAGCACAGAAATCAGCAATTTTATTATTTTTCTCGGTTGCAAGCTTGGAAATATGGTAAAATTTATGGTATTATGTTGGGTAATCTGTTACTAGTCGATGTACGTTTTTAGTATTGTAACCAATCACACAACACCGGAGTGAAGTTCACACAAATCCTTATGGGCACACCGTGCCCGTAGGACACTCAAGGGGTTAAGCATGCTCTCATCGGGATTTGGTCCGCATAAACAGACCCCATCAGACTGTTCTGCAATGTTAATAAGTGTGGCTTTTACAAGCTATCTCTCCTTCTTTATTTGTTACATAAACGGCAATTTAAAAAATATTCTTCGAGAAGTTAAATAATTTGGGCAACATAACACGATAGCACGTGCCTCGGCACATGAGGTCGGCTAGTTAGTGTCGCGCCGCACGTCCGAATTACATAAATTGTCGCGCCTAACGAACTAGCCGCCATACGCGCACGTGAGCTCGCACCCTATGTTTGCTACTGAGTTTTAGGTACATCATACGGTTTGAACTGTGTAATTCTAGGCCGTAAAGTTTGCTACCCGACCTAAGCAAGAAGGTGAAGTTTTTCTCATGGTGGAAACTAGTCTCTAATTGAGACTGTAATTTTACAAGGTGAACAGATCTTAAATTCAGTGGGACATAAATAAAAAAAAACATGTCTTGTTCTAGCGTACATGTTCCGTTCTTTGGCTAGGACTGTGTGACAGATACTTATGTCATACGTACTAACTTAGTCTCCGTGAAACCCACAACTCATATAGGATCGTTAGAAGAATACTGTTGAGATTTTGGTGAGTAGGCTCGATAAGGAACTCCTCACTCTCCGCTTCTCTCTTCAGGGAAGTCTCAAATGGAATTCCACCGCGAGACAAAAAGAGGAAATGTGCGGCTTATATTCTTCCATCTTCATTTTTTTATATAAAAATATTTAATATGTATATAGATACACAAATGTCTCGTTTGGTGACTTCAGAAACGTTCTATGTCATGTAAAAAAACACCCATTTCAACCATTAGAAAGTGTGAAAGTGCGAACTGAACTGGCTTAGATTTTGTTTGACAAAAACTTGACGGAACCCTGGTCTATTCTAGTACAGAAATTAACCGAAATCGCGTAGACTTTGTAAGGTAAATTCATTCTAACATTGCAACAACAAATGCTATTCAATTTGGGTCTAGGTTTAGGACCACAATTTGCCAAACAGTGCAAACTTAGTTTATTAAAAACTATTTAATTGGACATAATGTTTACTTACCTACATATTATGTTTGTGATATAATATGATATAAACTAAGTTGACGTAGCCCTGCTTCGCAGGGCTCCTATTTTTGGGTTAAGGGTCAAAAGAGAACCTTACATACCCTATTTAGTTACTTGAATTACATACAATCTCACCTAACAAACCAAAACCATGTTTGAAAATATCTCGACAAAGGCTTATTCTATTTGAGTGAATATGAATTATACATTACTAGGTTTTGTACGTGTATTTTGTTTGAAAATATCAAGGCCAAAAGCTAAACCATTTGAATCAATTTTTTTACTGAGATAGATTAGGTATTGTCGAGTAATATGCATAAACAAAAGCTCTTCTATTAGAGTCTGACTCGTGACTCAAATAGTATAGCTTCTGTAAATACGCTCCCAGGAGACTAATGTTGCTAAACTCCAACTAATGCACGATATGTGTACGCATAGTTAGATCAATAAAACTTATGTTCTGAGTTTTATATTGGCCTTGCAAATACCGCAGAGAATAAGGACAACGAAATTCTATGAATAATTGATATTATTATATCTTTCTTACCAGTGACGTATTTCATATTATATGAGCTAGCAAGTGACAAGCAGCTGGCGAGCAGCGAGTGTGTAGTTTTGTCACTCGGCTATTAGCTAGTGTCCGCGACAGGCTATTAATAAGACCAATCGATCGGATGGTCCGGTTGGTGCCGTGCAGTTCCAAGCAAGCATCGTTGGGCGAGTGTATCTTTCATTGCTTTTGTTAATCAGCGACAGGGCGAGGGCTTGCCGACAGTCTGAAAACTCAGCAACCATCTATTATACAATATGTTGATCTGTATTTGCAAAATATTTTAATAATACAACATAGACAGTATACTGATTAACCTAAAATTATTTTTATCTGAGTGCGATGATATAAGATCCTATTTTCATTACATTTATTTATTCAGGAAGAACTCAATCCTCAGAATACACATCGATCAGAGACAAGAATGAAAGAATAGTGAATGGTGAATCGTGCGTGCTGAAGAGATGGAAAGAGTATTTTGAAGGTTTCTTTGAAAGAACGGCGATAGAGACACTGATCAATGAAATGAATGATACCGATAGCAATGATGAAAGCGTTATTGGCGTGGATGAGATCGTGAAGGCACTGGGAAGTATGAAATTAGTAAGGCTGCAGGATATGATAGGATTACAGTCAAAATGCTGAAGGCTGGACAGGGCATCATAGTTGGTCAGTTGCAGCGGTTATATAACTTGTGCTGGAGCACCGGCCGTAGTTAGTAGTTGTGCCTCTTTATAAAGGAAAAGGCTCGCAACAAGACTGCAAAAACTATAGAGGCATTAGCCTTCTCAGCATTGTTGGCAAATTGTATGCAAAGGTACTGATTGAAAGAGTTATGAAAGTAACCGACAAGAAAATATGGGATGTACAAGCGGGATTCCGAAAGGGTATGGCATGTACGGATCAGGTTTTTTCCTTGCGAAGCATAGACGAAAAGGTTTTGGCCAAGAGTTAAAAGGTCTATTACGCATTCGTGGATTTGGAAAAGGCTTACAATAAAGTGGTGAGGAATGAAATGTGGTCGGTGCTATCAATGAATGGGGTGGACATCAGCCTCATTCGAGCTCTGAAATCCCTTTATGAGGATTCTAGAGCTTGTGTGAGGATAAACGGGGCATAAACTGACTGGTTTACCATCGATAAAGGTGTTAGACAGGGATGTGTAGCGTCGCCGTGGCTGTTTAACCTCTTCATGGACAGTTGTTTGCAAGATTTAAAACATAGTGACTGCGGATTAAGGATGAATGGGTTACTCCTCGAATGCCTCCTTTATGCTGATGATCAGGTAATACTTGCATCTTCAGCGGAGGAGTTGCATGACATGGTAACAATCATATGTGTGATAGTTGTGGTGCGTTAGAGAGGAAAGTGAATGTAAGTAAAACGAAAGTTATGGTTTTTGAAAAGGAGGAATGCGTTACGGCTTGTAATGTTTTGATCGATGGACAGCGAGAGGAACAAGTGAATGAGTTTGTTTACTTAGGTACGTTGTTTACAAGATGGTAAGAATGAAGAAGATATTGAAAGAAGAGTTAATGCAGGTAATAGTGTGAATGGAGCTCTGAAGGCGTTTATGAACAGTCAAAACGTGTCCAAAAAGGCACGTTTGGCTGTGCATAGAGGAGTGTTAGTGCCTACCCTTATGTATGGTAGTGAAAGTTGGGTATGGCAGAGCAGACTTGAAAGTAGAATAAATGCTGCAGAAATGAGAGCACTGCGCAGTATGTGTGGTGTGTCTTTGACCGACAGAGTAAAGAATTGTGTGATACGAGAGTGGTGTGGGGTAAAAGAAGATGTAGTGACAAGCATCGAGAAAGGCATGTTATGATGGTTTGGGCACATGGAGAGGATGGATGACGAAAGACTGACAAAGAAGATACATAAGGCAAGTGTGAATGGGACAAGACGAAGGGGAAGACCTAGGCGAACGTTCTCTGACCAGATTGGAGACATCCTAAAAAAAGGACAGGTCAGAAGTACCCTAAACCGAAGAGCATGCATGAGAAACTAGATAGGAGTGAAAGAAGCAAGAGAGGTATATCAGGATCGTTGCAAAATGGCGTTCCGTAGTCTCTGCCTACCCCTACGGGAAACAGGCGTGAGTCTATGTATCTATGTTTGTATTTATTTGTTTTTTTTTATAGACTCACGCCTGTATCCTCGAAATGCAAAGGTGTAATATTAAGTACACCCACTCTACGCCATGAATGTCGTTAGCGGGCACATTACCAGACTCCGTGCTGCTACTGAGAATTCAGAAAAAACCCAGTAGCACTTTTACCCGACCCGGGAATTGAACCCGGGACCTCCGATCAGTAGTTGCATACGCTATCTACTGGGCCACGGAGGCAGTCATTAATTGTTATTTCATTAAATGTTATTAATAGTAAATCAGTATAAACTGTTGAATCGTGCGTACGTACGTGTGCTTGTGTGTGTTTGGCACCTGCAATGGCGATGAGCTGAGTGGCGGCAGCGGTCAATAAACCAAGTTAACTTTCAAAGTGCATGATGACGAAAGCTTTTTTAAACTTTTTGTGTCCAATTTTTCATGTATTTGTATTCTGTTATAGTTGTATATTAACCCCTTAAAATATTTTGCAAATGCAAATCAACACCCTATATATGCATCTTTTTTGCTTATACGGAATGTATGTATATCTGTTTGTACTTTTCTTGAACGAAAAAGTAGCCCAATAGTGGCGATAGTTAATTTCTTCCTCATCGTTATATTAGAAGATTTTGCCTATTCATATTGATATTTACAAGACAGCGAACAAAACAAAACGACTTCGACGACGTGTTTGTTGCCACAAGGCACATGTGGCGCCACAGTATGATATAATATCTGGTACAAACGTCGAGATGAGTGATGGATGAACAGCTATTACGTGATAGGGAAAAATTTACCAATTTCGTATACCTATTCATTTTTTATATCGAACTTGGCACAGTGTTTGTTGACCTTGACCGTTATTTTATGAATATGTGCATGGAAAACAGTTGTTTATTAGTTCCAGTACATGTTCTGAAAGAAGTGTAAATTGTACTAGCCAACCGATCCACATTTACCGGCATGTTGGACTACCTTTTCTTTTTCGCGCTGAGAAAAGGGCATTACTGAGCAGTTACATATTAGACTAGGACAGATTATACATAAACTAGTGGATCTCCGCAGCTACATACATTTTATTTTAATTAAACTGCTAAGCTAAGCTTGTAATTTACGTACTGCACGTGAGCGCTACGACGTAGCCAATTATACGTACCTACATACAACATAATTTTATACGTTTCACATCTTGCATTAGCTGACTACCGGATAACAAGAGTCGTAGCGATATACATACATATCCCGAAGGGTCCAACTTATTGTTGCAATTACAGTACACTTGCAAAGATGTTATCAAAAAGCCGACGGTTTGTATAATGGGTACCGAATAAAAAATACAAGTATTTTCTTGACACAACGCGGCAACGCTTTTCAAATAAGTGCGATAAAACGGCGCAGCGAAGGAAGCCAAAAGGCACCGCAGTAAATAAATGATCGTGATGTTCCCGAAGTCCACCTCAGCTACGCCGCTACCTCCGTGCGAGACTCGGCTGAGCTCAATAATTTGTTTACTTTTTATACAGGTTTTGTCATATCTCAGGCTCCGGATTGAGGGCTTCCTGAGTGATTAAGGAGATAGTGTATTGACATTTTACTGCAGCGACTTTAAACTGTTTACATTGTATTTGCACAATAAAAAATTACAATCTATTTATATACCGACATTTAGGCTCAGAAATGAAATAGTAACGTTACATAAAAAATATTAAATTGTACTGAACATATCCTTACATATTATTATTATGAAACTAATTCGCCCTAAACCCAAAAATCGCAAAAACTGCCTTACGAGTTTGTATACCTACGGTTTTCAATATTGAACGCAATGATTCACGAGGCAGGTTTATGTTTATAATTTATCGTGATCTAAAATATCAAGACCTAGTTCATCATACATTAAGAAGAAGAATAGAGCAGAACAACATTTTAAAAGCAATTACGTTGCACGTGTACCTAAGACAGGTTACAGTTTAACCTGTCTCCAAATCGATTAGGGCTTGAAAACATTACACAAGCAAGCAACATGTTCAACCAAAACTAATTAAATTTACAGCAACGTATTATAAGTGCAGCATATTTGTATGACTTATAAGAGGGTCTTTTCACGTGCTGCGGGGCGACTGCGGCAGCGTTGTGGCGCGATGTTATCTCCGGCTGGGATAAGCAGACGTGCGATCTGATACGGACGAAGTGCGCTCCGCATATAATACGTGCTATAAGTACGGACCTTTATTCACTGCGAGCCATATACTCTGGAGACTTGCTTGCGTACATTGTTGGGTACCGCAAAATTAAAATAGGGATTTTAAAGGTATTTTTTTAACAGCAGACGTGGTTAGCTTACCTAATAGCAAGCTGAAGTGTGTCTTAGTTAACGTATAATATCGGATATTATGTTCTAGGTAAAGTGTCAGAATTATTTATTTGTATAATTTATAAGAAGACCAACGGCCTTATTAAATTAAATAACATTGGTATATGTGACATGTGGCCAATTAAAGGTCCTCACCGTTAGAAACAATTTGTTATACATAAACCATGTGCATTGTAAGTTACGATAAAAGAAAATATAATTAACTAACTAATTAACTTATGAACAAACCCTTGCTGACAGCTATAGCTTATAAGAGCATATAACAGCTTAACTAATCATCCAATAAGCGTCGCTGCTAGACGATTAATTGTCAACTTCCATTTAGTTCTTGTTGGCATTTTTTGAAGTTTAATTAGAAATATATAATAATACAATTCTTGCTCTAAGCAGAAACTAAAAGTGTCGCATAAACATGGATGTCATACATAAACATATTGTGTAATAAGTTTATGTACATAATAATTTATATTTATAAAAATAGCCTCAAATAAATATGTTTATGTAAAGAGACCCAAAGATTGCTCCAAAGATTGCTTATATACAATAACAATTTATTTTCCTTATTTACCCACTAAATAAGCCAATTAGCTATCAAAAGTTCCGGTGATCGCCGCAGGTCAACTGACAGACAATAAGATAAAACACAACGCGTGAAAAAACTTCGACATCTACAGGTGAACACCTGTAGAGCTCTACAGGTGAACACCTGTAGAGGTCGTAGCTAGTGAATTGTGCTCGGTCCAGCAAGCTGGATATAAGACAAACTTGTTGTTGACACACGCTCCGATTGGTTCACAATTATCAATGCTATGGTGATTTGTTTTGATATTTAGATATTAATAAATAGCTGAATATAAAAAGTTTGCGGTTATCGTATCAAGTGAATAAGATAAAAAATTGTTCACCTGTAGAAGTCGTAGTTAGTGAATTGTACTCGTTCTAGCGAGCCGGATAATAGACAAACTTTTTTGTATAGTAATAGGCGGCAAACGAGCAGACGGATCGCCTGATGGTAAGCAATTACCGCCGCGCATGGACACAAGCAATACCACAGGAGTCACAAGTGCGTTGCCGCCCCTTGGGGATGGGAAAAGGGAAAGGATGAGGAGTGGGATGAGGGAGAAAGAATAGGGGATAGGGCCTCCGGCACTCTCAAACTTGTTGTTGAACGACACGTGGGGCGATTAACACGCTCCGATTGGTTTGCTCATATCAATGATATGGTGATTTGTTTTAATATTTAGCTATTTATGAATAGTTCAATATTTTTGAATAGCTGAATTTTAAAAGATTTCTATTATTGTATCAAGTGAATAAGACAAAAAACAACGCGTGTTAACCTGTAGAGGTCGTAGTTAGTAGATTGTGCTTGGTCCAGCGAGCCGGATAATAGACAAACTTGTTGTTGAACGACACGCGCCGCGACGAACACGTTTCGATTGGTTCGCTCATATCAATGTTATGGTGATTTGTATTGATATTTAGATATTTATAAATAGCTGAATATTCATTATTAGCTAAATAAAAAATAGAGTTTTCAGTTGTCGTATCGGAGTGCAGTACTAGCGCTAACGATATTTTTTTTTCCTTAAAAAGACAACCATGCACTAGGAACAAAACTTGTGTTACGGGGTAGAATGAGTGATCCCGACACGCATAAGACAAGTTTAAATCTAATTTTCAAAAGGGTTGTTTCATTATTATGTAGATTTCTTGCACGGTTAATTTCAAGACATAGATATTATGCTATCGGCAATATAGGTACATAATTAAGTACTAAAATGTTCTACAATCAGTATATGTCTATATTCACACTTGTATTAATAGTCATTCAATAGTATGATTCAGTGTGTATTGCTGAAGCAAGTTTAAACTAGTCGAAGTGTAGAGTCGCGCGTCACTCGCTGCCAACAGTTTAACGAGCATTAGACGTTAGACGTATCGACGACGTCAGGTTAGGGCAAGGACAGACGCATCAGCGATAATAGTAGCATCCTTCCAGTAATTTTTTGCCTATTTCTGTAAAGTTGAGCCGACGTCAAACGATACTAATAAAATAAACGTGAAAGTAGATATTTTGATTTAGATCTTCTTTATCGTCGTAACGGAGCAACGTTATGGTATGATTTTTTTTCTATGTGGAGGTAGTTTGGAGGTTGGAGAGTGACATTGGCTTAAACAAAGATCCTTCAGAGATCGAAACTGTCCACTTTGCTGCTCCTCAGCTCATAGCTACATAAACTAAATGTGATTGAGTAATAAACTCTTATACAAATGTAGTAAAACTCCAGATACATTAAAATATTGTTTATATATTTATATTTCAGATATACTTTTTCACTGTACATATATTATAATATTTCCCGAAGAGCCACCGTCCGTTCGGTACCGTCGCCAGGAATCGAATGCCCACTCTCGCCAATCGCCATTTTGAATTATTTCGATAGTGATGTGACTCGGACGAGTCAATCGACTACAAATTATTAAATTCCAATCGATATCAATTTTAATAAAAATTGGGACCTTACACTCGTCCATCCTGACCTCGTGTATGTCCCCATACACGCAATCAAGCATACTAATATAAACCTTACACTCGGCGAGAGAGGGCACTTACAATCACATTATAGAATCCTGTAAACCCATCCAATTCTTACAGGCTTAGTTACATGTTTTCATTGCCGCAAACCCATCCAATTCTTACGACAACGATAACATACACAAATTTAATTCTGCGAACACATCCAATTCTCGCAAAATTAAATGCAATGCAATTAAATGCAATGCACTGGTGGTTGTAAAACCGTATTAATTCAATTACGTTACAATTATTAATGTAGCCATGATTTTATATATTAAATGTCTTCTGGTCAGAATTGGATGGGTTGACTAGAATTGTAAGCGTATTACTATGTAGCAGTTGCTGCTGATGGGTTAGCGAAACCCATCCAGTTCAAGCAAGATTGACATTCACCGACATGCAGTTCCTGCTAACCCATCCAATTCTAGCAGGAATTGCTACACCGCTTATAATAGCTTACAATTCTGGTCATCCCATCCAATTCTGACCAGAATTGTAACATAGCAAAATATACATTTTATAAATAATTCAATGCTTACTAACCTATCCAATTCTAGCAAGATTGATATTCACCGACATGCAGTTCCTGCTAACCCATCCAATTCTAGCAGGAACTGCTACACCGCTTATATTAACTTAGAATTCTGGTCAACCCATCCAGTTCTGACCAGAATTTTAACATAGCAAAATATACATTTTATAAATAATGCAATATGCAATGCTTGCTAACCCATCCAATTCTAGCAAGATTGATATTTACCAACATGCAGTTGCTGCTAACCCATCCAATTCTAGCAGCAACTGCTAGATAGTAATACGCTTATAATAGCTCACAATTCTGGTCAACCCATCCAATTCTGACCAGAATTTTCACATAACAAAATAGACATTTTATAAATAATGCAATGCTTGCCAACCCATCCAATTCTAGCAAGATTGACATTTACCAACATGCAGTTGCTGCTAACCCATCCAATTCTAGCAGCAACTGCTACATAGTAATTAGCTTACAATTCGTCAACCTATCTAATTCTGACCAGAATTTTCACATAACAAAATAGACATTTAATAAGTAAAATTATGGCTACATTAATAATTGTAACGTAATTAAATTAATACGGTTTTACAACCAACAGTGCAATATATCAGCTCATACAATAATAAGCGCAATATGTGTAAAACACCACTATTACTAACCATTTAATTCCAGCACAAGTTAACAACATATTATTATCATAGCGACATAATATAATAACAAGGAATTAATATAAATTAGAATGAGAAGCTGTTTTATCGTCTTCGACAAAAATAAGCCTATAACAATACAGCTCTGGACTGTACCATTAATACCTAGGTACACCTATAATAATAATTTTGGGGGGTGAAGTTACTCGCGTCCGTAGGAAACACCATCTTTTCCTAGACCCACCATACATGTGCCCCCTGGGTGGTGCCAATCGAGTAACAACGCCGAGTCGTAGGCGGCGGTCAACTAACCTACTATCACAATGGACTGAAAAGCCTGTTGTAATGAAGGTAGGAAATGACGTTTATAACCCGTGACCTTGCGGTCATGTCTCGTGAGAAGGGGGGTCTTGGCTTCACCGCCTGGGCCAAGAGCAAGACGACCTTTGCAACAAATTACTCCAATCTCAACGTGAGCAACGCGTGGAAAGCATGTATGGCTGAGGGCGTCAGTCGCTAGCGCCAACCTTAATGGACCAGGCTAACATCATTGTCCGGGTGACGCCCATTCCAGAGAATCTCTGGAATGGGCGTCACCCGGAGAGTGACCTCTTAATTCGACCTTTTTCGTCGGAACAAAATGAGTAAACCCAATATTAATACTACAAAACAACCACAACAGGTATTTACACCTACTCTTATCCAACAGGTATTCCATCCCAGGCTTTTTATTAGACAAAGATCGTCATCCTTAAGTGATATTGAGAAACTAGAAAAAATTACTTAGCCAAACCAATTGATGATGATGATGTACAACCAGTACAAAACACACCTAATGCGGACATTCTTTAACAACCTGCTCCACCCCCTTGGCAACGTGCCCCTCTCCTAGAAGTAATAAAAGAGAAAAACATGGGACTCTCCTCCACACGCTGAAGGATGTACAACAAGTCACAAGTTCAGTAACTTGCCTCTGGACCAAACGGACGAATCAGTGCCTGTTAACCAACCTAAAAGGCCAAACAAACCCTCACTAATTGTCCTTCATGGGATACAAGACGTCAAGGAACTGATTGAGTCAGTAATAAAGTCATATTCAAGCTTAAAATTTCAACAAAACAGTGTTGCATGTACTTGCTAGTACCACAGAAGAGTACAAGAAAATAATAACTGTTATCCGATCAAATGGGCTTATCGACTATACATTCACCCCAAAGGACAAAAAAGATACCACTTAGTCATTAAAAACCTCCATCATAGCACACCACATAAAGCCATCTTTGAAGCCGTTGAGGCAAGTGGCAATAAGGTCAGAGGTGAAATAATCAACGCGTGGTATGGAGCCGAGAAAAAACAAACTTCTACGTTCTTCGTCAATCTTGAACCGGGCAACAATAATCCAACAGCTAAAAACATCATGTACATCTAAAATCAGAAGGTAAAAATCGAAGACCCTCGCAAGTCTAAAACAATTGTTCAATGTCAACGATGCCAAGAATTCAGACATTCAAAGAACAACTGCATGAGACCATACAGATGTATTAAGTGTGGAGAGAACCATAGAACGTCTGAGTGCAATAAAAACGATCGTAACACACCTGCAAAGTGTGCCCTATATTGCCGATGAAGACATAATAACTCGAAGCACAGGCTGACTACTCAGCATACTACCAACTTACCAGTCGTACAAACCACCGCTGCTACAACCTCCACTCTATACCCAACAACCACCAAAGATTGTGAACTACAACAGAGATCCTATGCAAGTGTGGTAGCCGCCGAGACCGCAACGCAGTAAAAATCTACACCAGCTTCTGATAACACCATTGGTAATCAACGAAATATGACTCTTGAAAACATACTCATAAAACAAAGTGATAAGATCGATCTCCTAATTCAACAAATGAGCTCCATCTTGGACCTTATCACAACTCTCATTACAAAACAACATAAATGACTTCTTTAAACCTTGCAACGTGGAACATTAATGGCCTTGCATCTAACCCTCATGAACTTGAAGCATTCCTCCACTCCAACAAACTTGATGCATGCCTTATATCCGAAGCACATACAACCAACCAACCACCGGACATAGCGCGAACTTTACCTGCCACCCGCATGGCAGAGCTCATGCTGGCTCTGCGATTGTTATTAAAAATAGCATAAAACACTGCCTACTGCAGCCGTTCGCGACTAACCACCTACAAGCTACCACAGTGCGCATAAAAGACGGCTATGGTCGTATGAACCTCTCGGCCATATTTTGCCCACCGTGACATTGCATAAAAGAAGACATGTTCACAGAATATTGCCAGTCTCTGGGGAATCGCTTCATAGCTGGTGGGGACTGGAATGCTAAGCACACCTACTGGCAATCACTAGTAACCGTTACAAGAGGTCGAGAACTAAAAAAGAGCGTCGATTCCAATCGACTAATATCATTATCTACTGGTGAACCGACATACTGACCCTCTGACGGCAACAAGATACCAGATTTGTTGGACTTTTATATCACCAAAATATACACCCTCTTTACGTTCACATAGTATTAAGCCTCAACGGCTCCTCGGACCATAGTCATATAAGCACAACAATCATTTATAATGAGAACATGTACAATGCAAAAACGGACTGGAGTAATTTTCGTGAATTTCTGGAATCCGATATAATTCTTAAACTTCCACTGAAAAATCCTGAGAACATTGACCACGCGTGCATATACATCACCATATCGATACAAGTAGCGGCTTGGAAAGATATTCCTACTCTAGAAACACCCAATCGAAGAAAACTAATTCCAGTTGATATCCGCAGCAAGACATCTGAAAAGCGCAGACTTCGCAGAGTGTGGCAAAATTCACGCAATAGAGAAGACAAAACACGACTCAACCGGGCGATCACTGAACTAAGCAGAGATTGCACATGCACCGTTGAAACGAAAACTAGAAATGTTGTCTCCAAACTCAAATGGCCGGCACTCTCTCTGGAAAGCCACAAAATCCATGGCCCAACCTCAACCATGTCTTCCCCCTATAAGGTCCACCAACTCCTGGGCACGAACCGACCTGGAAAAATGTGAAGTCTTTGCAAACCATCTAGCCAGCGTATCGAAGCCTAATGAAATCAATGGTGCCGAGGACTGTAGTACTGTCGAGAGTAATCTCAATTCTGGCATTGAATAAAGCACCTGGCTTTGATTTGATTACTCCTAAAATCCTGAAGGAGCTGCCCAGGAAGTGCATTGTCTTCCTCACATGTCTCTTCAACGCAACCCTGCGTTTTTGCTATTTCCCGACTCTCTGGGAAACATCACAAATAGTAATGATCCACAAGTCCGGAAAACCGGTACACGAAGTGACATCATACCGACCTATCAGTCTTACACCAATACTGTCTAAGCTCTGGGAGAAAATTCTCTTAACCAGGCTTAAACCACATCTTGATGATAACAATATCATTCCGAATCACCAATTTGGATCCCGGCAAGATCATTCCACAGTGGAGCAAATGCATAGAGTCTACCAAAAGATAACACAAAGTCTCGAAAATAATGAGTACTGCTCAGCAGCATTTCTTGATGTCCAACAGGCTTTCGATCGGGTTTGGCATAAAGGCCTATTGTGCAAAATAAAGAGGGCCCTGCCCCACTCGTTCTACCTTCTCTTGACATCATATTTAAAAGATAGTACCTTCCAAGTCAAGCAACGCGGCGCTAGATCTTCTCTGCACACTTGTGACGCAGGAGTGCCTCAAGGCTCGGTCTTTGGCCCAGTGCTGTATAACATATTTACTCACGACCTACCGCAAGCCCCCAACGTAATTATTGTGACGTTGGCGGATGACGCTGCATTTCTGACATCAAGTAGTAACCAAGATGAAGCTAGTACATTTTTACAAATCCAACAAGACCAAACCTATAGCTGGTTGCAAAAATGGCGAATTAGAGCGAGTGCCCCTAAATCGCACCACATCACTTTCAGGTTACGAAAGAAACTATGCCCAACAGTAAATCTTGGTCAAGTACCGCTACCTCAATCTACATGTGTGAAGTACCTGGGTTTCTACCTGGATTAATGACCTGGAACGAGCATATAATACATAAACGGAACGAAGCCAACTTTCGTTTTGAAAACCTATTGTGGTCACTCGGTCGCCGACGACTTCGTTGCAAGTTGATTTCCTCTTCCAAGCGCCTGAATCTGTCTCGTTCTCTCTCCAACTCACGCTCTTTGTCCCGGATGCTCTGGCTGCAGACGCTGCGATGAGCAGGGCTACAGCTCCGATAGCGACTTCTACAGTCCACCTCGCTGCGCAGTCGACTCCGACTCCGCCCAGCTCCTTCGCCATCGCGTCCCGATCCACCGGGTTCTGGCGTCTCCAGGTGTCGGCTTGATCCATTTCCTTTAACTCATAGACGAAAAGTTCGGTTTGAATTTGTATTTTTAAATAGACGGTAAATTAATTAAAATAAATCATCTATCTCGGAAACGGTGCGCGTTAGCGCAAAAATAATGAAAAATTCATACCCCTTTATAAAACCTCGTAGCATATTTCTTAGAACCCTTTTCTGACCTTAACATGACCTTGACCCTTGACCTCCGAACCACAACCAATAATGATACACTTTATCTAAAAAAAAAATAGACGGTCTTGGAGCTTCCTCCTCAAGACCATGTTTGCACCTTAATGTGACCTTGACCCCTACGTTCACGGCACAAGCTAGCCATGATCAAGTAGTATTCTTTTCGTAATTATCCGTTACATACTTACACAGTCGCCCTCCTATATCCTCGAAGAGCTAGGCAGAGCTAGATATTGCTATACTCACTTTTGACCAGACCAAAAAAATCCCAACAACACATTGCCCGATCCGGGCATCGAACCCGGGATATGTCCCACGAGAAAATTTATGCCGCGAGACCAACGAGACAGTAATAATCCTTTAGATTACACTATGTATATAATAATTATTACACTATGAAGAGGGTAATTTTAAATTTGTTAGCGTTCAACCAATATTTAAAATATTAGGCTGCACGTACATTGTACCCTGGTAACTAGTATTCTATTCCAATATATATTTAACAAAAGTTTAAAACTAAGACGAATACAACCCCGCACACGTAAAATCATAATTTGAACTAAAACGAATATAAATTAATGTGAGCATGTACTTACCACTGCTGATTTGTAGTAAAACTCCAGTTACATTAAAATATTGTTTATATATTTATATTTCAGATTCAGATATATTTTTTCACTGTACATATATTATAATATTTGCCGAAGAGCCACCGTCCGTTCGGTACCGGCGCGCGTCGCCAGGAATCGAATGTCCACTCTCGCCAACCGCTATTTTGAATTATTTCGATAGTGATGTGACTCGAACGAGTCAATCGACTACAAATTATTAAATTCCAATCGATATCAATTTTAATAAAAATGGGGACCTTACACAAAATTAAAACGGGTCTTATATTCGCGATATTTAATTAATTTAAGGTATACATAGCTATGTTTTACCGACGTTTTGGCCGTCTTACAACAGCCTTGGTCGCGGCAGGACTGATGTTATCTCAGGGTCGTCCTTATGAAGCGCGGGTTTCAGCAGCTACCCTCACTTCTTTTTTATTTTAATTTTTATCCGAACTGTCGGTACGTCGACACACAACACTTATGACGTATACACACTGATGAGCTGTGTTACTGCGGCGGGGTTTACATTTGTTGATTACTGGATTCCAAGTTGTAGACAGTCTGTATCCATCTTCCCGGTTGAAATTTGTATGCTTTTTGATTTCAACCGCTTCACGTACTATCCTTGAGTAATAGTGACGATCGGGAGATAAGACCTTTGGTTGACGTAATTCGATCCAGTGGTTTGATCCAGACTCTAACAAATGCTCAGCTATGGCAGACTTGTTAATTTGGCGGTTTTTTACAGCTGTGATATGTTCCTTGACCCTTTCAGCGATGGTTCGTTTGGTCTGTCCGATATAAGAACTACCACAACTGCAGTCGACCTTGTAGACGCCAGGTGTTTGTAGAGGAATGACATCCTTCGGGGTGCGCAGATTATGTGCTACCTTGGAGAGCGGACTATATACAGTCTTTGTGGAGTATTTCTGTAGTACTGTTCCAACTTTGTCCGTCACTCCCTTTATGTAAGGCATATAAGCCGGTACTCTGCTTACTTCCGGTTTACGGTCCTTCCTCTTCAGACGTTGTATCTTCTTGTTGAATCCGTTGCACCTAAGTACATCCTGAACATAGACAGCTTACTGTTCAAATGTTCAGGGTCACAGAGGTCATACGCTCTGTTTACTAGTGAAGTCACTATGGATTCCAATTGTCGCGGGTGATGATGCGAGTATGCGTTGAGATACCTATCTGTGTATGTCGGTTTTCTATTAACAGTGTGTCCTAAAATACCGTTTTCCCTCACTGTCACTTTACGTCGAGAAAGGGTAACGACCCGTCTGCCTCCATTTCAAATGTAAATCTAATATTAGGGTGTATGGCGTTTAAGCTATTTGCGAACTGTTCTACATCTTGCTTGTCGCGCTTCATGATACAGAATACATCGTCGACATACCTCTTCCATAGCTTTACATTTGTACCTGCATGTCTATGGATTCTTCGAAGTGCTCCATCCAGATGTTGGCCATAACCGGTGCTACTGGGCTACCCATAGCCACTCCGTCGATCTGGAGGTAATGTTGTCCACGGGGAGGAAATATAGGAAGTAGTTTGCTTCCAAACAATTTTTAAGTAGAACAGAATATTTGTCAGGCAGACCGTTTTCCTTTAGTTTTCTCTCAACGACCTCAAGGCAATCCTGAACTGGAACATTGGTGAAGAGTGACTCCACGTCAAAACTCACCATCACTACGTCTGGTTTCTTTTTTCACGCTCTTGATAATGTCAACAAAGTACCGAGAGTCCTTCACGAAAGATGCCGTCTTACCTACCAACGGTTGCAGTACCTTGCTGATGTGTTTCGCCAAACCATATGTGGATGAGTTTGAGTTGACTCACTATCGGTCGCAATGGTACGTAAGTCTTGTGAACTTAAGGGTGCTTGTACACGGCGCATGTAGCTTGAGCATGTTGAGGTACTTGCGCGGGTTATATGCACCGTAAAAATATCGTTTAAAAAAATGTGCGGGTCCAGCGACTCGAGCATGTACCAATGCGAGCCACCCGCGCAAGTAATTCGCGTGTTCTGCGACGCGCGCGGGGCACTCGCGCATGTTACTTGTTAAAATTACATTTTTAACGTATGATTTTAAAAGAATTTTCGTTCGTCGAGATATTTTGACGTGATTCAAGTCATAAAGCTACCGCGCGAATAGCATCCACATGTACCTAGCTCTTGACCACGAACAAATAACTTGTACACACAGCTTGCGCAAGTAGCCCGCGTCTTTACTTGCTCCAGTTATTTGCACCACGTACAAGTACAATCGAGTAACTTGAACAAGTAGCTTGCGCATATTACTCACGCGTATAACCCGCACCTTTACTTGCTCCAGCTACATGCACCGTGTACAAGCACCCTTAGGCAAACCGTATATCTTGGGCGGCTGCACGATTTGAGGTGTCGACGTACCGATAGTTCGGATAAAAATAAAAATAAAAAACAAGTGAGGGTAGCTGCCGAAACCCGCGCTTCACAAGGACGACGCTGAGATGACATCAGTCCTGCTGCGACCAAGGCTGTTGTAAGGCGGCCGAAGCGTATGATGTATACGAATCGTGAAAGTTTAAAATCGATTAATAAACTCTTCTGAGGATTAAGAATAAAAGTGTCACTACCCCATTTCTTTAAGTGAGTGTCATAAGATGCGACTATGGAAAGTACAATATCAAATAGTATCTTGACAAAAACTCGACATCAAACTTTAAACTAATCCGTTTAGCCAGTGTGGTACAGTAAGCCATTTCCTCCTATTGCCTCACAATGCTACATACTATTAAGCAAATTAGGTGAGGCTTGAATAAGGCCCAGAAATACGGTAGGGGAGCGTAATAATTAGATATTTTATATTTTGATTTGAATAGGAATAACCTTTGTTTATTACAAGTTTAGAAAATGTACAGCTAATTATCAGTTATTTCAGTGACACATTTTACGAATTTGTATTTAGACTAAAATTAATTTTCTACGTGAAAACTTGTAATTAGATCTAGTTCAATCAAATATTACTACAGTCAATTTCAAGTTAATTACATTAATTTGAAATTGGTTGTTTTGCTTTCAATAAATTACGGCCAATTATAACTTTTCACGTTTATTTAAATTTCAGACGAAATTCTAATTCCATTTAAGTTAAATTTACATTGTCAATCACAGCTAATTTTGGATATTATACTGATTGTCTCTTCATCACCTTATGGTTGGCTGAGAGAAAAAACTAATAGTATTAATAGTTTTTGGTTCCCACTTACTCTCTAAGGCATTAAATATAAAATTCACTAAAAAAATTGAACTGACTTTGTAGCTCAGACTAATAAGCTGCCTGCTATTGACAGGCAATTTTTTTTGCATTTTAAGCTTTTTATGAATGCCTACTCAGCCATTGCTGACTAAACAAGTTTTTAGGATTCACCAAACGTCTTAGACAAGTTTTCATTTATCTTAAAGACTCAATTAACAAGATCTAGTTAGTTTTTGAATCGAGCCTGCTGAATCTGACGACAAAGCGTACTTGCTTTTGAGACTCTAAAACATCTATATGTTTATATTTTCTTCTTAGTTAGATAAATTGCTAACAAAAACCTAACCACTACCTTTTCACCTAGTGCAAATGAAATACGACAACCATTTTCCACATTATTTATAAGCATAATAATCATTCTTCTTATCGTTAGGGGTTTATCGATTCCCTCGGGACGCGGCACTTGGCAGCAGGTACAAACATTTGAGTAAGTTAAACCGCGCAGACACGGCTGAGTGTCAACGAGGCCGATTGTAAATTCTGCTGCCTTCACCCTTCTGCTGCAAACAATAAGGTATATTTTCGTGTGGTTGGTAGCGGTTTAGGTTCGTTCATTATGTAGGTACTAAGGAGCCAAAAACACGACGGTAGCTTACAAGTTTTAATTTGGCTCTCGCTTGTCAACGCCTGGTGCTGAGAAGGTACGGGGCCTCAGTAACTACACGACTAGAGCCTCATATCGTTGTAAAGTTTTAACTGTGGTATAGGCGCCAAATTGCAGGCTAATTGAAGTGGAAATGTAATATGGCGTAGTTTTGTATTATTCTTGAGATATGCAGAAGATTTTGCGTCAAGTTGTCTTGCTTGGTCCGTGGTGTACTTTGGGTTTATGTTTGTGGCTGATCACAACTTTGACTATGATTTATAGATGGGGACTGGGAACTTTTTAGTTCAGCTTATACCTATAGTCCATTTGGTTACCTGAACTCTGAAATAATATTGGAATATTACTATAACATGAAAGTAGAATAAATGCCGTAGAAAAGAGAGCACTGAGAAGTATGTGCGGAATATCTTTGAACGACAGAGTAAAGAATTGTGTGATAAGAGAGTGTTGTGGGGTAAAAGAAGATGTAGTGACAACTATTGAGAAAGGTATGCTAAGATGGTTTGGAAAAATGGAGAGGATGGATGACGAAAGACTAACCAAGAAGTTATATAAGTCAAGTGTGAATGGGACAGGAGGAAGGGGAAGAACTAGACGGACGTTTTCTGACCAGGTTGGAGACATCCTAAAAAAAGGACAGGTTAGAAGTACCCTTAACCGAAGAGCATGCATGAGAAATTTGATGGGAGTGAGTGAAGCAAGAGAGATATATCACGATCGTTGCAAATGATGGCGTTCCGTAGTCTCTGCCTACCCCTCCGGGAAACAGGCGTGAGTCTATGTATGTATGTATGTATTACTATAATAATTATATTTTGTACCATCGTTCGAGTCTTTTCGTCGTGGGGAAAGTCAAGGCATATCGATTGTACTGTGTTAGAAATTCTCTTAAAGGCATATTACAATAATCTGATCCGGAACCAAACAGAACTTGTACTATGGCAGCCAGATTACTGATAATATTCTTAAATACGCAATTAAAAGATCGGGTCTCCCTTGTTTGACCGAAAGTAATTTGACAAATTTTCACTTCCCAAAAAATTTTTCGCTTAATTTCATTTGCCAAATTATTACTTAGCAAAAAATCTATTCACAAAAAATTGTAACGCAAACCTAATGTTTGGGAAATGAACGTTTAAACTATAACTTGTTTACCAACTAGTACTGCTAACATTTTTTATTTAGTCAAATATTTCAGTTGGAATAACAGTTTTTACGCAAAATCAATAATTATCCTAATCTAAATAGTTCAGTGCCGGGTAACCTACTAAATACAATCCCTTTTTATATTAATGCAAGTCGTTTCTGGTACTCGCCGGCCGCTACCGCGGCACCGCTCGCTTCGCTCGCTCGGCTCTTGCGTAGGAGATCACAGTTCTAACCTAACCTAACCTTACCATTTTTTTAAAATTAACCTACTCTAACTACTTCCATAAATAAACTAATATCACCAAACATTTATTGTCTGAAGATTGTTTGCTGTGATAAATCATTTGATTAAAGACCAAATGCCATAATGATATTATACTTAGTAATATTTTGCCAAGTAAAAATTTGACCAAATAAAAATATGCGTACTAAAATCATTCGAAATATTGCAATGGTATAAAACAAAAAAACCGGTCAAGTGCGAGTCGGACTCGCGCACCGAGGGTTCCATACAAACCTGTAGGTATATAATTATTTAAAAACATAATATGACGTGATGTAACTAAAAATTTTGGGTTTTAAAAATTTTTCCCATGTGCTATAAAACGTTGCTTTATGCCAAATTTCAAGATTCTAGATCGACTGGAAATACCCTTTAGTTTTAACTTGAGCATTTGATATGAATTCCAATTTTATTCCTCTACAGGTTCATGAAGAAAGGGGTGGCACCTTTAAAATTATTAAAAATATTTTAATTATATTATATGATGTAACTTAAAATTTATGGTTTGCGCAAATTTTCCTTTATCTGTATAATCTTTATCTGTGCTATAAGAGTTTGCTTCGTGCCAAATTTGAAGATTCTGAGTTCACGGGAAGTACCCTGTAGGTTTTGATTCCCTAGCGAGTAGGTGTGAGTTTGAAAATATGTTTAAATTGCTGTTTCTGTTGATTGCGTTGACATAGAAGTTTGATTTTATTACAGCTTAACGGTGTTATAGACCTGAGTATTTGATATAAATGTCAATTTAATAACTCTACGTGTACATGAGCAAAGAGGTAGTAACTTTAAAATTTTAAAAATGTTTTTATTATATGATGTAACAAAAAATTTACATTTATGGATTTTTTTCTTAATCTGTGCTATAAGAAGTGGCCTTGTAACAAATTTCAAGATTCTAAGTTCACGGGAAGTACCCTGTAGGTTTTGAGTCCCTTGTGAGTTTAAAAAATTTGCAACATAAACAGCTGTATCTTTTGATAGCGTTGGCCTAGAAGTTTGATTCTGTAACAGCTTAAAGATATTATAGATTTGAGTATTTAATATGAATTTCAATTTAACAACTCTATGCGTTCATAAGGAAAGGGCTAGTAACTTCAAAATTACTTTTTTTTATTAAATGATGTAACTAAAATTTACGGTCTTCGCAAGTTTTCCTTTATCTGTGCTATAAAACGTTGGTTCGTACTAAATTTCAAGAACCTAAGTTTACGGGAACTACCCTGTAGGTTTTGATTCCCTTGCCAGTAGTTGCGAGTTTGAAAATATAGTAACATTGCTGTTTCTTTTGATTGCGTTGAGATAGAAGTTTGATTTTGTTACAGCTTAAAGGTATAATAGACCCGAGTATTTGATATGAATTTCAATTTAATTACCTTACGCATTCATGAGGAAAGGGGTAGTAACTTTAAAATTAAAACAAATATTTTTTTATATGATGGAACAAAAAATTTATGATTTTCGCAATTTTTCTTTAATTTGTGCTATAAGACGTTTCTTCGTACCAAATTTCAAGATTCCGAGTTCACGCGAAGTACCCTGTAGGTTTTGATTCTCTTGCGTTTAGTTGCGAGAAAATATGCGGCTTAAATTGCTGTTTCTTTTTATTGCGTTGACATAGAAGTTTGATTTTGTTACAGCTTCAAGGTATTATAGACTTGAGTATTTGTTATGAATTTCAATTTAATACCTCTACGCGTTCATGAGAAAATGGTAATAACTTTAAAATTACTAAAAATATTTTTATGATATGATGTAACTAAAAATTTACGGTTTTCGCAATTTTTCCTTTATGCATGCTATAAGACATTGCTTTGTATCAAGTTTCATGAATCTGAGTTTACGGGCAATACCCTGTAGGTTTTGAGTTTCGAATATTTGCGGAAATTTGCAGCATAAACGGCTTTATCTTTTGATTGCGTTGCCTTAGAAGTTTGTTTTTTTTTCCCAGCTTCAAGGGACAGTTGATTTGACTATTTGATATAAATTTCAGTTTGATACCTCCTCGTGTTTCTGAGAAAAACACTCTTGACAGACGGACGGACAACAAAGTGATCCTATAAGGGTTCCGTTTTTTCATTTCGACGTACGGAACTCTAAAAAGGTTGCTAAAATTGGTTTGGGTAATGAAATTTTGTCAAAATCTTTTCGGCAAAACGGCAGGATCCCTAAAAGATCACATCCAGACAGAATAAATACTTAATCGTGTTCATCACACAAAGATTTTTCCTGCTACGAATCAAACTCAAAAACTTCGGGTCACTAACCACTTAGAGTACTGAGGTCAGAATGTTCAATCGTCAGATAAAAGTTATTCTATAATTAATCTGGCTGAATGTGGAATTAACATAGTTGATCTATGTATTTTATTCAAAAAGCCGTTATTTTAACTAGATATAATTATATGTAAAACTTCATCATCACACTTACTATAGTTACTTTAAAGATGAATGAGATAGCCAAACAAAGATAGTTTGTTCCAAAATTACTTCATTCTAACTAGAAACTTAAACCGTTGGTTGGTTTCGTGTACTTTGCGAGTTTGAAATTGTCTTATTGGGAAAGTTTCAATGCGCTTTAAACGCAAGGATCGTTCGCGGCCCTTCCCTCAGTGTGCAGTGACAATTACAGCTTGGTAATCAAGTTTACAACGCTGTTTCGTCGCGAATCGAATCCATAGTATTACAGATATTAAAATGGGTCCTCCCCTTTAAGCCCCGCTCGTGGGCTTTTGCAAATAACGAGAGAGGAAAGATAAAGTTTGTCTCGTAATGAGAGCTGTTGAATATTTAAAAGGTGGCGTTAACAAGGGCCTCTCAGACAATCGGACAATGATTAGAGGCGTTCCGGCTGACGTGTAAAGCTTCACACACACAAGCGCGGCAAGGACAGGGAGGGATACATTGTAGAGCTACGATCGATGGCTACTGTAAAAATGATAAGTATTTGGAATTGATTTGTTCAATAACTCTATATTTGTATGATGATTTTACAGTAGGGTAGCGTCAACATTTTTGCTAATAATTATACATTAATATCCTTTGTAAGATATTGTTTGTAAGGATTACGAGAAAAATAATTTAAAAATACTTCAACTCTATTTTGCCCTTTATTGCCGTTTAAATATTTAAAAAATAAATCCTGTGTCGCTGAGGACATCGCAAACATAAAACTAATGGACAAAATGTATTCTCAGACTCAAAACAACACTTTATGGAACCCATAAAATGATAAATACATAGATTAAAATTTTACAGTATAACTTGTCTCGTTTGGGGATCGAACGCACAACGTCTAAGTCTCTAAAAAATAATAGGGTTTTACTGGTGGGTCTGCGCACGTGTTAGTTTTAAAATCGCTAGTGTGCACTATACACAGTAGCGAATGCCAGGTTAAAGTGCATACTAACGTGTAACGTTCACACCTGCCAATCTTTTGCAGAATCGTATTCTACGCGAAATCTAGATTTGATATCTTTAGTAGACAAGCCACAATAGTGTAGCAATTTCGAAATGGATAAAATTGGAAGTCGATGAACAATACAGTCTTTCACATGTATTTTCTCTGCCAGTAAATACTAGAATTTAATGAATACGAAAATATATAATTATGATGGCAAATGTTAAGAGTTTTTATAAGATTTGACATATACCTATAGTAACATAATTCTGCCAAATTTTAAGCATTGGTTACAAAATAAATATTCCTATAGTTTGGATTACGGATAGCAGGGAAAAAACGCTCTATGAAATACGAATTCTGTCTCATCTGTTTAGAGTAGTAAAGAGATCTTGGGTGCCTCGATGTATGTTTTGGTTTTTCACGGGCTTATAATAGTTATGGTGATTTTTGGCTGTATGGCTTGCTTCAAATCTTAAAAATAGATCTGCAGGTTTTATTCTTATGTTTCAGAAATGAAAGCTAAGAAGTTAGTAACATTCTGGAAGGAGGGATTACTGTTAAACGCCTTGGAGAACAGTAAAGGATTATTGTATATTTTTATTTAAAGAAATGAACTAAAAAATCAACAACATGAAATAGGTACAAGTCCTACTTTATGGTGCTGAATTTCCAATTTCCAACGACAACATACTGTACAGTAACTTTACCGAAACTGTGCTAAGCTATTCATGGCCCACCTCCAAGTGCCAAATTCTTGCAGTACAAGCACCTTAGTCGATGAATGTTTACATTATAACTTGGCATTCATGTAGAAAACATGTCATGCGGCAATTATCAAAATAATTTGTTTACTTTAAATTTGATTTCTTACCAACTTTTTTTTTCTTTGAACAGTTTAATCTTATAATACACAGTTTATCCGCAGTGACAGGGTTACAAATTGCTTCATTACGGCTTCTATACAGATAATAAAATATTTAGGGTGACTGATCACTCAAAAAATGTTCAGTGTTAAATCAAGCCAGAGCCTCGGGCGGCTTAAAAACTTTAGTCCTTAATAAAACAGCGTCTCGTTTTCAACTGACACTTTTAAGCCAAAGTTTTAGCCAATGTCATAAATTATATTGTGTGAGTGTTGAACAGATTTTTTGGAGTAGGTAAATGTATTACTGTTTTTATTATTTGTTCTTTAAAAAACTGATTGACTGATGTGGCTAGGTCTAGTTACTTTAAATGAACACTGTCTCCTTGGCGTATAAAGTTTGTAACGTTTGAAGTAAAAATTATGTAGGCTGCGATAGCTTAGTAAGTAATATTGTTTATAGAAATACTAGAGGACGTCAGCAGCTACGCCTGCATTTTTTTAAATTTTACCCGTTTTGGCCGATCCCGTGGGAATTTCGGGAAATCCCTTCTTAGTGCACCCCTACGGTCCCCAAGGAACATACATGCCAAATATCAGCTTCCTGCGCCCAATAGTTTCGGCTGTAGCGTGTCTGTCAGTCAGTCAGTAACGCAAGGATTTTATATATATTAAGATACCTTCCGATTCCTTATATGTGAAAAAAAGCACAAGAAAAATTGTATGTCTGAAACAATCATATTACAAGAATAAAAAAATAAGTTCAATAACTAAAACCCGACTACGTCAAAATGGGGTCTAAAAAGAACGAAACAAGAAAATAGCTCATTCAGATACAAATCCAGAAAAGTATAAGTACAGAAATGTTCAAGCTAAAGCCGTGGTCGAACCTATTTTTCACTAGTGTACATGTAGTTACCTGCCATGTTTGTTTAATGCAGGTGAGTGTTCCTGGTACCCACAATAGATGTACAATCGGTGCGACCACGGCTCTAGTTTGAGCATTTCTGTACTTTTACTTTTCTGGATTTGTATCTGAATGAGCTATTTTCTTGTTTTGTTCTTTTTAGACCCCATGTTGACGTAGTCGGGTTTTAGTTATTGAACTTATTTTTTTATTTTATCCTTTTCCGTATCCCAATGGTTCATGTAAACAAACTTACCGTGTAATATTTACATTGTCATAATTATAAGAAGAAAGAAAGAAAAATAGGTAACGCAAAGCTTCTGAACCGCGTGAATTGTAAGTACAACTGCGTTTTAAAGTTATATTTTGACTGAAACAGTATAATATATGTACATATTTGTGATGTGCTCACCAATACCTTTCTTTTGATACCAAACACGTAATGATTATCGCAGTTTAATTTTTTTGAGGTTGAAATCTGAGCTATTAATTCCGTAAGAGAACATTTTGATAAAATTTATATAGCCTATGTTACCTGGGCCATTATTAGGAATCTATTGACACCCCATTTATTAAAATAGGTTCAGTAATTTAGGCGCTACGGTGGAACATACAAACATATATACATAGACTGCCAAAAACATAACCCTTCCTTTTGGCTTTGCCGTAGTCGGGTAAAAAGGTACGTTACCTACGTAGCAATCAATCCGTAGAAACAGTACACTAACGCAGACATCGATTAAATTTTTTTTTTTAATTTGAAACTATTAATTACTTTTAAAATTTGCATGTTAATTACAATTCAATATCGCTTAATCTAAGTATACAAATGAAGATTATGTGCAATATTAAAAAGTATTGCTCACACCCTGACACAAGTAGGTCTGCCCGTATGATCCCCACTCTGTTTTAGCTTGCTTTTAATTTGTTTTACTTTTGTATTGTTTAATTGACATGGTAGATATTTTGGCAATTTATTAAGTGTATTTGGGAGAGCATACGCCCAAACCCTTTTACCATACACATTATTAAATTTGGGCAGTTTATACTCAGGTAGATATGATAAGGTACGAACATTGTTTGGCCTAATTCTTTTAGGTAGAATGTTAATACTTTTAGAATACTCTATGGCAATGGCTAATTTCACTTTGTTGAACACATTAATAACTTTACAATATGGAAACAATTTATCATAATCTGGCTTGAATTTCAGTTTCATTTTATGAGGTACTATTATTTTTAATAACCGTATTTGTATGTCATATATTTTTTGAAGATAAGTCTTATATGTTCTACCAAAACTACTTAAACCATAGTTGATAACAGAGTCGGCTAATGCCATGTGTAACATACGTAAGGTCTTATAAGGCATTTTATGCTTTAATAAGTACAATTTCGACATGATAGCTCTGAGCTTAGTGCAAACATGTTCAACATGCGGACCCCAGTTGAATTTATGATCAATCTTAATGCCCAAGTAAGTATGCTCCTTAACATTTTCAATAGGCGTACAGTCACAAACATTAGGGCACTGTTTGTGCAAACACTGGTGCTCGTGGGCCACGACTCTTGGTGTTCCTTTACATTTCAAATATGGTGAACGAACATGCATGACTTTAGTTTTATCGTAATTTATTGTTAGACCAACGTTGTGCGCCCATTTACACATCAAATTGAACTCATCTTGCATAAGCTTTTATACAGTACCCAGATCTTCGTGGGCTGTAATAAGGCAGGTGTCGTCAGCAAATTGGTAGACGGAACAATGTCTGAATATGTTACACATATCATTTACGTATATTAGGTATTCAGTTGGACCGATAATCGAACCTTGGGCCGTGCCATGGCGGGTCGGTATCTGTTCACCGTGTGTTCCCGCTATGCTAACCATTGTTATATCTGTTTCTATGATAATCTTTAAACCACTCCAGCATCGGACCCCGTATACCATTTTCCTCCATTTTTTTATAAAGTACATTATAATTCAGCACATCAAAAACTTTACTGAAATCTATGATTATTATTATAACATGTTTCCTGTTATTCAGTTAATCATTAATTTCATCAGTAAAAAGTGACAGCAATTGCGTAGTACTTTTATTTTTTTGAAACCCGAACTGCCTTTCGTGAATTATTCCAATGCTTGATAAGAAGTCGCTCAAAACACTCCCAACATATTTTTCAATAATTTTATCTACACACGATAGAATTGTTATGGGCTATAGTTATTAGGTTAAAAAAAAGGGTCACTCCCTGAGACCCTTTTTTTTCTTTTTATTTGACATATGTTTTAATTTATCTGTTACCCATTTACATTGATTTCGCTTGTTTGTATTGATTGACATTTTTTGTTTACAATTGTTATAGGCAGTTTGAAATGTGGTTCGAATGAAACATTCTATTTGGTTTGGGTCGTTCATTCTATGAACCGGGGACCAGTCTACTGTACTCAGCTATTCTCTGACCTTATCTTTATTAATTTTAATAATAGTCTAACGTTGATTTTTTTTAGGTTATAACTAGTTATTCTAAGTCCGGTAATAAAATGATCGGCGATATAGCGTTTTGTATGACAGCTGATCGAATTAAATGGCTACGTAGTCGGCCGCCGTCGACGTCACGTACAAATATATGATCTAAGTACGATTTGGATATGCCGTTCAAGCTATTTTATCAATTCTGGTATAGTGAGTAATACAGTTTTCCAGCCCTAGTTCATACAATGAGTTAAGGTACGTATTTACAATGGGATCGTTAGTGCTCTCAAGATTATATTAATATCACCGATAAAGATACAATTTTGTTTCTCTGGAATACTAGATAATAGTCGCGATAGTTCACTTATGAAGAGGCACTTGCTCAGGCGAGGCGGTCTGTACGCGGCGCACAATATCCACCTATAACCATCGAACGTCTCCACTTCACCAACGATACATTCAAAATTCACAACACAAGCCGTTTGCCGTGTAATTTTTTAATTAGTACAAAAACTTTAAGGACATATTAGCGAAGACATTATTATCACACATGTGACGTAAGAATTTCATAATACCTTTAAATAGCAAAGTTATAATCATTTGTTTTGAAATCTCACCTAAATCATAGACATATTTTACAATCCATTCACTACTTCATTGATAGTACTTACTTTCCGTCCCACTCTTACGCATTCTTTCCCTCGCACTTATAATGTAGGTAGCCTTAGATAATAAAATGAAGCAAAATAATAAGTGTAGGTAGTTACTTTTTTTTTAATTCTACCCTCTCCTTCATACTTCATCCGGGCTTAGGACCGGCAAAATTTACCGTTTTACAAGTAATTAAATACGGAGGTATGTATTTAGAAAGCAAACACATATCAAAATAAAAGAAGATACCTATTCTGTAATAAAAGAAAAGCGTAATTTTGGCGTATTTATGAAGTTAGATTCTTCTGCTATTTACAAATATTATTTTATCATCATCATGTTCTTAAGGTTCTCCACACAGACCGATTCTTAGCCGCCCACATCAAATTATTATTTACTTAAGTACGTATTATTTACTAAACTTACAAGTACTTCCATTGTACTTCGAAATGTCCACCACCGTTGTCGATACACAGACATTTTTTTAACGAGAGAAGTACGCTTCTGTCTTTTCACTTCGTCAAAAGCATCCAATATGCGCTGTTTTAATTGTTCGACACTAACCATCTCACTTTTGTACACTCACAATAAGATGTCCATGGGTACACAGCTGCACTCGCGATTTTTCCACTCAAAAAATACGCACGAAGCATAGCTACATACTCCCGTGATATGAACTGATATGATAGGCCATCGCGTCAGGCAAACGCAGACAAACAATTAACTTTTGCAACGAAAAAATAGATACGCTCACTTTCACTAGCAATTTAGCATTGTTTGTCGCATCGTCAGGGCGCGGCCGGCGCAGGCGCAGAGGGGAGAGGGGAGGGATTTATCAATGGGTCAGTTTACATAATATTTTCTTGGGTTTACGCGAATGTTACACATTGAAATTAAACTACAGTTTACGGATTTTATCGCGTTATATTGGTTTCACTTGTTTTTACATTTAAACCGAATGATCTAGAAACTACATTTTTATTACTAGCCAACGTTTCGAATTCTTTACAGGATTCATGTTCACGGCAGACTGAGGTGGTATTTGTCTTTGACTTGAATTTAAAAGTTATCTCAAAGTACCCGAACATTTTTCAACTATTGGTGTTACTATCTACGCAGAATGTGCTCACTGTGTCTTGATGTCTTCTGGTGACTTTGTCCTTCTTGGGTTTCATTAGCCTGATAACAGGGTCCCAAGCTGGAGGAACATTCCAACCATCTTCCCTATTGAAATTAGGATGTTTTTTAATTTCAATAGCTTCTCGTATCATTCTTGGAATAAAGCGGTGTTCTTTTGCGAGTATCTGTGGTTTATCAAATCGCAGGTAATGGTTGGTTCCTTGTTCTACATGTTCACACACAGCAGACTTCGTCGAGCGTTTGTGTTTAATGTCAGCTATATGTTCCTTTAGTCGAATGCCTATGCTTCTCTTGGTTTGTCCAATGTATGAGAGCCCACACTCACAGTCTATCTTGTAAACCCCGGCCTCTTGTAAGGGTAACTGACTCTTGACAGATGGTAATAATTGGCTTATCTTCGTTGGCGGCTTGTAGAATGTTTTGATTGAAGCTCGCTTCAAGATGTAGCCAATCTTGTCGGTCACGCCCTTGATGTATGGGAGGACAGCAGGTTGTCTCTCTACTGTGGCTGGCTTGTTCTTCGGGGATCTGTGACGTGGGCGCGGCGGTCGGAGCTTGTTGTCTTGCAGAACTTACTTGACATGTTGAAGCTCGGCGTCCAGGTGTTTCTTGTCACAGATCCCCGGGCTCTCTGAAACAAAGACATTCCCACGGTAGCTAACTGTTTAGGATGGTGGTGAGATTCACCGTTTAAGTACCTATTTGTATGTATCTTTTTCCTATACACAGTGTGGCTCAATGAGTTGTTTTTGTTCCTGATAACAAGTACATCTAGGAAAGCTAAAGAATTGTTTGCCTCTAATTCCATTGTAAATTTGATGTGGTTATGAATAGAATTAAGATGGTCTAGGAATACATTAACACTATCTGTTGGTAAAATTGTAAAAGTGTCATCTACATACCGCTTGTAGAACCTCGGTGTGATGGTGGCAGTCTGCAGGGCTCGCGCCTCGAAGTCCTCCATGAAGATGTCAGCAACAACAGGCGATACTGGAGAGCCCATTGCCACACCATCTACTTGTATGTAGTATTTCTCATCCCATAACAGATAGCCAGTTGTTAAGCAGTGTTTCAATATTTCTGCATATTCCTCAGGCATGTTGTTCTCTATTAGCTTCCTTCTAGTTATTTCAATAAAATTCAATAAAGCGCTCAATCCATCGACGAAAAAGTTGAAAAACTGAATAGTGCAATTATTCGTCTATTCGATATCCGTGCAATAAGAGTTAAGCACTTGCCTTCGCCGTGGCTAATTAAAGAAATAAAAAATCTGTTATCAAAGAAAGCAATGGCAAAAACCAAATACAAATGTCGACCGCCTCCTAGCAATTGGGAAAGCTATATTGCGATTAGAAATCACTGCAGCAAGGTGTGTAGGAACGCACAACGCCGACACATCCATAAATCTGTTGAGAGCGAAGACCCAGCTAAAGTCTGGAAATTTCTAAGAACACTGGGAGTTGGAAAGTCAACAAATGGTCACAGTTCCAATAATATTGACATCGATTTACTAAATCAGCATTTCACTTCTTCGTCGCAATTTGATGCGACTACTAAAGCTAAGACTTTAGTCGATCTTTCCACGCTTCCAACTCCAAATTATCCACATTTCGTCTTTAATCAAGTTTCTGCGTGTGATGTTAAAAGGTGCGTATTATCGATTTCTTCCAATGCTGTCGGTAATGATTGCGTCAGTCGTAAGATGATTCTTCCTATCCTAGACGAAATCCCCCCATCCTTTGTCATATACTTAATTATTCCTTATCCTGGGGCGTATTTCCAACTGCTTGGAAAGATGCCCAAATTATTCCTTTGCCCAAAAAATCAAAACCTACTTCCTATTCTGACTATCGTCCTATTCTAAAGTGCTCGAGCGCCTAGTCCATGTCCAACTCACTACTTTTCTTAACAAGGACCTCCTATTCAATCCTTTACAATCCGGATTCCATCCTGGTCACAGCACCGTTACGGCACTGACCAACATTACCGACGACATTAGGTTCGGTATGGAGAAAGGCAATTTAACGGTACTCTGTCTACTGGACTTTAGTAACGCCTTTAATACCGTTGATTTCCACACTCTACTCGGTATATTACGCTCTATTAACATAATTATCTCCACCAGTGATTGATTGGTTTCATAGTTACCTGTTTGGTCGTCGGCAGCGTATACGGGTCGAAAACTCTTTCTCTTCGTGGTGTAATACGACAGCCGGCGTTCCACAGGGTGGCGTTCTCTCTCCATTACTCTTCTCAATTTTCATAAATTCCATCTCCTATCAACTTCAGTCATCCTCCCACCTTTATGCAGATGATCTTCAAATTTATACACAGACACCTGCACATGAGCTGTTTGAAGCATTTCGCATCATGAACTCCGATTTAGAACGGATATCTGCTTGGAGCCTGAGATTTGGTTTGCAGATCAACCCTTTGAAAACACAGATTATCGTTGTTGGTAGTCCCAGGATGATTTCTCGCATTGACTGAAATCTGCTACCCCAAATTACTTTTGGTGGTATCCCAATACCTATAAGTGATTGCGTGAAAGACTTTGGTGTTTTTATTGACAAAACTCTATCTTGGGGACCACAAATCACCGAAGTTAGTCGCATATTGTTTGCTGCGGCGGGGACTTTGCGAAAACTGCGGCACTTTCTGCCGATTGCCACTAAGATTGCACTTGCAAACTCTCTTCTATTACCTATCCTTGACTATGCCGATGTCAGCTATCTAGATCTCACTGAGGAGCAACTTGATAAGCTTGAGCGTCTTCAAAACTTCTGTATTAGGTTCATATTTGGATTACGTAAATATGATCACGTTTCTAATTGCCGCAATAAGCTCAAGTGGCTGCCAATTCGCCTTCGGCGGAATACTCACATTCTATCCTTACTCTATAATATTCTCTTCAATCCTTCTTCTCCATCTTATTTGAAAGAACGCTTCAAGTTCCTAAGTGACTCTCATTCAAGATCGGGTCTTAGGTCATCGGTAAATTTGAGATTGGAAATTCCAATGCATTCCACTACTTTTTACGATAAATCCTTTACTGTTCAAGCGGCACGGTTGTGGAATGCATTGCGTGTTTCCATCAAACTGGCTCAAAATATCACATCCTTTAAAAAATTAGTTAAAAACCACTACTTATCTCTTTAACTTTCCATAACATTGTCAAACTCACACTTTCTTTTTCTCCCTTTTTTTACTATTGTCTACTCCCATTACTTAATTCATTATATTATTGTATGTATGTATGTATTTATATTATAGCATATTTATTAGTTTATTTGTGTAGTATAGTGTGTATTCATATTTTGTATCATTAGTATCCTACTACGCCAATACTGCCCTATGTCTGCCTCCTTACTTCTCTTTTTCCATAAGGGTTGCCTGTAAGAGATTGCTTTTTAGCGATAAGGCCGCCGTTTGTGCAACATATATTTATCTATTGTAATTTCTGTGTTAAATTCATTTGGTGTACAATAAAGATTATTATTATTATTGTTCTCTTTATTTTCATATTTATCCTATCTTTTACATTTTTAAATATAACACTAAAAAAAGTAAAAATGATATTTAAAAATATAAAAATAGATTCCCACCGACGACGGGAATAGGATCCAAGTCACCGGTGGTTAGGGCTCCAGAGCCAGAAATTTCCTCACAATGCGTGCCGTTTGCAGAAGAACTGCTTTTTGCATCAAACTCTTGACCCAGCTGCCTAGTTTCAACCTCTCTAGATGGCGTTCGAGGGTTTTGGCTATAAGTCCATTAAGGGACACAACTATCGGAACAATGATTGCTGAATCAATATCCCACATATCGACAATCTCGTGAGCCAAGTCCAAATATTTCTCTTGTTTGTCTTTTTCTGCTTTCACGAGATTCTCGGTTGCAAGCTCGACACATATCTACTGTGCCGTCCCTCATGATATACCTCCGGTAATTTCTCGTCTTGATAACTTCATCTGCAATTGCACAGACAAAACCTTCGGTTTCTCCGAAGAGATTACCAAAACGTAGCCAGGCCACAGAAGCTAGTTGATCTACATCAGGTCCGTGAAGGGCCCGGTAGAATCTACCATGCAGCTCCTTGCTCTGCCACACAAGCCTGCGGTCGTCGACGCCTAAAGCTACAGGCCTGCGCCAGTTCTCTTTCGCCAAAGAGAGCGGGGTTAGGCCACCGTCAACTGCAACCACATCCCGATGCACATCCACACTGCCCTTAAGAAAATATTCCCTAAGGTTGTACACCTCGCGGTTGTGTAGGGTCTTAGCGTTTAGAAACCCTCGGCCCCCGCACTTCCGCGGGATGTACAACCTCATTACAGACGAACGTGGGTGATGCATTCGATATGTGGTCAACAGTGAACGGACTCGCCTATCAATCTCGTCCAGTTCAGTCTGAGTCCACTTGAGTATGCCGAAAGAGTACATCAAGAGTGGCATGACCCAACCGTTACAGGCTCGCACCTTGTTGCCGCCTGAAAGAAGACTCTTCAGGACTTTTTTCAGGCGACCAAAGAAGCGCTCCCGCAACGCTTGTTTCATGTCTGTCTCGTTGATGCCCAAAGCTTGCGACATACCCAAGTATTTATAGGTATCAGTTGCGAGGATTGATCTAAACTGAGTGAAATCTGATAGATGTACACCATCAGATTGCACTACCCTACCTTGTTTTACATGCATAACTGCACATTTATCTACACCAAATTCCATTCTGATAGAGCTACTGAAGTTTTCAGTGACCCTCAGTAGCGCTGTCAGTTGGGATTCACTGCAGGCAAATAATTTCAGATTATCCATGAATAACAAGTGGGATATAGAGATTTATATATATAGTATATTATAATATTTTATGTATTCTGATGATGATTCTTTCTATTCTGCCGATGGTTCTGATAATGTAACGCTAGATGGGAGTTTTCATTCTCTTACTGATACATTAGGTGACATTGTGAGGAAAACTTTCAATCAAACTACTCGCAGCAATTTTAATGTATGTCATATTAATGCACAAAGCATACCTAGCCATTATAGCGACTTGCTAGAGGCTTTCAATAACGCTAATGTGCATGCCGTCCTGGTTTCGGAGAGTTGGCTTAAACCGCATCTTCTTTCTACCACTTACCCTCTCCCCGGTTTTATCTTGATCCGTAATGATCGAGTCGACCGGAGGGGGGGAGGTGTTGCTATTTATCTCCGCAGTAACTTGCCCTTTAAAATTCTTTCTTCATCTTCTCCCACCTCAACGGCCACTGCGGAGTATCTTTTTATCGAAGTTTGCGTTAAAGGGTCCAAATTGGTCCTTGGTGTCGTCTACTGTCCTCCTTCTGTAAACTATTTCTCCAGTCTCGAAATGAGTCTGGAATCTTTAGGGTCGGAGTATTCACATCATATCATCATGGGCGATTTTAACACCGATCTCCTGTCCCCTTGTACCCAAAGATCTTCCAAACTCCTGGACATTGTTAAGTCAGCCAGTCTGCACATCTTACCTCTGCAACCTACCCATCACAACATGGTAGGTGACGACACCTGGCTGGACTTGATCCTAACCTCTGATCCTACCCTAGCCTCTTCCTACGGTCAACACATAGCTCCTGCTTTCTCTCATCACGACCTCATTTTCCTCTCCTTCATCCTAAAACCACCCAAATCCCCACCTAAAGTTGTGCAGAGGCGTTGTTTTGGTCGCATGGACGTAGAAAAACTATGTCAAGACGCTGCCTTACTTAACTGGGACAATGTGTTCCAGGCTACCACAGTAAACGACAAAGTCAAAGCCTTCAATGACAATCTCATTGGCCTATATGACGTATATGCTCCAATCAGGAAAATAAAGCTCAAACGTCCTCCAGCCCCTTGGCTAACGAGAGGTGTCCGGATGGCGATGAGGCGCAGGGACCGGGCTTTTCGCAAGTACAGGAGAGACCGATGTGAAGACACCTGGACGGATTATAAGGCTGCAAGGAACCGGTGTAACCAGATGATACGCAACGCTAAACGCCGACATATTCATGAAAATATCTCCTGTTCATCCCCTGCTGATGTCTGGAAGTTCCTTGGAACTCTAGGCATTGGCGGGAAGCGTCGTTTCGATTTCCAGGGGACGCTTGGTTTGAATGATATAAATCAACATTTCACCACAACTACTCTCCTTGACCATCAAACCAAGTGTCTCACTATCGATTACCTCGGTAATTTGACCCACCCAAACATCGAATCTTTCAGTTTTTCTCCTATAGCTCCGGACGAGATCAAAAGGATTATCCGCTCCATAAAGTCAAATGCGGTGGGCTGTGATCAGATCAGTCGCCGCATGATCATGACTATCCTTGAACACCTTATCCCTGTGCTCACGCACATCATCAATTTTTCCCTTGACTCCAGCGTTTTCCCTGACTTATGGCGCAAAGCCTTTGTCTCACCTCTGCCCAAGATCCAGAATCCTTCCTTACCCAATCACTTCCGTCCAATTTCCGTTCTTCCTTTTCTGTCCAAAGTACTTGAGGCCAGTGTCCATAAGCAGTTATCTCGCCATATTCACATAAATAATCTCTTAAGTCCCATGCAGTCTGGCTTTAAGCCTGGCCACAGTACTGTTTCCGCTCTCCTTAAAGTGACTGGCGACATTAGGTCAGGCATGGAGGACACCAAAGTCTTAGTTGATTTCTCTAATGCCTTTAATGTCGTCAGTCACGAAATCCTGCTAGCTATCCTTTCCCACCTTATGATCTCTTCCGAAGCTCTGGAATGGTTCTCGTCATATCTTCGTGGACGTCAGCAGTCGGTTTGCGTCGGCGAATCCTCGTCAAACTGGCGTGAGATCGGCTCTGGCGTTCCACAAGGCGGTATTCTTTCCCCACTTCTATTTTCAATTTTTATCAATCTCCTAACCCAGAATCTTCAATGCGCCTATCATCTGTATGCCGATGACTTGCAGCTTTATGCTCAAGCAAGTATTGATAACATATCTTCTGCTGTAGTCCGTGTGAACGTTCTTCCTTTTCTGTCCAAAGTACTTCTTGAATATTTGAATATTTGCATAGTATGATCTTGAATATTTGCATAGTTGGTCTAAATCTTTCGGTCTGTCAGTAAATCCCAGTAAGTGTCAAGCAATAGTTGTGGGCAGTCAAAGAATTTTGAGTAGACTTGATATGACCGCACTACCGCCGATCATGTTCAATGAATCAGTTATAGAATATTGTCCAGTAGTTAGGGACCTGGGCCTACATGTAGACTCTACTCTAAATTGGCGTGCTCAGGTGACTCATGTCTGTCAAAAAGTCACCGGTACTCTGCGTGCTCTTTATCGCCTGAAAAACTTTCTACCAACCAGGACCAAGACAACGCTTGTGCATACCTTAATTTTCCCCATAATCGACTATGGTGATGTGTGTTATTTCGACCTGAATGCAGACCTTCTCAATAAACTTGACCGTCTTCTCAATAACTGCATTCGATTCGTCTTTAATCTTCGCAAGTATGACCATGTGTCTACTTATCGCTCCCGTTTGAAATGGTTACCTATCCGTCAACGCCGTAGTATGCGTGCCCTCACAACACTATACTCTATCCTCATGTGTCCTAACCCACCTACCTATTTAACTCCTTATTTTAAGTATCTACATTCCAACCACGACAGAACGTTACGTTCTTCTAACAATCTACTTCTTCTCTGTTCGACACATAACTCTGATTTCCTTCATTCTTCTTTTCCTGTGCAATCTATTCTTCTGTGGAATGCCCTCCCTCTGGAAATCAGGATGGCTACTAGCAGACATACATTTAAATTGAAAGTGCGGCAACTACTGCAGAACGAGTTGGCAGGATCATCACAGAGTTGACATCTCTATTCAATTGTAGTTATTATTATTATTTATATATATATATATATATATATATATATATATTATATGAATATGATTATATTTATTTAATGTATATATATATATATATATATATATATAAGTGCGTGTGTGTATGTATATAGCGTATTCTTTTTTATGAATATTATTTATATGTTTATATATTTTTAGCATAAATTATCTTTATGTATACCTATATATTATCTTGATTAGTTTTACTTAATACGAAGAATTGTCCTTCTCTACTTATAGCAACTTCAATTTACACCTACTTTGTTCAATCTCTGCACCACCTATTAAGTCCGCCTATACATATATCTCTACAGTGTATGTATGAAGTTTAATAAATAAAAAAATAAAAATAAAAAATATATAGCTTGACCATTCCTGCGCAACTTGTAACCTAACCTGGAATCTCCCAGCAATGTGCTAGAGTGTGGATTCAAGGCTAGGCAAAACCACAAGGGACTCAGGCTGTCACCTTGAAAGATACCCCGCTCTATCTTAATAAGTTCGCCGTTACCAAGACCCTGTTATTATTATTATTATTAAGTAGGCACATAATAGATTATTTTATAAGATCCATTGTTATTTATAAAGAAGATGTATAGATATCAGATGATAACTTTATACTTTAAATTACTCTGTAATTATACTTATTAGCAGTAATATCCCGCCTACTAAAAGCTAGGCTCTAAAAGCGACTGGCGTGGGCGTAATAATATACCACCAACATCCCTTTGTGATAAACAAGTGGGCGTCTATTCAATAAACAAGTGTTTAATTAAATATTGTAGATAGTTTTGTAGACCTTTTGACCAAGCATTTCCTAAAGTAGATAACAATTAGAGTTTGTGTTTTCTTATAAATTATTGCCTTTATCTTGAAGAAACAGTTGCAGTCTTACTATAACAGAAATTGGTTTTAAAAGTATTTTTTTTATTCGTGGCTAGGTATTCATTTTAAATTAAGGTTTGGTTGATCCACCTACTTGAGGGCGTAGTTTTTTTTTTATTATAGACCTGTAATCCTCGCAGGGGTAGGCAGAAGTGTAATATTGCACCCATATCTCGCCATGAATTTTTAGGTCCCACATTATTATGTGGGGCGAGCCTATTGCCGTTACCGGGCACACTACCAGACTCCGTGCTACTACTGAGAATTCAGAAAAACCCAGTAACACTTTTGCGACCCAGGAATCGAACCTGGGACCTCCGATCAGCAGTCGCATACGCTATCCACTGGACCACGGAGGCAGTCAAGAGAGGAGAGCGTAGTAAAATGGCAATAATATTTTAAGTTCACTGTATAAGCAATCGCAAACAAAAATTGGTTCCTGAATAAATTATGAAACCTCGTACGTCATAACTCACAGGGAACCTAAAACCATCCATCCATGTTGAACAGACATGGCGCATAGATTTTCGTCAGCTTCAACTATTTATCATTTCTTTGAATCACATCCGTACTACGGAAGAGTACGTGCGCTAGGTATACGTCATGAGTTGAGTGATATTTGTATAATTTATTATTAAGAAGACGTACTAGACGGCGCAGCTGCTAGCGAAATTCTTCACAATAAATGTTTCAGTCAGTTGTTATGCTCTTAATGTAAGGATTATAAGGCGCTCTGCATAAACAATCTTGCCTCACACGTCTGAGATGGAATAGGCGGCGAGCACATTGCCAGATGCCTCGTATATTAAAATGCGAGCACATAACAACCGGTTGTATGTTAATATTGTGCCTGCACGTCGTCGACGGTGCCGACGGTAAATTCTGGTTAAGAATTGTGAGCGCCACTGGCATCGCATTAATATGGAATATTGAATTATTGAAAATCTGTATTTATAAAGTATAGAGTAGCCAGTCTTTGGAAAAGCGATTCTGTCATCTCGTTAGCTAAAAAAATGAAACTCGGCCTAAAACGCTATACGCGTTGATTGCAATCTGATCCACATGATGATTTATTAAGTTATAGCAAAGAACTTAGACATTTACATAGAGGCGCATTTATTATGGTTGCTCTAAGGACAAACTTTTTGAGACCCAAATTGCCGCTTGGCAATAGCTTGGCTAGGGGGGATTTGGGTCTCGCCGTGACAGCTGTCTCTACGAAAGCAAGAGAGACGGAGAACGACGCCAGTGCCGCCAACAGCGCCAACTACGAACTAAACTTGAAATGAAATGAAATTATTTATTTGCCAGAATGTAGTACAATAGGTGATAATAATTAGAATTAGTTCGTTACATTCTACCATAACAATGGTGTGCAAAAGATATTATAAGTATTATATTATGTAATTTAAAGACTATGATAGTATTACACAAGAAAAATATATAATAAAATTAATTAGGTAAAATAAAAAGAAAATAAACTATAATTTAAAAATGTCAACAATGTACAGTACATAATTATTATATTATTCTTTATATGTCATAAACTCATTGATATTATAAAAACACTTGTCTAAAAGCCATTTCGTCAATTTTGTCTTAAAGATTGTCAGTGGAAGATCCTTAAACATATTAGGTAATTTATTATAAATAATAACAGCATTGACATATGTATATATAATTTCTTTTAAATATTTCCAGTTTACAATGGGGTTGATGCAATTTATGAATATTTCTAGGTATAACATTTCTTTTAGTTACTTGTGATTGAAGTATAAAGTATTCCGAATGCTGTTTCACAAATACACAGACTTCCTTAATATACATGCAAGCTAGCGGCAAAATACGTAATTTTTTGAAAATAGGTTTACAATACTGGTTTACGATACTGGACTGCCTCGTTGGTCTCGCGGCATAAATGTGCGCGTGGGATCGGGAGGTCCCGGGTTCGATTCCTGGGTCGGGCAGTGTTATTGGGTTTTTCTGTCACGAAATTCTCAGTAGCAGCACGGAGTCTGGAAATGTGCCTGGTACGGCAATAGGCTCACCCCTTAGTACGTGGAACTAAAGTATATCTGGCGAAAAGTGGGTGTAGAAATACACCTCTGCCTACCCCTTCGGGGATAAAAGGCGTGACGATATGTATGTATGTATGTGTATGTAGGTTTACAACTATCCAAAACCCATGCTCCAGTAATTGCCCTCACACATTTTTTTTGGATCCGGAAAGCATTTCCAAATTCCACTGAATTTCCTCATAACAATAGTCCATACATAAGGACTGAAGAAACGTATCCGTGGTATGCACTAAGTGCTGCTTCCGTTTACACTGTTGTTCGGAGCTTTTTTAAAGCATATACAAATTTATTCAGTTTGTCACAGATACATTCAATGTGTGCTTTCCAGTTGCAATTTCTGTCCAACATAATACCTAAGAATTTAAATGTGTCAACTTCTTCTATGCGTGTGTTATTACATGTTACATTTAAATTTATTTGATTACGCTTATATGTTTGAAATTGCATTATTTTAGTTTTTTCTAAATTGATTTTGAGATTATTAATATTAAGCCAACTTACAACATTCTTTAGTGTACTATTTATATCATCCTGATAAGTACTTATTTTTTCGCATTTGATGATGATAGTTGTATCGTCCGCAAAAAGCACAGTTTTGTGGGGAGTTAAATTGGACAAATCATTTATGTACATTAGGAACAGAAATGGTCCCAGGACGCTACCCTGCGGCACACCGAAACTACTATGCTAAAACTAGATTTATAACTGATTTTGTTATCTTTATCTATTTTAGTTATTTGGACACATTGAGATCTATCCGAAAGATAACTTTTCAGCCAATCATTAGCCTTCCCTCTTACGCCATATTTACTTAATTTATGAAGAAGGATCTCATGGTGAACAAGATCAAAAGCTTTGCTCATATCAAGGAATATTGCAGTTGCAGCTTGGAGACAGCTTGCAGCTTGGAGACAGTCTCCACTTGAAATCGGCACACAAAATCCTTAAGTAATAGATTTAGGAACAAGCTGGTTCGTAGAACTGCATTATAAAAACTGAATTAACTCTTTCTCTTCAAAATCTATCTTATGTCTTCATGTCGTTTTAATAAAATTCCTATCTTTAAAATATGGCAATTATACTGTCTGTACCTAATATTGTGTTTTAACAAATGTAAGCAACGGATCACAATGCACAAAGACTCTGTATCTACATATTATGTACAATTGTACAACTCTTTAAAAGTCTCATAATGTTTTTCAAATGTCATGATATAGTCATTAGACCACTACACTATCCGCGCAGCGAGAATAGAGCCAGTTACCTAATGCTTGAAATATTTTAAAAGCTAGTCCTTGTTTCGTAACTTCAAGACGATAAGTAAAGGAACCTACCATTAATTCCATTAAAACTTACTACAACAGAAACTCATCATAGCATATTATGTACTTTACATAGGAGTGTATATTTTCCTTCAAAAATGTGAACAGTGGGATATGCTAATTAAACGACTAATTAGTGAGTAAGTTGTGTCGAAAATGACACAGCATCTTGATCGCGACTTACCTGCGGCGAACGAACGAACGCGAACGCTCTGGGCTGTCTGCCCGACTGCAAGGCTCCCGCATCTCGAAAGCCTCCGGGGCGTACCTACTCAGTAGGGCCCCGTACTTCAGGGCCCGCTCATTATACAGAATGGGCCCAACTCCCGCTAATTAGATCACGATTACAAGACGACAGAATTACGTCCGACACTGCGATTTGTTAAATTAACAATGTTTGACTAATTTGCCATGTTGATGTTGAGTGCTCTAGTGCTCTAGTGCCTACCCGCATTACAGTTTGGATAAATTAACATTATAAAAAGGAACATCTTGGTTGCAGCTACTGTTTAAACTTCAGTGTTAGTAGTCTTCGGTACGTTTTAAGAATAAGCGGTTATATTATAAACACCTAGTTCTATAAAAAGAATCAAAATCTACTACTCCAAAAATCTACCCCTATCTGCTATCTAAAATGAATAATATTTAGCTCACATTTAATATATAAATTCTGCTACATAGAACAAGGCTTGATAGCATACTTTATAGATATAGGTATTAAAAATGAAGATTTAAGAAAGAAGCACTAACGTTTCGAGGTTATGTGTTTATTATAAAATGTGTATAGTTGTGTGTTAATAATGTGCCCGGTAGATGGCAATAGGCTCACCCTCTATTAAATTGGGACCGAAACATTACTGATAAAGTGTGGGTGTGTAATACACCTCTGCTGCTTACCCCTTCGGGGATAAAGGCGAGAAGTTATAGTTAAAAAGTCTATGAGATATAAAAATGTATGATGTAATATGGATAGGTCCAATGGTTATACTTTTGAATACTATTTGGAAAGGTGTGTTTGAACCTTGATATTGCATCATCGCTAAGCCCAATGTGAAGTTTATTTATTTACTCAAGATAACACAATGATAACAGGTTTCACCCAATGCGATTGAAATTGTTACAAATATATAATTACATATAATTACAAGTTATTTTGAATAAGACTATAGCTAACAGAAAGATGAATCATAATTACACTGGTGCCTACTTTTAAATTGTGTTTTATTTTTCGAGATTTCTCGATAGTAATCGTTAACCTAAATATGTAGTAAAAAAGTATTCCGTATTTAATCTATATCGTAGACCTCTCTCTCTATTCAGACAAAATACATACATAACATTGGGGTATGAGCACGCACGTAATAGAGTGCCATTCTACGTTGCCGGGCACTCTGCCAAGCTCCATAATACTATGCTGACAATATACGATAAAAAATATAATTTGACCGATACTCATAATTTTACGATAGTCAACAAGCGTACGTACTTTTCAGATGGTGGTTAACAGGATAGTCAACGCATGTAGCAAGAGTAGGTATATCAATATCTTAGGAATTGCTTTTGTTACTGACGGTGTTGTTTCTAGCTTCATAATTTGGTCTAGTGAGTTAAAGAACCTGACCTAAGCCAAAAGTCTTAGTTTCGATTTAAGGCCAGGACAAACATGATAATTAAGTGTTCTGTATCTGTATGTAATTCATCTATAAATAATAATTATGTACGTTTTCAGGAATATTTAAGTATTTTATCAGTTGCAGACACACATCACAAACTCGACGTAGTTTTGGATCAGGTGATCATATGAGAGTTGTCCTTACTCCAAGGATATTATTATTTTACTGTTTAAGTGAACACAAAATACATGAGATCAATGACCATGCTTCAAAGTTGCTATAATATTCGCGCATAGCAGGTGTTATGTCCTTACCGTGACATGTGGCAGAACGTGGCAACAAACCGTGGCGTGGCATCTAACGATAGTTTGACACAAGTCGTAGCGACGCGCCGCGATAAGCAAGCGAGCTTATTAACTTACTCCACTCATCTTACACTTACTCCAACGTCTTGAAAGACATGGTGAATCCTATTCCTCCTACGACGAAATCGTTGTTTTCTCGGTCCGTCTGAGGAGACGGGCGTGCCAGAGAGCCCTTTATCCAGAATTAGACTGAGAAAACTTGTATGGTAATCCTTATTACCGAACTTTCAGTGACACGTATTAACACACAGTTTCTCCTTACCCGTGTGCAACTAAATGTAGGATTATTATTACGTTATAACTGGTAATCCCTATACTTTAAACACATGCAAATAAATCTGATCATGTTCTGAAGTCGTTCTATTAATTTTCATTCAAGTTTAGGTGGTGACAAGACTCAACGCGACGTCGTCAATCAGTCACTTACATACGTACCACAGACACCACGGCCCAGAGTAAAAAAAAATAATCATGTTGTTATTATTTTGCTTGGAGCATTTGTGTACTGTAGTGAGAATATAAACGAGTCTTTATTTTTATTCAGAGTTGTAGTACTAGTGCAAACGTAGATATAAATGAGTGACAATTTAAGCGACAAGTGACAGAACGGAGCAACATGCCGCGCCATCACTAACAAAACTTTGACTCGAGTTGCCGTAACATAACACGATTAAATGGCTCTGGCGTGTTACGCGCTCTATGCCAGTCGCAGCGAACGACACTTTGACGTGAGTTGTCGCGGCGTACACAACAAGTTCGCGAGCGGATCATGCGTTTTACTGAGCAACGCGTAGTTACCTCAGCATAACTATAGTTGCTTACCACGATTATTGAAATGTATCTTGTGTCATAATATATTTATACTGAAACTAAAAAAACGAATTTATATTTTCACATAAAAAAATAACAAATAAACTCTATCAAACCCATGCTTGTATTTGTAACATGACATTATAGTTCGTGTAACTTGAATAAAGTTCTCGCCATAAATAGGTTAATATTGTGACATCCCATTTATTTTGTCTGGGTGTCTTAAAAGGAACGTATTCAATAACATGAAGATGTTTAATAACTGATGACATTTAATAATTTTTAGGCAGCGATAGCCTAGTGGAGATACCAACAGACTGCCATGCAGAGGGTATCGGGTTCGAATCCACGGCGCGCACCAGTGACTTTTCGGAGTTATGTGCGTATTGAATTGTTAATTATCGCTTGTCCCGTGCCTCGGAGAGCACGTTAAGTCGTCGGTCCCGGTTGTCATGAAGATCTTTGACAATCGTTACTGGGCGTCAGTACCTTCTTATAAACTGACATTAGTCTAAACCATGGAATATCGCTATCCCTTCGGGTTGCGGAGGTCAGACAGGCGCAGGTCAGTCGCTCCGTGGAAAAGCTAATATTCAGCCAAATCCGGTTAGACTAGTAAGCGGACCCCAGATTGAAACTGGGATAACGCTAAGAGGATGATGATGGCATTTAATAATTTTTATTTGTGCAGAGCCTAATACTAAGAAAATTGGTGACATGAAATGTTTCCTTGCTAAGTTGTCTAATTGTTAGTTAGAACTTCTTTTGACCAATGATAGCAAGGAGGTACGTACGGCATGAAGAATTTATGTTATAAGCAAATAAAAGCAACTACGTGTCCCTGATTCAAAGACTTATTTAGCAAGAATATGTTATGATAATTGAGTATACTGCAAGAAAAGTTAACTACTGGGTAACAATTATGGATGACACTCTATAGGTACTTAGATTACCCGTATGTTGTTATGGATATAGGCAGTTTTAGTGATACTTTTTTGTGGCCTAAAAATGACTGTGTCATGCTGCCTTTCTTCCAAATGACGCGCAGATGATATACATCTACAGCTTTCTATAACAAACTATAAATAACCTACCGTCAACTGTAATCAGCAACAGTTAATATACAGACTATTTAGTAATATCACGCCACTTGACATGTTTATCTCCTTGTCACTCAAAGCTCGGTGGGCTCAAAAGCTTAAGGCATTATAATATTTGCCGTTTGTAAATCATTTATGTACCTACTTAAATAAATAAAGAGACATTTTATAATGTATGGGTTAGGCGTTTGTGCACAATACTATGATATAGACAAACATACAATAGTTTGTAATTATGTATAGGATTTGGAGGTTTCAGCAAGATCCGAAAACTAAAAAATATACTTACTAAGAACGTAGCTGTTGGTAAAGTGATGTCGCAAGTCGGCATCCCGACCTCAAATCTTACTCTGATTCCTTTGCATCCCAGCATTGCTTTGATGCTACTCAAGAGCGCTTTAAGAGAGCTTGGTGTACGCTATTTTGTAGCTTAACCAAATTTGGCATGAACATAAATCTTCGCAAAAAACTTAATTTGGAGACATGATATTGTAATAGTATAGCTTCTTGTTTCTCTATAGCCAGCTACTGCTATGAAACAGTTATCTAGTAGGCATAATGCGGGATAACGTCATACAGGGAGGCACAGCGGACAGTGCTCGTCCCGCGGGAGAGATCATGACCAGTGTACTGTACCAGCCGACTAATTACTGCGCACTACCCGCTCACACACAATCGCTCCTAAACTTAAATACACACATACGCATTGTTTTCACATATCTATTATAGTGCTGTACCAATAACGCTCACACGTTTCAATACAAATACTGGTCAGATTTGACTGCGCGTGATTGGCGCCGTGGTCTTAAAGGGAGCCTTGCCGCTTAACACTGCGCCGAGTGTTGTAACTTTGATCTGCACAAGGGACAAAGTGTTGTTGTCCCTGTCCAACTCAGAAACTGTTGTGAGTTCACGAATTTTTGTATCGGTTCTGTGTGTAAGGTTTAGACGTTGGTCGAATATTTATAAATTTTCCAATGATACCAGATTTATTCCTAGTGAGAACGTGGTTTTTCAAAGAAGCTTCAAATCGAATGATGCAGAGATGAAAGTGGCAGGTGTGGTACAAAAACTGAAATGTTTTTAATAAGTATATAAAAATATCATCATCATCACCCTATCGTTATACCGGTTGCATCCAAGACTTCACGCCTTGGAGCCCGAGATCCGCTTACAGGTCTAACCAGATATGACAGAATATCAACTTTTTCACTGAGCGACTGCCGTCTGACCTCCGCAACCCAAAGGGATAGCGATATTCCATGGTTAAGACCAGTATCAGTTTATTTGAGGGTACTGACTCCCCATAACGACTGCCACGATCTCCATGACAGCTGGGACCGACTGTTTAACGTGCTCTCCGAGGCACGGGGCAAGCGATAATGAACAATTTAATACACACTTAAATTCGAAAAGTAATTGGTGCAAGCCGTGGATTCGAACCCGATACCCTCTGCATGGCAGTCCGTTGGCATCTCCACTAGGCTATCGCTGCCTTAATAATTGATACATGTATATAAAAATGTATCAATTATTTCAAGGAACACCGGGTTCCATTATATAAATCCACTCGGCCAGTATCACATGACAAAAAACTATATGCGGACAGGACATTATATCGAATGAAAGCAATACATTCATGCAGAAATATTATTAACTTGTATTTGGTCTAAAACAATATATCGACAGGAACGCAATACATTTATGTAAATGTATAACTTGTATGTGGTTGTAAACTATAAAAGTTTGACTTGGTATCGGTCTGTTGATAGTAAGTGACTCTGAAGTGTCCAAGTTTGCGCGACCGGACGACGCCAGGCCGTATCGATGACATACAACCTTTGCAGTTGTTAAGAAGTAAAGTTATTTATATAAAGTGGTATAGTTTATAACTTTAAACTTGCAATTACCATTTATTTCCGACCAATTATATCCATCCAAAGGTTGTCTGGTAGCAATCGCTGTCAGCGATAAGGCCGCCCTTTGTGCTAACTTGTTCATAAAAATTCTTGAAATGTATGTATTAGTGTACACTAAAGTATAAAATAAAATAAATATAGTAATAAAATTATTGGTACCATCACCTAAATCTGATTTGGCTAGTTTGTATATTAGACTAGAGCCCGCTATTTTTTTTTAATCTTTCCTTGCCGATTCCGTAAGAATTTCGGCATATCGCTTTATAGTGCACCCCCATGGTTCACCGGGTGCATACATGCCAAATCGCAGTTTCTTACGCGCAATAGATTTGGCTGTGCCTTTCACAAGATCAAAGTCAATATTTAACCTTTTGTATGTTATACTAGCTCGATAAAAGCAGCGATAGCCCAGTGGTGTACGTAACGGACTGCCGAGACGATGGTCTCGGGTTCAATCCCCAGTTACCCCGGGCACACACCTCTGACTTTTCGAAGTTATGTGTGTATTCAAAATCTTAATTATCGCTCGCTTAACAATGTGCCCGGTAGATGGCAATATACTCGCCCCATATTACATTGGGACCGAAACATAACTGGCGAAGTGTGGGTGTGTAATACACCTCTGCCTACCCCTTCGGGGATAAAAGGCGTGAAGTTATGTAATGTTATGTTTATGTTATTAGCTTGACAGACTACCTTGTGGCGACTAACAGACTGTAATGATGAGCGTGTCGGGTTGAAACATTCATCGCGCACCACTGACTTTTCGAAGTAGTAATTAAATTACTAATTATCTCTTGACATATGCTTCGGAAAGCAAGATAGGCCGTGTCGGTCCCGACTGTCACGAAAATCTTCTAGCCTTCGCATTCACTGGAACTAGTTTATGTTATAGGATATCGCTTTTAAGTCAAAATAAACCTTTGTATACTTTCTGCAGACGTCTATACAGCCGATAGTCAAGGATTGTATAGAGAACGATTGAGTTGATATTGGAAATTCGAACGAAATTCAACCACTACGGCTTTTCTTGTCAAAATAATTTGACCTTTGCTTACTGTACTTACTTCGGCATACAAAAGCTGCAATGATGATTACTTAATTTATACATTACAGTTTCTTCATGCCTAGAGCCGCCTTTTCCTTAATTTTTAACAAACTGAAACCATTTTTTTGTCTACTGAAAGAGCCCATTTTTACTTGATCTTACTTGGTTTACTTAGACAAATATTAATTTAGAGAACAAAAGACAAAACATTAATTTACTTTTATATTTGTTCATAAAACTTGTTATAAATTCCTTTGATCGTGTTTTTATTGTTATTCTCATAATAGGTGTTCTTGATCTTTGAATAATTCTGATCACATTGTAGTTAAATTTAAGTAACTATAGAAGAAGGTAACATTCTCTATATGAATATATTGTATCTGTTACATAGCATGTTAAATACTTATTTGCTAATAAAAAATAAAATATTATACTATTTCTGATGAAATTTTCGGGTTCTAAGACAGCTTAACTTTTCCAAAGCGACACAAGTCAGAACTCGTTGTCTTCAATGGTTAGTGCCGCTCTATTCAGTAACTCAGGTGATACCTAATACAGTAGGATAGCAGCTGACGATTTTATAAAAAACACTTTCAACATGAAAACATTTTTAAATAAACGCATATTCTCCATTACAAACGAATGATAAAATTGCAATGCCTATGAATATAAACAGATTCCAATGTATAGCGTTGTAACAATATTGAATGTTCAATCAATTCATTGAAAATTTGTGGTACTGAAACGGTGAACAGATCAAATCACAAATTATTAATATATATATATATATATATATATATATATATATATATATATATATATATATATTTAAATCTCGGAAAACTTCTTGCGTCTTTTCAAAGTCGAACCTTGTAGCGTCCACCACTTTCAATGAGATTTCGATTGTTATTTGTGCGAATATAGGTACACTTTAGTCATGTGAATTCAATTATCAACAAGAAATTTTGATTAAACATGAAATTAAGATATTCAATTTCAAATAATTCTCGCTGGTTTCTGGCGTCCGTTCATGATGGAAATAATGTGACGCACTGTATATTTCTGAATATGTTCTATGTGTATTACAGATTATCCTACATCCATCTAAATTTAAGTTTATATCGCATCCGTATATTTTCCTGTATTTAATATAAGCATTCCATTAATTAAATGACTTCCTACTACATTAGAGGTTATATTGACACCGAATATTTTTTCTGTATATAGTCCATATATTGTGTTGAGAATGCTGCTTCCTCCTAAACTGATATATTTATCGATACCGTACACTCTCGTGTTCTAGCCGTCATGACCGTTTCGATTGGTACCTACCATTAGTTGCCATATTTGATCTCACAACTATATACTGAAGAACGTAGTTGCTCAAGTTGTTGTTCTTTTTACATGTAATGTTTTTGTTGAAATCTAACTTCTTTTTGCTAGTGATGGTCTTTATCAAACATCTCTCCTCATGGGGTGTATTCTACCCTGCACCCCACCGTGACCACCATCTGTGAACCTCCATCCGTACCCCATCCGTGCCCCCAACAGTGCCCACACCCGTGAACCCCCACCCGTGCCCTCACCCGTAAACACCAACCCGTGCCCTCACCAGTGAACCACCACCTATGGCCTCATCCGTGTACCCCCACCCTTGGCCTCATCCGTGAACCCCTACCCTTGCCCTCATCCGTGAACCCCTACCCGTGCCTACACCCGTGAACCTCCACCCGTACTCCCACCCATGAGTTCGCACCTGCATCCCCACTTATGTACTCCACCCGTGAACCCCCCCGTGCCCTCACCAGTGAACCCCCACCCTCGTACTCACCCGGAAACCCCCACCCGTGTCCTCACCTGTGAACCCCAACCTATGCCCTCCACCCGTGAAACCCCACCCCCCGGGCCGCGACTTATGCACCTCCACCCGTGCTCCTCGCCGGTCCTTTCCCGGTGCCTGCCCGTTCCCTACCCTGATCCTACCCTACGAGTACTTCTAGATAGCCAAAAATATTTGAATCTAGTAGGGACATACACTGAATTCCGAATTCTAACGCGCAAAGTTATCTTGGTGGAGTAATTAATACCTAATCCACGTACTACAAGGTTCACAAACTTATTTGTGTAGATTCTAAAATATGAAAACTAGACCAAAATTAAAAAGGTACATTTGTTTGAATTTTTCCTCAAGGTTTAAGAATTTTTTTATTTTTTTAGGCATAATGATAATGATCATCAAAATCACAAGCTTGTACCTATGTCTGCTAGAAATACCTTAGAATTTTATGAGGACCGTTGAGTGAGTGTGACAATCATTAATTATTTAAAGTACTAGTTCGATTTGGATGAAACTCTGTAATATATTTTTATCCCTTCTATTCGAAAAGTGTCGCTTTGTTCCTCTTTCAGTTGGAGCAAAATAGCTCTTTTCTGTTAAGCACTTTTTAGCGGGCGGAAAAGTGATTTGAATTTGGAACGTATATCATTCATAGAAATCGAACGTAAATTGTGTAAATAACTGGCTGGTACGTGTTGGCTGCACGGGCGTGACCCGCGCTAACAAAAAAACAGCGCGCGAATTACGACTCTGTTCTCGTAATCAGTAGGTACATACTTTATTGAATTTTGCAATAATAATTAGTTCTAACTTATATTCACACGTCTAATTTTATTAAATATATTCATTAATTACATATGTAACACCGTCTCTTATTTATTTTCACATAGAAAGGGGATGGAAAGTAGAGTATATGACTCGAGAGCAAATTATTTTTTCCTCGGGCAATGTATTTTGAACCCGTCGCTGCGCTCAGGATTCTACGTTAGAATCCTTCGCTTCGCTCGTGGTTCAAAGTAGCGCCCTCGCCGAAAAAATACCATTTTGCTCCCTTGTCATACAATCTACTATTATTATAAAGATTTTCTCTTGATAATGAAATGTTCAGATGTCTAGCTTTATCCAGAGCGAAGTTACAGAGACTTGAAAATGGCCTGAATGGCTTCGGTAAAAGTTAAACTAACGACTGAGCTTTTTTGCTCGACTTTTTTAGGTTCAATGCCGTGCACCCTGATTAAATACGAGCGTTATCCAGGATAAAAAAAACTTACAGTCAAAATTGAGTTGGCATTTTTGTTCTAACCTTATCGATGTACTAAGTACTGCCTGATGTTAAGCTAATATGTTGTCGAGGTTGTAGCACACTAACGCAGAAGATACCTGCCTACCTATTTACTCGATTGGATAACCTTCTTCTCGCGTCGGTTTCCTCAATGCTGAGGGTCGTGACCACCTCGTGGAAACAGTCTATTGCGGACCACTTCCTGCCATCTATTCCTATCAGCTGCTGAGTGGAGAGCGATCCGCACGACTCTTAACACCACGGTACACGATACCGTGGTGTTAAGAGTCGTGCGGATCTGGTCGATCCAACGTATCGGGCTTCAGCCTCTCGGTCTCTTTACTTCCACTTTGCCAGTGATTATTAACTTTTCCAAGTCTTTCCACAGTCTTTCCTCGCAATGTGCCTGAAGTACTTTAGAACTCTGCGCAGGCAGATGATGGAAAGTCTCGTCTGGATCTTCAGCTCCTGTATGATCGATACTTTGGTGCGGTGTGCTGTCCAGGGGATGTCCAGCATCTTCCTCCAGCACCACATCTCGAAAGCATCAGTGCGATCACGGTCATCTTTCTTCAAGTACCATGTGTCTGCGCCATACAAGAATATGGAGAACACCAGAGTGCATACAAGATTGATCTCGGTTTTCAGAGAGATATTCTTGACATATCTTTGACAGCAGTGCCATGGCTCCTTTTGCCATCCCGATCCTTCTTCGCACCTCAGATTCGCAAGAACCATTATTACTAATGCTTGAACCCAGGTATATACAGCTGTTAACCGTCTCTAAATTGAGTGACCCAGTGGGCTCAAGCTTGCCTGTGCGATCTATGACCATGATCTTCGTTTTGGACCTGTTTATAGAGAGACCTAGTTCACTGCTGATGCGCTCCATGCTATCCAGTAAGGTGATCATCTCGGCGTCATCTGACGCTAGCAAGGCGGTGTCGTCTGCATAACGCAAATTATGCAGACGACACCGCCATTACAGATTTTGCGTCCACCAAGGATGATGCCTCCCTCCCAGCTATCGCAAGTATGCCTCACTATAATTATATTCACCGTTTATATTGAATAGGATGGGTGAAAGGACGCAGCTATGTCAAACTCCTTTTTCAAAACTGAATGGTTTAGATTTCGTACCGTCTATCCTCACCACACTTTGGTTCATGTGATATAAAGATTGCAGAAGTGCAATCAAGTGATGAGGTACACCCAGTTCTGATAAGACCCTCCATAGAAAAATTATGTATGTACGGATTTGGTGGACGAATCTACAAGTGGATAAAATCATACTTAAGCTATCGTGACTCCAAGGATATATTGAATGGCTTCAAATCATCCACACGCTCCATAACTTCAGGAGTGCCTCAAGGATCACACTTACGGCCATTATTATTTAATATGTTTATCTATGACCTGCCGGACTGCTTTCACCCCTGCCCTGCTATTCGCATATGACCTTAAAATCTTTAAGCCTGTAGAGTCACTTAATGAGGCCCTACTTCTTCAGAAAGATCTGGATTCGTTGTTTATATTATTATGGTGTCATAACAATGGTATGTAATTGAATCCAAATAAATGTCAGTTTATGAAGTTTACTCGTTAGATTGACCAAATAACATCAAAATACTCGATCAATGGCGTAGAATGAAATGAATGTGATTATGTTAGAGATTTAGGCGTTTTGTTAGACAAAAAGTTAACCTTTGTACCTTATTTGGAAATGATCATTAGGAAAGCATCTAGATCTCTGGACTTTATTGTAAGAAATGGAAAGGATTTTCGCAAGCCTCATACAACATTTTTGTTATACAATAGTTTTGTGAGAAATCATTTAGAATACTGTAGTGTAGTTTGGCAACCACATTATGCAGTTCATATTTTCAGGCTAGAAAGAATTCAAAAAAGATATCTGTGGCACTTGTCGCCTCCGCGTTTCCCAAGAATGGTTTCTTATCAGGATAAACTTAAAAAATACAGAATGGAAACACTTGAAAAGAGAAGAAAATATTTAGACCTGGTTTTCTTATATAAACTTGTCCGCAACAAAATTGACTGTACACAACTCCTTCATAGAATAAACTTTAGAGTGCCATACAAATATCCAAGAGTCTACATCAGTCTCCTTAATCCGCCACCCAGATAAACTCTTTCAGGCTCTACCTCTCCTGTCCCTCGCATGTGCAAGCTACTTAACCTCTGCAATCACGATGTTGATATATTTGCTGATTCTCTTTCTAAATATCGCAAAACAATAAAATGTAATACTTTCTTATAAATGTATTTCTGTATGCTTGGCGAATTTTTGTATCAGGAAAAGGTATGCTATGTAAAAAAAAACTGAACTGTAATCCGTACTTTTTTAACTTGTTATTAGTAATACTTACTTATGTTTGTTATTGTAAGTGGAAGTGGTGTCAGCTTATAATTAGATGTAACTGTTACTCTAGATCGTAAGATGTTTATAATATTTGCTTGTATGACTGTTACAATTGTGAGCAAACCTAAATAAATAAAAATAGACAGTCCCAGTTGACACAGTCAAATGCTTTACTATAGTCGACGAAGCACATTATGACAGGTGTGTCGAACTCGTAGCATTTTTCCACAATTTGCCTGACGTTTAATATTTGTACACGCGTGCCTTTTCCCTTGACAAAACCGGCCTGTTCTTGCGGGATCTGCCAGTCAAGATAATACCGGACCCGGTTGTTTATGATGTCTAACAGGACTTTGCTTGCGTGACAAATTAAAGCGAGTGTGCGATAATTATCACATTTTTTGGTCGAACCTTTTTTATGGGCCTTGGGCCACTTGCCGTTCCACTATACGTGGTTGCAGATGTTGTGCAGTGTGTCAACACCTTTTTCACATAGAGCCTTCAACACTTTAGCTGTAATTTTATCCAGACCTGGCGCTTTGTTAGTTTTTTAACGATCTAATGGCCGTTACTATCTCCGATCTTAGGATGTCGGGTTCCAGGTGCAATTTAGCCCATATGGATAACCTAGACGTCTGAATGTTTAATACCTAACTAAGAGAATATCGTATGACGAGGTACATTTCCAAATTTCATTTAAATCGTACTAGTAGTTTAAGAATTATATTGCAAGTCAAAGTAATTTGATTTATAATCCACTTGAAGGAGGTTATCAATTCGACTGTATGTTTTTTTGTATATTTATTTCGCGGATTACTCCGCCAATAAGGAACCGTTTTCAATGGTCCTTTTTTTTCATAGGTCATACTTCAATGTCCCTTTCAAATTTTATCGAAATCAGCTGAGCTGTTTTTGAAAAATTAAGAATAATTAAAAAAAAATATATATATATACTACTCAAAACAAAATAAGGGCCACTAAGATTTTTTGCTGTACCATGAAAACAATAAAGACAATCGTTTAACTTATGTAAATACAAAATAATGTTATTGGTTATAATATAGGCTTACAATTGTTTAAAATAATAATCAGGAATTGTTTTTTAAGTCAAAAATGAAATTGGCCATATTGAATGAAAAACATGAACAAAAGAAATCACCGAAAAAATACAAAATACTGTTCTTGTCACCTTTGTTTCTTCTTTTTAGTAACGAGTATGTCCTCCTCTCTTAGCAATACACTCCAGAAGCCTTGTGTGCATACTATGGATCAAATTCCTCACTTTTTCATCTGGAATCTCTTCCCAGGCTCGTTTTAAAGCGTCATTCAACTGCTGTTGATTTTAGACCCCTTGCTCTTTCACTCTAACCCTTCGTTTCAATTGGTCCCACAATTGCTCGATTGGAATTAAATCCGGACTGTTAGCTGGCCATGGTAATAACTCAATATGAGACCCTTCTAGGACAGTTTGGGTCGATCGAGTTGTGTGTGCACGGGTATTGTCTTGCTCGAGGCCTGATGACATCCTCGATGTAACGTTCTGCAGTTACGGTACCCGCATTTAAAATGGTAAAATTGAGCTCGGTTTTACCATGTAAAATAATCCCACCCCAAACCATTACGTTGGGACCACCAAAACGGTCAACTTCGTGGATACAGGACTCCGTAAACCACTCGCCGCATGGTCTCCCCACCCTAACACGCCGATCATCATTGAAAAATTTTACTTTGCATTCGTCTGTAAAAAGCACCTTGCCCCACTGATTAATCCCCCAGTTCAAATACTGACGGGAGAATCTTAAACGGGTTGCACGTTGAACCCTGGTCAGAGGAATTAGAACAACTCGTCGTCTTGACATTTGCTGGTTTTCGTGCAATCGATTACGTATAATTTGATCACTGACACGGGTACCCGTTGTCAGCCGTAAGCGGTGTTGTAACTTACGGCCCGTGACTGTACGATCACGACGAGCACTTAGTTGGATGTACCGATCCTCGTACGCCGTTGTTACACGAACTGTACCTGAACCGGGTCGCGTATTTACAAAGCCTATATATTGAGTCACGAGTCAGTCTCTAATAGAATAGCTTTTGTTTGTGCATATTACACGACAATACCTAATCTATCTCAGTAAAAAAAATTGACTCAAATGGATTAGATTTTTGCCTTGATATTTTCAAAGAAAATACACGTACAAAACCTAGTACAGTATGATTCATATTCACTAAAATAGATAAGCCTTTGTCAAGATATTTTCAAACATGGTTTTGGTTTTTTAGGTGCGACTGTATGTAATTCAAGTAACTAAATAGGTTATGTTAGGTTCTCTTTTGACCCTTAACCCAAAAATAGTTTATTAAAAACTATTTAATTGGACACCAAGTCTACTTACTGATATAATATAATATAAACTAACTTGACGGAGCCCTGCTTCGCAGGGCTCCAATTTTTGGGTTAAGGGTCAAAATAGAACCTAACATAACCTATTTAGTTACTTGAATTACCTACATACAGTCGCACCGAACCAACCAAAACTAGGCACTAGGCACATTGTGTTCCCAAACCTAGACCCAAATTGAATAGCATTTGTTGCTGCAATGTTAGAATGAATTTATCCTACAAAGTCTACGCGATTTCGGTTAATTTCTGTACTAGAATAGACTAGGGTTTCGTCAAGTTTTTGTCAAACAAAAGCTAAGCCAGTTCAGTTTGCACTTTCACTCTAATGGTATAGCCTTTGTAAATACGCAACCGGGTCTCCTGGCAGCACTGCCGGTCTCTAGGAAGCGATTCCATACATTTTGGACAGCTCTTCAAGAAAATCCCAACTGCAAACCCACGTAACGATGAGAACAGCCTTCTTGAATCATAGTAATGGCTCTGGTTGCCGTAATTGTATCCATGTGCCTTCGTAATGGTGGCATGATTAACGCGAGATGATAAATGAATCAATTAAAATTGAAAAGTAAAACTTTTTTCCTAAAATAACCGAGACAAGTTAGGAAGACAATAGAAGAAAAACTTAAGAATAACATTTAAATTTTTTTTCTTGGAATGATGACCAATACTTTTCAAATTAGGAACACGAACACCAGCATAAAAGAGATCAAACACCAAAGAGTTCGTAATATCAATATAATGCTACTTATCAGTCACTTTCAGCACTTTTTTGCACTTAAATGTAAATAAACTAGTGGCCCTTATTTTGTTTTGAGTAGTATATATCAACTCGAGTGAACTATTCGAATTTTGTACACGATTAAAATCGGTTGTGTGCCATCTTTGGTGAAAAATAATTAGTCACCGACAACTGACCCACTCACTCCACGATCATCATAACAGGTTAGACGAGTAAAAAAATATATAAAGACAACCAGTGGATATCGGGTGAGGCATTAAGGGAAGCAAACAAAAAATAATAAGGGACGTATAGGCCGCGCCACGAGCCACTAGCTATAGCCTAGTGGAGATACCAACAGACTGCCATGCAGAGGGTATCGGGTTCGAATCCACGGCGCGCACCAATGACTTTTCGGAGTTATGTGCGTATTGAATTATAAATTATCGCTTGTCCCGTGCCTCGGAGAGCACGTTAAGCCGTCGGTCCCGGTTGTCATGAAGATCTTTGACAGTCGTTATAGGGTGTCAGTACCTTCTAAATAAACTGACACTAGTCTAAACCATGGAATATAGCTATCCCTTCGGGTTGCGGAGGTTAGACAGGCAGTCACTCTGTAGAAAAGCTAATATTCAGCCAAATCCGGTTAGACTAGTAAGCGGACCCCAGGTTGAAACTGGGATACCGCTAGGAGAATGATGTATAGGCCGCGCCACACAAGTTGGTGAATGTGAAGTTAGTTAGTTTGCGCAATATCTAATCCTGACTGAACCTCACATAAAGCTCCGCGTTGATTGGATATTGCGCAGCTTGTAGCTTATTTAGTATCCGCTAACTTGTGTGGCGCGACCTATAACGAAGGTGGCATCAAGGGAAGTAACCAAGGGCCATCAAGAGGCCCAACTAAGGAAGCATCAAAAAGAAAGGAATTGTATCGGTAATACCATCAAGCTTTATTTTTGCCGAGTTATTAAGTACAATATTAAGAACATAATCATAAAATTACAAATTGTATCGCAATTTAGTCAAGTCAATCAACAACACTAGACATATTTTTGTTGTAAATTTGACCCAAACAAACAAATAAACTGGTCAAGCTAAATAAAACCGTAAAATATGCGTAAAAAATTTGAGGTAAAAAGTAGGTTTTCTTACAAATGCACCCTTTCATTTAAAGAAGGAATGTTGTTACATCGTTTGATAGCATGTTTATTATTGTCAATTATATGTAGGTACAGCTTTTGTTGATAGCTTTACCTAATTCAGCAAAAAATTGTTTTATTGAAGGAAGTACGAGTTACGTAGACAAAACATACTCTACATTTCTTGGTATATTTTCAAGAAATATAATATTTATTATTTGCCGTGTGATCTTCTCGTGGGTGTCGTAAGAGGCGACTAAGGGATAACACGATGCAAATACCATCTTTGAGTAGAGACGGAAAACTCGACATCAAACCCTATACGACTGCCTCGTTGGTCTCGCGGCATAAATGTGCCCGTGGGATCGGGAGGTCCCGGGTTCGATTCCTGGGTCGGGCAGTGTTATTGGGTTTTTCTGTCACGAAATTCTCAGTAGCAGCACGGAGTCTGGAAATGTGCCCGGTACGGCAATAGGCTCGCCCCTTATTACGTGGGACTAAAGTATATCTGGCGAAAAGTGGGTGTAGAAATACACCTCTGCCTACCCCTTCGGGGATAAAAGGCGTGACGATATGTATGTATGTATGTATGTATGTATAATATTTACTCTCAGCTTACAATTTGATTACAAGTTATTTTTAATAAGTTATTTACTTAAAAATACTCATTTACCTATTACCTATTAATCATTTTAATAGAACTTTATAATACTAGTTACTTGCAAATGAAAGTAACCTGGCACTTCTTTTCATGTTGTTGGTTATTTTACTTCCACTTCACACCACAAGTGTTTTTGCATCCACCCCGGCTGGCTAGTCAAAACGGTGTAAACAAAATTACGCTGCGGGCCTCTAACAGGCTGCAACCCGCGTGCTAACTCCACCCCCTCACACTAGCCATCTCCGTATTTGCGCCGTTTTGTTGGACGCAATTAAATCGCTAATTAGAATCGATAAAAACTTTTTATTATACTGAATAAGAATTACGGAAGCAATATTATCGGCATGATGTATGTAACCTAAATAATGAATATACGCCATTAATATACATCTCTCAGTAGCGGCCTCTAAAATTCGCGCGGCGCACTGCGGAACTAAAAAATACGCCGAAATTCACTCTCGTGACAAAACTACGTCCATGCCAATATTTCACCCATGCATTGTACTGATCTTTTGATGGCTCCTGGCTGAATTTGAGAGATGGTCAATCTTGCGTCCATATACAGGACGCAACAAGTCAGTCGGACGCAACATCATTGGTAAAAACCGCCATGTAGGACGTAATATCAACATGGGGATGTAAATATATATATATATATATATATATATATATATATATATAATGCAGCCTTTTACACCGCCCAACTAAATAGTCCTGTTTTTAACAAATATTTTCACAGTTTCAACAGATACTTATTTTGAAGCATTTATAGTAGATACGTTAGTGCGGTTTCAGATTAGCGTTTTATACGCGCGTATAAGCTCGTTTTTGGAAGCGCATGTAGGCGCGTATAGGCGCGAATTAAGTGACTCACAACGAAAGAAGATAAAAAAAATACTTTATTGCGACAGAGTTACAGCTAATACAGTAATTATCTTAATTATCTAAAATACCAAGCTTATATACTAATATAATGTTAAGTCAGCTCGTATGATCAATGACGCATGTCCTAGATAATTATGCTCTGTTGGTACATGATCATTCTAGCATATTATTGGCTGACAAAGCTAATTGTAGTGGATTGGGGTTCCTTAACTCCTCCCCCCTTAAGAGAGAAATTATCCGGAGTCATTGCAGATGGCTGCGGGAAATTTCGATTAAAAACAAGTTTAAATTTCCATATAAGAAAAACAATGGTAGTAATTATGATGATTATGTACAAACAGATAGTCCAAACGCTTATCTCTATAGTTATTATTTGGGTGTCATCATCACTTTCACTGAATTTTGCACTTTGTAACACTTCTTTTACGTCACTGAAGTCCACGTTCCTTAGGTCCACTTTTGTTGTTTTCGCCTGGATGTCGCATCGCAGCTCTGGCATCTGGATCATTGGAAGCTGGAGACTAGAAACTGTGGCATTTTCACATTGTTGGCTCGGTGTCGCCATATAGGTTCCAAGGATGTTATATTTGCGTATCTCATTGTTGCAGTTCTCAGAGACAATCAGGTTTTCTTCTGAATAAACCAACCATTGGTTTTCAGCTACTTCCTGCACCTTGGTTCTCTCGATCTTGATGTGGTTTTTTATGCATTTGCTGTAGTTGTTCTTCATTAGCATAATTTGTTCAATGCAGGTTTCTGTTGGATACTGGACTAAGTTATTGTCATCACATAGGAATCTGCCGTTTTCTATTTCTTCACAGGGGTTTTCTACAGGTATGTATTTCAATCTATTCACCATTAGGTAGGGGTATTTAGGAATAATAGTAAGGGTATTTGGAGATTGGAAAATAGGAATAGGGATAACCTTGTAATAATTATATGTCTTTTCGTCTATTAATGGGACTTCTAGAATAAATACTAACCTATCGTTATTTTTATAAGATTTAACTATAATATTACGTTCTAACTTAAACAAATTATTTTTATTAACTGGATATATTGTTCTTGCATGTTTAGCAATAACTTCTAGTATACTATATAATGCCGTACTATTGATAATAGATTGATGCAACACATTTAATTTGCTAAAGGCAATAGCCGTCTCTATCTCTTGGATATCTTCATAACAAGTTCGAAAGTTACCTAGAATCTGGTACATAGCATTAAACACATGAAATAGGCTATTAAATTTAGATTCTTTTATTTCTATATCTTCTATTTTACTAGTTTGTAAACCCAGATGTTTAACATTAAAATTAATTATTTCCGAGTCATTTACTAATTTATCAAAAGCTTTTTGCATTGAAGATACTTTACGTTCGACTACATGTTCTTTATTCTGTATAAGTAGAATTTCTTTATCATACTTAATAGCATCATTTTCGTCTAAATTACCTGAAATAGCTTTCACAAATGATCCTAATGGGCTAAATAAAGCACGTTTATTGCGATTATTTGAGGGTAAAATTTGATATAATCTATTTTGCGTAAGTTTCATTAAGTATTCTATTTGATTCTCTATTCCTAGTGTATCGTTATTTAACTTAAGTTCCCTTATTTTAGACCTTAAATCTCTAAAATGCTTAATATTATTATTAACTTGTAAATCTACCGAATTTAAATCTAAAGTCTTAAATATAGTCCAATAATTAATATTCTTCACTGCTACTCGCATCCTTAGCGATGCTATCCCCGGATTCTGACCGAGGTTTTGAAGGTCCAGCGTGAATACTGAAGTCATCAGTACTAGAAGTACTAGGCAAGACCTGTGGAGGACGTTTAATATTTTTTATAGCTACTCTTGTATTTCGTTTCTTTAGCTCAACAGGTACAATATTACGCCTAACTTGATCCGTTACTTTAGCTTTTTCAAACCTAGGTTTTTCTTTAGCTTTCCTAACTCTAGTATCCTTCATAAAAATTTCATCACCTATCTTAAGCGCTGGGGGTTCTTCACCGCCTTTCTTATCTCTTACTTTAATTTTATTTGATTCTAGTTTTTCTGTAACAAATTCATAAAGTACCTTAAGACGTTTTCTGTGGTCAAGCAATAACTTTTGTGTTAAGTTCTTTTCCCTATCAATATTAAATGCATCACCTGAGTCTGTGTGTCCAAATACTAATTCAAAGGGTGTAAAATCGGTTGCTGAATGTATACTATTATTATATGCCATGATAGCATATGTTATGACAGAAGCCGCGTCTAAATAATTTTTATCATACTTGGCTATACGGTAAATTTCAATTACAGTCAAATGGAATCGTTCTACGATTGCCATAGAACTGGGATTATTCGGTGTCCCTATATGAAGTTCAATTTTGTATAAGCTTAACATTTCTTTAATTAACGCGTTATTAAACTCTGTGCCTGAGTCGCAACTGATTTTACTCGGTACCCCATACATACTGAAGTACTTTATTAATGCCTTAACTATTTCTGGTGTACTTCTATTAGGCACCTCAATGGCTTGAGCTAATTTGCTGAAGGCATCAACTATGGTCAAATAATATTTCCCTTCAATGTATAATAGATCCATAAAAGTTTCTTGAAAAGGGCTATTCTGAGTCTGTGTTAATCGAATGTAAGGCTTGATTGGTTTTCTATCATATTTCATTTTTTTACACGTTTCACAGCTGTTTATAATTGCAGTTACTGTTTCCTTAATATTTGGCCACCAGTAATGTCTCTTAAGTTTCGCTAAAGTTTCCTTAATTCCCCTATGGCAAGTTTTCCCCTCATGATACTTAACAACAATCTCTCTTTGATCTTCCTCCGAATCTGTTAAATTAACCACCCTTTCTGTGCATTCTGTTAACTTAACAGTATCTTTTTTGAACAACTTTATAACTATATTTGAAAATGATTTTCTAAAAGATGGATGTTCAAAATATACAAAGTAGTTATACTTAGGGTCTATGTATTCCTTCAAAAAGTCTTTAACTAAACTATCATTATTGATTGGTAAATGAACTTCCAGAATTCTTTGTTTATTGTTGGAAATATCCTTAACTAATAATTTATTCCTAAGCCACGAATGTACTAAGATTTGTTTAGGTTTAGTATCGATAGCTTCGTGTAAAATAGGGATACCTTCGTGCTCCCTATTTGAAACTGAATTGGCTGTCGCTCCATCATCTGGGTCCGAAATTTCCATCGTTTCTATTGGAGCTAAGTCCTCTTCCAGTTCTTCAATAATTTTTTGGATACGTTCTTTCCTATCTCCTACATTTACGAATATTGAGTCTAAGTCGTCATCGATTGCATTAATTTTTATTCTAGACAAGGCGTCAGCATTTGTATTTTGGGAACCCTTTTTATAACAAACCTCGTAATCATACTCCTCTAACCTTAACCGCCAACGAGTAAGTTTACTGTTGGGTTCTTTTAGTTGGTACAGCCATGCCAACGGTCTATGGTCTGTATAAATCGTGAATTTGTTGCCGTATAGATATGGCCTAAAATGTTTAACCGCCCATATTATGGCTAAAAGCTTCTTCTCGATGGTGTTATATCTAACTTCGGTGTCGCTTAAGGTTCTGCTAGCATATGCAACAGGTTTGTCTGACCCTATTATTCCTTGTGATAATACAGCCCCGATTGCAAAGTTGGATGCATCAGTAGTTAAAATAAATCGTTTACTGAAGTCAGGGTATTGTAACAAGGGTGCATTGGTCAAAAGCTTTTTACATGTTTCGAAACACTCTTTATATTCATCGCTTATGATAATTTTCCTGCCTTTCTTTAAGCAGGCAGTTAGTGGTCTCGTTACTTTAGCAAAATCTTTTATAAATTTTCTATAATAACCTATCAGTCCCAAAAAGCTCTTTATTTCTGTGACTGTTTGTGGAATGGGATACCTTAGGACCGCCTCAATTTTATCATTATTTGGCTTAAGGCCCTCACTTGTAATGGTATGTCCTAAGTACAGAACTTCCTTTCTAAGAAAATGTGATTTATCCAGTTGTATCTTTAAATTTGTTTTGAGGAACCGGTCAAAAACTGCTCTAAGTTTCTCTATGTGTTGTTCTAAGCTTTTAGAAAATATGATGACGTCATCGAGGTACACCAGGCAATGCAAGCCCTGGAGGCCTCTTAAGACGTTATCCATCGCTCGCTGAAACGTAGCGGGTGCTGTTTTCAGTCCAAATGGCATTCTGTTAAATTCATAATGTCCTGAAGGTGTACTAAACGCGGTTTTAGCTCTATCCTCTTCCTGTACTTCGATCTGATGGTACCCACTAGCCAAATCTAGGGTTGTGAAATAGGTACTATTGCCTAGCATGTCAAATAAGTCGTTAATGTTCGGCAAGGGGTACTTATCATCAATAGTGATATCATTAAGTCGTCTATAATCGACTACCATCCTCCATTTTTGCTGTCCTGATGCATCTAACTTTTTCGGCACTAAATGTACGGGGGCACTCCAGGGAGAGTGTGATTCCTGGATAATATTATCCCGTAACATCTTATCTACCTGGTTTCTAATTTCTTTCGACTGCGTAGGAGGTAGCCTATATGATTTGATGTTTATCGGGTCCTCGTTTTTCGTTCGTATTTTATGTTGAACTTGATTTGAAAACGTTAATGGAATATTTTCGCAATAAAATATATCCTTATATTCCCTACAAATTCCTTCAATAGCCCTACGTTCTTCCGTATTCATATGGTCTAACTGTAACTTCTCTAAATTTTTTGTAAGCATTTTATCTATATCCAAAACATTTTCTTTACTATTTGTACTAAAACATGGTTCTTGTGTGTAAGGTTCTACATTAAAAGGCCCTGTTACAACTAAGTTTCTAAGTTCATTGGTATAATTCTGAATAACCGTTGATGCGTAACCTTTTACACACTTAACTAATGCGGCGGGCATTCGAATCCCTTCCGTGAATTGTTTATATTCTAAGATAGCTTCGCCATCCAGTTGACTAACGGGAAGCGTAACCCGAACTTCGCTACGAGGAGGTAACTTGTATATCTCCCTCATAGGTGGCGAATATATTATCGGTATATCCGTATTTTTCAAATGTAAAACCTGATTTTCCATATTTATTTTCGCGTGTAACTGTTTAAGTAAATTACTACCTATCAACCCATCATACCTATCGTCTACACTATACACATAAAACTTATGGAATTCCTGGCTGCAAAACGTAGCAGGTAACGGAATATATGCCGTTGTACTATGAACACTCGAAGCGTGAGTGCTAACAACTTCGAATGGTTCATACTGTAAACGATCCTTAAAATATTTATTCGCTATGTATGGACTTATGAACGAACGAACACTACCAGTGTCTATCATGAAAACTGCATTTAATTCTCGTATAACTATGTGAGGCAAGTTTAAACGCTTATTACAATTAATTTTTATTCGTTCCCTATTAGCGAGGCCGTTATGCAAAAATTTTCCGCGTCGTTATTGTCAGCTAAAACTTCCCGGTGCTCTTCATTCGAATTTTCAATGTTTTGTTCATTACAACTATTATTATTTATATAATTAACGCGTCGTGCAGACGTTACTACGCGAACTTGCAGTTCACATAGTAACGTCTGTATTCGTACCAGAAGTGGATGTTTGCGGTGCAAAACGTGATATGCGCGGTACAGGCGTTGACGCCGGCGCTGCGAACTGTTGGGCAATCGGAAGCGGTGACCTACTTGATAGTTGCGACGAATTATAGTTATGTGCATTATTAAAACGATTATAATTACCTTGATTAGAATATGTATTTTGATTTTGTTTAAAATGTCTTGACTGCAATGAATTATTAGGTGAATACGAGGCGTTGGAGGCGTTATAAGCATTATTCGGTACATACGTACTCGGCATGTTATGTGAATCGTACCTGGGACTATTAAAATTAGAAAAACTAGATCTATTATTTCTATTTGTAATACGACGGTCGTTTGTTTTGGAATCGTATACGGTTTGAAAGTTTTGTTCTTCCAAAACGATTTTTAACGCATCTTCTAAGGTGGAAACGTTGCGCAAACGAACTAATCTAGCTAAAAATGGTGGTAAATTATATAGAAATACATTCATCGCCCTATGGCTATAAATAACTTGTTTTGCCTTACGTAAAGAATCGTCAACAATAGTTTCAGATATTTTCGCAAATAAAATACTTCTCATGTGTTGTATCCTATGACAAAAATCCAGATAACTCTCGCCCTTATTAATTCTACAAGTTTCTAACTCCATTGCTAGACATTCTTCAGTGCGTGGGTCACCGAAATGTTGATTTAATAACTCCTTTAACTCATTCCACGTATCTATAGAGTCTCTTTCGCCTACCAAGCTGGCTGCCTAACCTGATAGCCTGCTCGTTATGACATGGAATAAATATTCATTTTGTATTGTGCTACCCTGGTAGGTGGTTAATATGTATTCACATTTTTTAATAAATAAGGGTAATATTCTCGCATCGCCACTGAATACTGGTATGATTTTTACCATTTCCTGTGGGACACGGTTTATGCTTTCCATTTTGAATTATATGATATAATTATTTAATATAAAATGAAATATTTTACGTTAGAAAAAAAAATCTCTATAAATTAGTTGCTATAGCTATGATCTACGTAAGTGTTGTCTAATCCCTAATAATAAACACAACATAGACTTATCACAAGGTTTGGAAGACAAATGGAAGTGCTGAATGGAAGGTGAAAAGATTTACTCACAATACCGCAGCTATCTTCATGCTTCCAGAATTACTGCTTGGCTGCTGCTGTCCCTCCTTTCCAAAGTGGTTTCTTAATAAATTTGTTTGTTCGGAGATCTCTGCTAAACCGTAGAAACGGACGTCGGCTGTTTCTCGTAGATTTGTATACGCGACAGACTGACTACAGAGATCCTACCGGCTGCGCCAATTAAGTGACTCACAACGAAAGAAGTTAAAAAAAATACTTTATTGCGACAGAGTTACAGCTAATACAGTAATTATCTTAATTATCTAAAATACCAAGCTTATATACTAATATAATGTTAAGTTAGCTCGTATGATCAATGACGCATGTCCTAGATAATTATGCTCTGCTGGTACATGATCATTCTAGCATATTATTGGCTGACAAAGCTAATTGTAGTGGATTGGGGTTCCTTAACTCGCGCCTTTTGGCACACGCGCAACTCGTACGAGCGTTGACGCGCTTCTAAGCTCGTATAACCACGAGCCGTGAAAATCCATGTTGACACTGACAAGACGTCACTACCGTTTCGAGCGAACACGCCCGTTTACGTGAGTCTGGTTTTTTGAAGCGCGTATTCTAGCGCGCGTGTAAGCGCGTATGCTAAAACGACCGTATACGCGCAGAAAAATACGCTAATCTGAAACCGCCCTTAAGGTACCGAAACTTTACAGTGAATATTTTTGTTAAGTTCCAAGTATTCTTCCATGTGAATAGGACAGGAGGAAGGGGTAGACCTATGCGGACGTTCTCTGACCAGATTGGAAAGATCTTAAAAAATGGACAGGTTAGAAGTACCCTAAACCGAAGAGCATGTATGAGAAATTTGATGAGAGTGAATGAAGCAAGGGATATACTTATGTCAGGATCATTGCAAATAGCGTTCCATAGTTTCTGTCTATCCTTCCGGGAAACAGGCGTGAGTATGTATGCATGTATCTATTCTTCAACGATAGCTTAAAAATGGTAACAGGGCTTTGACTGCACGAATGGCGTCATGGTTACAAAACTACCTCAGAATTTAATACTGCGCCGGGTATTGGGGGTTTGATCCCCACACGAATCAACACGTCGTGTAATGTAATAAATATATTTGCTGTTTTGAGTCTGGTGTTTTATGAATATTTTTAAAGTCACCTCGATTCACATACGTAGGATAATAAACAAAATTAATACCTACTAAATGCGGGCGTCGCTTTAAACACCATTATCATTTGTAGTATCAAAACTAAACACCGCAAAGACTGCGATCAACTTACCCACAACGCACACACTCGTTAATACGGCAACTTATTCTCATTAGTGTTGGACCGCGGTCACTCTCACCTTGCAGATAACCCTTTTATCACTGGGTTAGATGTCCTATGAGATTTTGCACTAAAAGTATACTGCCGTGTAAGTGTTTAAACAGTAAACACACTATGTTGAAGATACGCGACCGAAGATCCGCGGCTGATTTTACGTTCCGATGTATTCGTCTGACATGCCACACCATAAGTGATGAACTTACGCTCGTGCTACGAACTACGCTTGTGCGCTACTACTAAAAAAGTTACCGCTGAACTTACGCCCGACCGAAGTTACGTTGTACGCTATAACACTACGTAATTTCTGTATCATCATCATCATCAGCCCTTTATACTGTTCCACTGCTGGGCACGGGCCTCTTCCCATTATGAGAAGGGTAAGGCCATAGTCCACCACGCTGGAAAAGTGCGGGTTGGTTGCATCTTTGCAGGCGTAATCCTGGCGAACTTCGGTCGCAGCACTTCGGCATAGTGTGTTTAGACACTAATAAACCGGTCAAGTGCGAGTCGAACTCGCGCATCGAGGGTTCCGTACAAACCTATAGGTATATATAATTATTTAAAAAAATATGTGATGTAACTAAATATGTAGGGTTTTCAAAATTTTTCCTATGTGCTATAAAACAATGCTTTATGCCAAATTTCAAGATTCTAGATCGAAGATATAGATATATATACCCTTTAGTTTTGACTTGAGCATTTGATATGAATTTCAATTTTATACCCCTACGCATTCATGAAGAAAGGGGTAGCACCTTTAAAATTATTACAAATATTTTAATTATATGATGTAACTAAAAATTTCTGGTTTTCGCAATTTTTTCTTTATCTGTGCTATAAGAGCTTGCTTCGTGCCAAATTTCAAGATTCTGAGTTCACGGGAAGTAGCCTGTAGGTTTTGATTCCGTTGCGAGTAGTTGCGAGTTTGAAAATGTAGTAAAATTGCTGTTTCTTTTGATTGCGTTAAGGTAGAAGTTTGATTTTGTTGCAGCTTAAAAGTATAATAGACGAGAGTATTTGATATGAATTTCAATTTAATAACTTTACGCGTTCATGAGAAAAGGAGTTGTAACTTTAAAATTAATACAAATATTTTTTTATATGATGTAACTAAAATTTACGGTTTTCGCAATTTTTCCTTTATTTGTGCTATAAGACATTGCTTCGTACCGAATTTCAAGATTTTGTGTTCATGGGAAGTACCCTGTAGGTTTTGAGTTTCGAATATTTGCGGCAATTTGCAGCATTAACGGCTGTATCGTTTGATTGCGTTAGCTTAGAAGTTTGATTTTTTCACAGCTTCAAGGAACAGTAGATTTGACTATTTGATAAAAAATCAGTTTAATACCTCCACGCGTTTCTGAGAAAAAGGGTCTTGACAGACGGACGGACAACAAAGTGATCCTATAAGGGTTCCGTTTTTTCATTTCGATGTACGGAACCCTAAAAATTGCGAAAAAATTACTTTTGTTGTATGGGAGCCACCCTTAAATATTTACTTTATTTTTATATCTTTATTTATTTTGAAAGGTAATAAACAACTACATATTCTGTGAATTTTAAGCGTCTACTTGTTACCGTTAGTAATATTGGGGGAAAATACGAAAATAACACGTTTATTGTATGGGACCCCCCTTAATATTTATTTATTTTAATTTTTAGTATTTGTTTTTATAGCGGCACCGGAAAAGCATAATTTGTGAAAATTTCAGCTTTCTAGCTATCACGGCTTATGAAATACAGACTGGTGACAGACAGACAGACAGACAGCGAAGGTTTAGTAATAGGGTCCCGTTTTTTACCTTTTAGGTATGGAACCCTAAAAATTAGTTGTTGAATAAGAACGCCGTGTCATGTTATAATCCTTGCGACTACGGGTGGGTATATTGTAACGTCAATAGGCCACAATCCCATTTGGCGCGGCGACAAGGGGCAATTTATAAACAACAAGAGACGCGTGCGAACAATAGTGGGATAGTGGAGGCTGCACACTGTAGCCTTTCTGTACAATGAGAGAGTAGATGGATTTATGTTTCTGTGTGTGTAAAGAGGAGTGAGATGAATATATTGTAATACAATACTTACTTACATATGTAATGAAAGAATGGCACCTAATTAATAAAACAAAGGCCTTAAATAAATTAAGTATATTGTAAAATAAGATGGACTTAAAAATTCTGATTTGATACAGAATAGTCGATTAATTTTAACAATGTCTCTAGAATATGAGATGGGTCTTACAGTTGTTACAGTAGCCAAGAACGAAGGTTTAATATGCTTTCGAACGCCCACGGCGATAAGATCACTATAGTATTTTCGCTGTATGATGATATGCATGACGGTTCTCATTTTACATATCACGCATACTATTTTCAACTTATGAAAATAAATTGGCAAAAAAAAATATATTAAAAAGTATCTATTTAAAAATTACAAAGTAAATTGATACTAGTATGTCTCTCTCTATTTTTATAATTATTATTAACTGTAAATAAATTATTTAAATATAATAACATATAACACTCAAAATGTCAGATGCATGAAACGAACCCTCTGTCAGTAGAGATTGACACCATTGAATCGACATGAAATCGATGAATAGGAGCGGCCATCTTGTAATCGAATACGTCAGACGAGCGCCTTGTATGCGGTTTGTGATTCTGCCTGTTTGGCGTGTTATTTTTTATTTTTTTGTTGTGTTTTATTTGATACGTACTTACAATGCCAAAAACAACAAAAAAGATAGTTTTAAACTCTCAAAGCCGTGAGTTAGTGCTTCGTTTCAGGACCTTCTTTGAACGAGAGCATGCAAACGGTGGCCCGGTAATACCGATCGACAGTGTTGTGTACAGAGTTGCGGCAGCTCTGGACATCGGCAAGGCTTCAGTTTCTCGAATAACCAAAGAAAAATTTGGAGAAACTAGTTTTGAAGACAAGAAGCTGTCCACTCCAAAGAAACGTGAGCATAAAGCTTCAATAACTGGCATAGATAGTTCCGATGTGGTGGCAATACGAAATCTCTACATTGATAAAATTAATCAGTCGTAGAAATAACACAATCGACAATATTTACAGAATGGGATAAATATGTCCACCTCGCCCGAATATGAGATCAGCAATTAATTATCTCAGTCGGAGAAGATTCCGATTCAGATATGAGGTTTTATTTCGAGTGACAGTGACGAATAATAAAAAAAATAATATTTAAAAATTACTGCGTTTTATTTGTGAATGTATTTGCCAAAACACTTTTAATATGAATTTATTCGAAGCTGTAAAATCGGTAAATACGTACGATTGCATGTCGTTTGCCAATTAATTCGATATATTTATGAATAAATTAAATTTTCTTATATTACATCACTATAATTGTCAGTGATGAACTGTCATGCATATCATCACACAGCGAAAATACTATAATTCCATGCTAATATACTAAGTGTTCTTGGTAGGAAATCTTAACAATATTGCACAAACTACCTGAAAACTATCGAGGCGGACAGTCCAATAGGAATTATTTTATTTATTATAGAGAATTAATCTAATAAATCAATACGCTTCGCGGTCAACATTCTATTATTTATTTTAGTGAAATAACAGCCCTAACAACAAAGGACTTCAAGCATTTTTATGAACTATCTGACACTCTATTAATTTAAATTAATTTTTTAAATAATGGAAGGATTAAAAATTAAGTAGATCACGCTCTGATCATAATCATAATGGATTTATAATTAAGTTAAATTAATCGCATAAGCAATCTGTTAGCTATTTGTATTAATAATGATATTTTAAAAGTGTAATATTAGCTCTGTACCAACCTGCTATAAATGGTAAATACCTATTCGCTGAAATTCAATACAGCCAGACAATGTACTAATAGAAAATTGTAATTTAGAATAAAGCTTACGTGTTATTCTGTACCCGAAAACAGATTATATGTAGGTAGAATACCGACACTCATGAAATCCCTTCATATATCGCACCTATACGGTGCTAAACAGTCACTTCTGCAAATAATGTAATTTTTCAGGAGGAGTGTTTTAAAATTTGACATCCTTTTATAATGGATAGTTTTTATTCACTAAAGAAATGAACTGGTAATATTAAAACTACAACTTTAAACTTCATATTAAAGTAAAAGTTAATACCTCAGAGTATGATTATAATAAAATATAAGAGTTTAAAATTTAAAACCCTCCCAGAAGTGACGTTATGGCACTAGAAATTAATTAACTGGGCAATTACGACCTAAGGATCAAAACACGAAATCATATTTTTCTAAAGTTTTATTACTTAAAGTAGAAATGAAGTAAATTTTTTAAGTTATTTTGCTGCGTTTGTCTATTTTGAGTCCGAAAAGAAATAAAGTACATACATAATAAATTATCATTTTTTTTCTTTTTTTACCCCATTCACACAACACTATCTTGCCCAAACTAAGCAAAGCTTCTACTATGGGTAGGTACTAGACAATGGATAAACATACATCTATAATTTTTTTTGTAAATACATTTATAATATACATAATTCAAATTTCAAATTCAAATTCAAAATCCTTTATTCATTTGGGTCACAATGTGACGCTTATGAACGTCAAAATAATAAATTTATAAAATAATTACTTATACTCAAATTTAAAACATTATTAATGTATGCTTCTACATTTACATTTACTGCCACGTTCGCAAAGCAATAGGTAGAACCATGAGAAAGAACGGGCAATAAAACTCACGGTCACTCTTTTTCATCGCCAGGTTTTGCATAATACACAATTTACATTTTGTAAGGTGCTGCAACTGTTACACCTTCTATATCACTTGTATATATATACTGTACATAATAATACTCAAGCATAATACTTTTGGTTAGCCTCCTCAGAATAAACATGGTGAAACAGGAGCATCCACTTACATTATATATACCTAATAATGCAGGCAATCCGCGAAAGTGATCAGAACCATGATGGAAATGATGCAGTTAAATATTAAAATCTAATACCAGCCCGCAAGACCGTCATCGACCAGTCATCGCAAGTAGCACCCGTTCACGAGTATGACGCATGTGCCAGCCATCATCCCTCTCGCCATATTAGAGGGACAGGGATGACCCGACACACGACGCCACCACAAGAAATTACATTTTAGTGAGCATGACGACAACGGTATACGAACCAGCAGTAAAAAACAATCTATTGGTATACTGACCATGACCGCCAATTACCTCCATTTTCCAGATCGTTATTATTAACATAAGTTAGTGGAACGCGTGAAGGAATGCAAATGTAGAAAGAATTTTGTGAAGGTGACAAGTGAATAATGATATGATCAGGGATAAATAATGTTAAACTACATTCAACAAATCATAAAAATATCCAAGTCCTGCAAAAATCATGTGTTCACGAGGCACCTCCACTTAACATGTAAATAAAATAATCGTGAGTTAAACAAGCCTAAGCCTATCCCCACGGTGTCTTTTCATTTAAAAATTCCTTAATAGTGTAATAACCCCTTTGTAAAAAGTTCCTAATTGTCCGTTTGTATTTGTGCATGGGTAAATTCATTATTTCAAGAGGCAATTTGTTGAAAAATCGTATACCAATCCCCGCAAATGAGTTCTGAACTTTATGTAGACGGTAGTTAGATCCCACCAGTTTATGCTTATTCCTTGTGTTCACTTTGTGCAAATCACTATTTTTGCGGTATAGAATTCAGTTTTTCTTAATGTACTTTAAGTTAGCATATATATATTGCGATGCAACTGTCAATATATCTACTTCTTTAAATTTATCACGTAAAGAATCTCTAGCACCTAACTTATAAATTGCACGTATGACCCTTTTTTGAATGACAAAAATAGTCTGTATATCAGCAGCTGTACCCCATAACATTATTCCGTAAGACATTACGCTGTGAAAATAACTAAAGTAAACTAGTCTAGCAGTATCTATATCTTTGAATTTCCTAACTTTTCTAACTGCAAACGCTGCAGAACTAAGTTTTACTGCAAGACAGGATATTTATATAGAATAGAATTACTAGATATACTATTCATTCATTACTCATGAAAATAATTATTGTATGCATCTTGAAGCAATAACGTCATTAGATACTATTTATACAAAATAAAAAACTAATATTCTGGAGGAACATCGTCACAATTATTGTAAATCGACGTAAAGTTTATACCATAAAATATTGAATAGGGGAAACAACGTCACTACGTAGTAACTTGTGTCGTTATAGCTCCAAAAACAAAAAAAAATATTTGAATGGCATTAATAGTAACATTTTTCTCATATTAAGGTCAATTTTGAAAAAAAACCGCATAAGTGACAGTATAGCACCGGAGGTGCGATATGAAGGTGTAACACCGTTAAACCGAACAGAGTAAAGTTTAAAATCAAAGCTGTTTATACAGTCGAGGTGAATGGCACAAACATGATGAGGTATAGAACGATAGCGGTAGCGTCGATGTGTATCGCGCCATTCATTCAATGTGTGCCGTGGCCACTGCACTACAAATAACCGACACATAGAATGGACTATTCTCTGTATAAGCGCTCGATAGAAGCAATGTTTCCACTTGTATGCTATGCTGAATGTCCGCTACCGGATGAACCGCGCTCAACTCACGCCTCATTCCACCAACGCTCCAACAAATTAAGCCGATGTTTAATAGCTCAACACTGTATCTCGCTGCCCAGGCTTAGATTTGAAATGAGCCAGTATTTAGCAAAAATACTGACCGGACTGACCTTTATTCTAACTGCCTAGCTTTTTATTGTTATACATACATGAATGCTAATTTAATGAGAATTTACGCAATATAGGGTGAAGAAATACGGATTTTCATAAAAATGTTTGTGATGGTTTAATTCGACAGAGATCTAAAAATAGTTGAGTCAGTCCTTAGTGAGTAGATCCAGGGGATCAACATCGTCACGATATTATTGTAAGTAACATTGGGGTCAAGTGCGAGCTTGTCGCCTCTCAGGGCTCGCGGCGGGAGGTTATTGCGAGACAATTTCAGCGCGAAATATTTCTCGGCGTTATCTTTCGACGGCGAAGAAATACAACTAAGTTTTTATGTTGCACGTTTACTGCGAACGATTCATTTAATTTTCCGTATTTCCTGGCAGTGGCGCCCAGCTGAGAGGTTGTGGGTGGGAAGGAAGGGAATAGGGGGATGGAGGAAAGAGGGGGTTATATTTACGATATTCCTGGCGTTCATCAGCTGATGCAGAGGTTCCCTGTTTCGGTGACGCGTCGGACGCCGGCGCCGCCGTTGTATTCACTCACTCGAAAAAACCGACATTAATAATGTATCGATCTCTTTTCAACGGAACTGGTATTGTGAATGCACCATGAGTATTGCAGTGTGTGCGAATGTGCGGAAACTTTACAGGATAAATCATAGTAGTGCACGATAGCGTAAAGATTTGCCGATACATAAACCAAGCGAAGAACTGCCATAGATTTTTCATAAATTTCATTGGCATTTAGCTACAAGATTACGATAGAATAGAATTAACAGATAAGAGCATACCCATGATATTTATTCATGGTTTGAACCAAGCTTATCGCATCCCTGAGGTGATAAGGAATGTTTACAATATGTTTAAACATGGTTTAAATTCAAACGTTATCTATCCTGTAAGAACAAAAGACCTTTAGTTCCTAGGCTAACAACACAACGCATTACATCTAAGATAAGAAAACATTTTGCTGCTATATTATCATCATCTTTAAAATAAAATGAAACTAGTAAGAGCCTAAATCAGGCTGCACTTGGTTTTAAATAAGACTCATTCATTTTCCTATGTGTGTGTGGCTAACTTCTAACCGGGATCAACGGCTCTTAGTGCCCTCCGAAGCACAGTGATGCTGATGTAAATGGTACACAAGCGGTAACCCATCCAAGTACTGACCTCTATGAATCTTGCTTAACTTTGCCCATTTATTACGAATGTCTGGCAGGTCAAGTCAAGCTATAAGCACTGTATGTAAATTGAGATCGTAATATTGAAATATTAAATATAAGGTTATTAAATATGTTAACTTAAAGATGAAATACAAAATAATGAGGTGGGTACCCAATATTTAATTTTAAGATAAGACTTTATAGTTACCGTGGCTTCGATATCAATATGAACCACATATTGGCGCGATCAGCAAATATTTATAAAGAGTTTGAAAAGTCCTTCGGATTTCAAGGATAATCGCCATCCCAGGAAAAATTTTATGACTTTCATATGTACTTAGAAAGAAGAAAGAAAGAAAATTTTATTGCTTGCAGCTTACAGGAAAAATATAGAAAATATAAAGAAACAAGTAAATTACTGATAGTCATGTGTCCCACAGCTACAGCAATCAGGCCACCAGTTCAGTATTTGCCTGGCCCTAAGGACCAGGCACTGTCTTCCACTGGAGCCTGCCATAGTGACGTACATACATTTTTATATAGCTATTTATGCTCATTAGCTATATAAAAATGTATACTCAATATATTGTATTAGCATATCGCTGCCCGGCAAAAAGAGTGTCATAACACAAAAATATCTAATTTGAGTTATAGAGACTTTTAAGATTTTTTACTACTGCTACATTGATAAATTTGAAAATTTACGGAGTTATATCACTCCAAATTTATTTGTAAATAGTCTATATATATATACACTTCGCATGGCTTATTGTTTTTGGAATAATTTTTGTTTTATTTAAATAACTATCAAGAAATACTTAATCAGGGAAATATTATGACTCTTTTCTTGTAAAAAATGCACATATTTTAGGAAATAATACTCTTTTTTATAGTATGAGGAAATAAACTGTATTTAAAAATATTCAAAATATCTTATACAAATACAAAGTAACAAAATAATAACCTTCTTAACAAAATAAGACAGTGTCTAAACTCACAATCAGTCATAATAGCAGGTAACAATACCTAAAAACAATCAACTAATAGGAACTAAAATAGGAACTTCTTGATTGAACATTTAAATATTTTAATTAAACTGTAGGTTAAGCTTAGAAAATACTTTGCTCTATTATGTGAGTATCAAAACAAGTAACAACCCGTAAATAATCTTTAAAAGTATCAAATATAAGAAGAAACTTTACTTTAGAGAATTATAAAACGATTCATAAAACTGCGGAATGTGATTATTTCTTAATAATTCTTTTAGATCTTTTATTTTATTTTCTTTCAATTTAGGTTTAGATCTGTAGGCGAGTTTCAGTGTTATTTGGTCCAAGTTCTTTTTTCGTGATAAAACTGTTTCAGAAAACTGCTCATCTTTAAAAGAAGTTTTGTATAGTAGCTTAGTAGGATCTTCTTGCAATAATTTGAAAACTTTGATGTCAGAAATTTTAAATGATGTTGTAGTCTTGAATCCAATTTCTTCAGACAGACGTTTCAATGAGTAAAAATCAGTAGAAGACATTTCCGTTACGGCGTAAGGTCTGCCCTTTTTCTTTGCACTTTTGATTGCTTCCACGTACTGACTAGGTACATAAACTGGACCAGATTTTAGTCTTTTCTGAATTTGTTTTTCAATTGTAGAATGTACGGAATCGGCTTCATTTTGTGTGTGGCCTGTTATAAGATACTTGTGCGTTATTGATTTTATCTTAGAGAATTTTAATAGTGCAAACATGTAAATAGAGACAATAAAACGATTCTTATTCTGACCGCAGCAGTTATCGGAGTAGAATAACAAATTCAGCCCAGGTCCATCGTAATTCAGCAGTGTAGTTTCGATATACTTGAATACGCAGGATCCTATTTCATCAGCGCCGCGGTTTGCTTCTCCCTCATGCCAAAAGAAACAATCTACTTTGTCGATATCGATGTGTGAAACAGTAAAATTGAAAGTATTTAGTTTGGATTTGTAATAGAAGATAGGTAAGTCGTAAATTGCGACAATATTATCTGGTCCGGCATTTGTTTTATCATCGTCTTTCTCTTTTTTAGACAGTTCCTTCTCTTCAATGTGTTTTAAATATTGAACTTCTAATTCCTTCTTCGCGCTACCTTGGGCATTGTCATACCGTACGCATAATTCGCATCTATCTTTTTTGGGCTTAAAAAAACTTATGTTGAATTCACCATTAAATATTCTAGAATATAAAGTTTCGTTTGCATATGGCACATTATTAGATTTGCAAAGCGATTTATAATCTCTATAGAGGTCACTGAGAGATTTACCTCCATCAATATATTCCCTTGCTGAATCCTTTCGTATGTAATGGGATTCCATACGTGGTATAGAATTTATATGATTTCTTATACTTTGTCGAATAGACTCCGCAACTCTTCTATGATTATCGTGCCTACCTCTCATATCTTGCTGCAAGAATCCATCCTCAGATTTGGCAATTACAGTTCTGATAACACGATCATTAATATCTAATGTCGCTCTGAAAAAAGTTTTGCATACCCAAATAGTCTGTCCATCAACTTCAAAATAAAAACTATGGTTCACTTTCCTGGGCTGAGCTTTACCAGAAAATCTAAATGCAGGAATGATCGGTTTTAAATGTTTATGAATAAAATTTCGCTGTAAAGACAAGTCTCCTAATTGCCAGTAACTTTCAAATATTTTAGTTCTCACTGTATTCGTTATTTTTTTAGTACACTCCAATTTACATTTATCACCACATGGAGGTTTCATATACCTTGCAAGAATAGTCTTTCTTGACTTTGAACGAGAAATGTAAGACTTGCCGGTATTTCTAAGTGTTTTTGCCTTATTTGTCAACCATTCATCAACGCAAAGTTTACGTTTTTTAGTAGATTTACACATTGGAATTTTCTCTGGACTGCTCTGCTTTTCACTTTCGACTATGTTTTCTGTTTGACATGGCAAAGAGGCCAATACCTCATTGAAATTGCAAGGATATTTGGATGAACTTGGCTGAGAACTAGCTGTGCTACTGCTGTTGCTGCTACTTCTGCTGCTACTACTAGACCCGGAAGTCGATGAAGATGAACCGGAGAATGTTGACATGCCATGCTGCACTATACCTTTAGACGTAGACGGAATTGGATTATGATTTTCTGTCGTGGAACTGGATTGCCAAGGAATGTCTGCTGTAGCAAAAGGTTGCACTTGTTGCTCATATTTTTTGGCCAAGTAATGGGGAACCTGTCTAACACGCTTTCTTGCTGTTGGACGACCAGAGCTACTATCTGAGCTAGAACTTTCATTAATACACCTGGTATCGAAATTTGGGTCTTTAACGCTATCGTCACTGTCTTCAAAAAAAACATTTTCTTTATTTGATTCCTGACCTCCATCTAAAACAAAAAAGTGTTAAACCTAAAAATAAAAAATAAACCAATAATTAGCTTAGTTGGTATTATTCCTACCTTTATAGAAAAGTTGTTCAACATCCACAATACTTTGACCTTCACTTTCAGTAACGGCAGTATTTTGTTGTAAATTTGCATTTTGCCTTAGACAATCATGGTTACTTGAAGTAGGCACTTTGTTTGTACCTAGAAAATGAAAGACATAATAACTTAAACAAAATACTAAGAATATATACCAAATTCTGATAACTAAATATACGGACTTTAAGTTACATTTGGACTAGTCTTAAAATATTAATCATAACAATATTTATTTACTTATTTTTATAAGTGTAAACCTTAATGCGTTAAAGACTAGAAACAATAATAAACGTCAGTGTCAAATAATTAATAGGTACGTGCTGCAAAAGTTTTGACCTTGCTCTGGATCGTCGTTTCCTATACCTATAGTTTGCATAGAACTCTGATTAGAATTATTGTCTTTTTGGTCTTCCCCGCAAGCCAGTTGTACCAACAACGCCCCGCGGTTGGTCTTCATTTTTTTCCCTAAAGAATGAAATATCGAATTAATTATAGTCACGAAAGATAATTTAAATTGTGAAATTAATTATTCGCCTCGAGTCATAATATTTTTTCACTTAAATGGACACAAAACACAATATGTCACATGCATCTCAAAACTAGTTCACATTTACGCAGAAAAAAGAATTAATACAACATAAAACTCAAGGTTATTACAATGTTTTACAGTAACAATGTCATTAAATGTGTTATGCCTTTATAACGTTAATATCAATTAAAACATACAACTCAAACCTCCTAAAAAAGAGTACCAACACAGGATAAAACTATTTTCTTTAACATATTAAGTATTTATAACATTTTTTTCTTAAAAAAAACTGTCACAACACAATTTAATGCACTTTTTGTGGTAATAATTATATAATAAACTTCAAAAACTTACCGATAGATCGTCAGATCACACATTAATACACTTTTTTGGCAACACAATACACAACCGCTCTGTACTAACACAAATGTGACACTGTTCATGTCTGTCAACTGACAAATATGGCTTAGAGAAAAAGAGAACTTTGTGCCATCTCTCGGTAACTACGTACAATATAAAAATGACGATTTGACAGCCGGTAAAACGGAATATTTGCTATTAAACGACACAAACATGTCAAAACGTAACTATTGTGTGTTATGACACTTTTTTGCCGGGCAGCGATATGTAGATATAAAATACATAGATAAACGATAAGTACATAATTACATATTCAAATATATACATACATCAGTAGATCTAGCGAATAAATATGTTACCTAACGTGCATTTACTTAAAACGGGCAACTTGCCAATTAAACTTAACCGTAAGTGTTCAGAGATCAGTTCCACAGCATAGCGACAATATTATCTTATTCGATAATAATACCCCATAGCTACTAATAATCTACACCAACTTAGCAAAGCGACCATAAAATCGAAACAAAAAACCACCTTAAATAAAAGACATGTCACAATTAATATTGCCATATTGCGTTGTGCATTTATAACATATTGTTTTAACCGTATTCTAAAGGTAGCTAGCGCATTTATGTTTCGTATGGGTGGTGGTAGATTATTCCACACCTTCAACGCAGCGTATTTGAAGCTACCTTTAAATGTTGCCGATCTATGAGGCTGTATGGCAAGCTGCTGTGAGCACTGCCTACTTGTGCACTGCCTTCTACTTGCTGTCCAACTCAACTTGTCATACAAATAGGATGGCTCATGATATTTCATAATACCAAATAGTAGAGACGCCAAATGATGCTTACGTCGGGATTTCATTTTTAGTATGCCGTGTTGGTTCAAGAACGGTGTGACATGTGTTCTTGAGGGGATAGTAAAACAAAACCGTGCTCACGCATTTTGAACTCGCTGTATAAGACGCTGCGTTCTAGCGAGCAACCTAGAGCCACAGACGACGTCCGCGTAGTTTCACTTGGACAAAACCAATGTCTCAAATAATTATATTCACAATTCTTGTGATAGGTGAGGCCTTATTCTGTACAGGATTTTTATACGGTAAAAGCAATTCTTGACTGCAGTGGCTATATGATTTTCAAAACGAAGATTTGAATCTATCTTCAGACCAAGGTTTTTGGCTTCGTGTACCCTGTCTATTATGACTCCATTGAGCAGAACATGTAAGTCCCTCGGTACTGTTTGCGATTGCTGATCAGTACCGAACAGCATGTAGTTTGTCTTTTAAGGATTCAATACTAAGCAGTTTTCATCTGACCACGCAGATATGCTATTTAGGTCTGCATTCAATTTAGTAAGAGCAGCTTGATAGTTTGCAGGCTTGAAAGCAATGTACAGTTGGACGTCATCGGTGTACAGGTGGTATTTATAATATTGAATGCGCGTAACTATGTCTGCACAGTATAAAATAAAAAGAATAGGCCCCAAAATGGATCCCTGGAGTACGCCCCTTTCTATTGTCGTCACATTAGAATAGTTGCTATTACTGTGGTTTTAACGCAATTTAACATATTGCATTTGGTTAGTAAGGTAACTATTGAACCATAGCAATGCTCCTTGATCGAACCCATAGTATAATTTGGATAAAAGGAGCTGCAAATTGATACCATCAAATGCCCGGGAATAGTCCAATAATACCAACAATGTACACATGCTTTGATCTTGGGCCGATAGGATGTTGTCGGTAACATCTAAACGTGCCGTGCAGGTACCACGCTTCTTCCTAAACCCTGACTGATATACGGGCAGCATGTTGTTTTTTTCTAAATAAGAGGTCAAATGCTGGCATACTACCTTTTCCATCAATTTAGATAAACAAAGCAGTATGCTTATAGATCTGAGATCTTTGACATCTCTGGGATTTGACATTTTGGGTATCGGTCTAACACTTGCGAGTTTCCAGATTTCGGGGAATGTTGACGATGCAATTGACGTGTTTATGATACTGGTTATCAATTGTAATGTGTGTGGCACAGTCAAAATAAGCATATCAAGGTTAATCCTATCGCAACCCTCGGCCTCGGAATTTTGAGTAACTGGTGTTAAGGAAAAAGTGGCTATTCCATATCTATGAAACTCGAAGTAAGTCAACTGCGAGATGGTAACGTGCCTCGGCCCAGGAACATTAAAAAAATGACCATTGATTATATTTGGGCATGTGAAATTAGTTGTTATATCTATGTAACTGTGTTTTTTATATTTTTCCATAATCATTTTGGATCCATGACTTTCTTATTAATATTAAATTGGAAATATGCAGTCTTCTCATTATACAATGCGGCCGACAGAAGTGATTTAAGTTGTTTGTAATAAGATTTTTACTAGGATTTTGTTTTCCTATATTTGGCCAAGGCATCGTCTCGCAGACGCATCATTAATTTGATGTTTTCGGTTATCCATGGGTGAGACGGCTCTTTGATAATACAAGTTCTAAGAGGCGCGTGTATATCTAACACCGACAAAAGGTGCTGGTTAAATGCATTGACCATCTCGTCCACCGTGCTCATTTGCACAAACCCATCCCAGTCAATGGAAGCTACATGTGTACTAAAACTTTCTTCACAAATCGGCTTAATCAGTCTATATCTAAAAAAATGCGGCATAGGTTTAACTTTTTTAATTTGTAATTCGCACACAATGACACAATGACTATTAACCACCACAAATGGTTCTACGCATATATTTCTTACAGGGAGATCAGTACACACCAAGTCTATTAATGTCTGGCTGGTAGCAGTGTAGTGCGTTGGAGTGGTAACCAATTGGCTGAGGCTCAGACAACTTAGGAATTCATTAACCTTTTTTGTTTTCCTATCATTAATGTTTAACAAATTGACATTAAAATCAGCCAGCATTATTATATTGTCACAGTTTCCCAGGGTGCTTATAGTGTCAGTGACAGCATCAAGAAAATATCTAGACAAAGCCGCGGCGGACTATATGCTGTATGTTTACCATTACGTGTAAACGAAAGCCACATCTGTTCAACTGACAAACAACGACTATCTGTATTGCCAGCCAATGAACGCACGTTGAAGCCACGCTTTATATAAAAGCCGACGTCCCCACCACGGCCTGAGCGCACACTGCTAAGACGAGGAATGTGCTGCAGAGTGAAACCAGGAACGACAGGCGCCCTAGATTCCTCGCCCGGTCGAAGCCACGTTTCATTTTTATGTCAAAACAGTGCCTATCTAATAGCGCTATAAAATCATCGTGGTTTGTACCAAGTTAGCCTACGTTCAACAAACCAACCTTTACGTATTTGTCAATCATAACAACTAGACAAATAATTTTCAGCTATACAAATCCATTCAGAAATAGTCCCATAAATTGCAATACTGATATCCCTATAATAATAATCTTTACAATTATCGCGTAAATTATTAACGTACATAGATCTGTGTTTTATAATATAATAACAAGTTGAGTAGTAAGAACAGACTAATAATATTATACAACGTATGTGGTTCGATACAAAGAAACCGTATGTTCTAGGTGATTTGGAAGAAAAAAAGATTAATATTGTGGACTGTATGAGGGCGAGCTCTGATCGCCTAGGATAGGAAAAGGGAGTGGGAGTTGGGAGTTATAGATACTGGGATTTTGCAGCACACCTACCTTCGTTCTCTCGATTTGACAAGATGGCTGTCGTCGGCTTCTTGCAGAATCGGGCTGTAAGCTGATCACTCCGTCTGGATCCAACACAGAATTACACAAATCACTCCACTTTACCCGCGGGTGGTTTTGTTGCGTTTATAGTATAGAAACGGTAAAATATAGCGGTATTAGGTACACGTGTTCGGCGCGACACGGATGATTTTTGACTGTCTCGCGCGTCGATGAACTCGGCGACGAATAAGCGATAGGCGTGCCTTTTGGGAGAAAGGGAGGGAATAAAAAGGATCGCTCGTATTGGATAAGCAAGCAAGGATCGATTGACGTTGATGTAATTAATTATCAATAGAAAGGTAGATGGCGCTACCATATCCCCCCGGCCCTAAATGGTTGCCTTTAAAAAAAAAAATGGAACTTAGCTATGTTAGATGTACTACCGTATAACGCATCAATAGGCTAAGACAGCGATATGATATTAAAATTAATCTAAATTAAATTTAGCAAAACAATTATGACGAAAACTACAAACTAAATACTAAAACTAAGAAGTAGATCCAACTTCAGGCTAGACCTCACTGAGTTGGAAGCGGACAGAGACGTACAACAGGGCGCACGTAGCTCCTCTTCGCGGTTTTCACGGTAACAACGCGGGTTGTGCCGTCTTTGGAAGTATGCAGTTTCTCTACGATGGCTAACGGCCATGAAAGCGGCGGAGCATTATCATGTATTATGACGACCAACGTACCCTCCTGCAAAGGGGATGCAGGACTATTCCACTTGGATCTAGCCTGAAGCTGGTGTAGATATTCTGCACGCCAGCGCCGCCAGAACGACTGCACGAGTTTATCCAGCAGAGTATGTCTCTGGAGCAAGCTTGAAGAGTCTGCTTCAGGAGCCGGATATGACGATAATGGCACTGTGTTCAGAAAATGTGCAGGGCTTAACGCGGATGGTTCTGCAGGGTCACTACTCAATGCCATGAGCGGACGCGAGTTGATCAGCGCCTCGACTTGTGCAAGGTCAGTTAAAAGCTCTTCGTAAGAGAGGATCTGTTGACCTATAACTTTGAAGAGATGTGTTTTAATTACTTTGACCATGCTTTCCCAACATCCACCGAAATATGGTGATGCTGGCGGAATAAACTTCCAGTCAATATGATTTATGGAAAGGTCTTCCTGAAGACGAGTACGATATTCTTCCCTGAGAAACTTATAAAGGTCGCGTAAATAAGAGCTTGCGCCCACGAAACAAGTGCCGTTATCCGTATACAAACACTATATAGGGCCACGCCGTGAAAGAAATCGTTTAAGGGCTGCAAGGAATGACACCGTGCTTAAATCTGTCGTAACTTTAATATGCGTAGCGCGCGTCGTTAAGCATGTAAAAATACATAGCCAAGCTTTACGGCTTTTAACACCTCGACCACGCACTGGCGTATACTGCAGTGGTCCTGCGTAATCACAACCGGTATGTGTAAACGCTTTATCAACTTGATTGACGCGTTGGCTAGGAAGATCTGTCATGGGAGGGAAAGTCGGACGCGTCGAAATTTTAAACAGACGTTACATTTATGTATTCTGTGACGAATTATTCGTCGAGCGGCTAAAACCCAATATTTATGCCTAAGTAAGGACGTAAGCAGCTCTGGACCAGCATGGAGATGCTTCTTGTGATAAAAATCAACAAGAAGGTCTACAACATGATCATGACGCGGTAGATTGCAAGGATGCTTGTAGTTATAAAGTTCGTCCGAATTTGACAGAAGACCACCAACGCGTATGACGCCGTGCTCATCGAGAAACGGCTTGAGCCTAAGAATAGCGGGAAAACAAGGTACATTGTTTTTCAAATTTTGAATGTCATAGCTCGTAGTTACTTACATTCTTCAATTTCAGGATCAGTACTTGAAACAAAAGTCCCATTAGGTAGGTGCCTAAGAAACCTATGTTAAAATATACATTGAATATTTTATATCAAAATAAGTTAATAATAAATTTTGTTATGACCACTAGTGCCATGGTCTAAGTAGCACGCACTAGTACTGGATATGTGTTATAATATTCTCTATGACAGTTTGTCATTGTCTGTGATACACACGATAAAATTTTCTCTCTTGATCGCAACGCGTGTTTTATTAGGTTATGGGCCCAGACCCATATTTTAATAAAAGTTTAAAGAAAGTAATCGTTTCAAAAGATTTCGTTAGTGTTTTCGTGCAAAATGTCGTCGCACTCGTCGTCATCAAGCAACATCGTAAATGTACCGAAATTGAAGGGACGAGAGAATTTCGATGACTGGGCGTTCGCGGTAAAGAACTTCATGGTGTTAGAAGGCATTGATCTGGACAATATTTCACCGGATTTGAGTAGCAGTGAGCAAGTAAAGGCCAAAGCGAAGCTGGTTATGACCATTGACCCATCGTTATATGTCCACATCAAAAATGAAAATACAGTCGACACGTTGTGGAAAAAGTTACGGCAGCTATTTGATGACACCGAAACACGAAAGATAAGCTTGCTTCGTACATTAATATCAATCCACCTGGAAAATTGTGAATCGATGACAAACTACGTGTCTCAAGTGGTCGAAACGGCTCAACGATTGAAGGGAACGGGATTTGAAATCAGCGAAGAATGGATTGCATCATTACTTTTGGCTGGGCTACCTGAAATGTTTGCGCCAATGATTATGGCGATCGAGCACTCCGGCTTAGCGGTTAGCGCCGACGTCATCAAAACCAAGCTCCTCGACATGGCGTCTGATGTTTGTCATGTTGGCAGTAGTGGAGCAGAGACAGCGTTTTGGTCGAGTCGTCGAACGAAAGGTCTGCCACCTTGCATACCAAGCCGAAACAACAACAAACACTAAACAACCAGCCGGAAAAGTCTCATTTTGCCGAACATTTACTTGAATCGGGTCATACCTTAAATAGCGGACATTCATTTGACGTCATACACACTTGTCAGAAGGGTATTAGAGTGTGCGTATTGGAACAATTAGAGATTTTAAAGCGGGACAAGCATACATTACTGAACGATCAAACCAACTTTAACGGGTCCCCATTGCTGAATATATTCGCACACCGTCATAATGACTCACATCAGTCGAGCAACGGAGGGAGGGGATTAGAAAGTACAATCGTTTATAAGACATGCCCACGGTTGGAAAGCGCTCAGTCGTTGCCCATCGTTCCTGAGGATGTCTCGTGCAGAGGCGAAACACGTGTCGAAGAATAGTCGGCGCATACAGCGGGATACTGCAAGTCAGGTATCTTCCTGGAACCCATACCATTCCTATATCCCTTATCCTTTTAGAGGAGTTCGATATTGTCCACCTTTTTCTATTGCAATAGTTGGGGTGGTCAATTCGAGGGTGCGTGGTGGGTTCCTCTTTCCTTCCATTAGGTTACAATGGAGTTCCGCCAAGTAACGCCTGATTCAATCAACTATAAAAGGGTACAGATTATACAACTTGGAAACAAGGCAAGTTACTACGAGTAGGGACGTGACGATTATAGAAAAACAGGAAATCCCTGATAATACTAAGATAGTAGTACAGGAAGTTGCCGATGAACAGGATCCACAATCAGTGGTGGAAGAAGCAAAAGAGGTATCTTTCAAGGATTGGAATGATGCAACTTATGTCCTTGAGACCTCTAGTTCGAGCTCAACGTCAGAAGACTCATACCATACCTTATGTGGAAATAATGATGATTTGCAGACAGAAGAAGTTCCAGAGCTTCCAAGTAGACGCATAAGAAAACAAGTAGAGAGATATGGCTTATCAAATCTCTGTACTACAGACAAGCAGGAGTCTTGGGATAGTGAAATCACCTATGAGGAGGCAATGAAGGGGCCAGATAAAGAGATGTGGAAGCAGGCGATGGAACAGGAGCTCAAGGCTTTCGAAGAAAACCAGGCATGGGAATTGGTGGAGGACAAGAATGTAGACAGAGTGGTTCAATGCAAGTGGGTGTTTAAAAGGAAATTTGAAAGTGATAATACAGTGAGATTTAGAGCGCGTTTAGTTGCTAAGGGCTACACCCAAAAGGAAGGTGTGGACTATAGAGAAACATACTCGCCAGTTCTTAGATACTCAATTTTAAGATGGTTATTCGCTTTAAGTGTAAAATTTAATTTTAAAATTACCCATCTCGATGTAACTACTGCTTTCTTAATGAAACCGTATATATGCAAGTGCCACCCAATTTAGAATTTAAATGTAAACAATCCGCCAGAGCCTAGAATCAAACACTTAATGATTGTTTACTAGCATTAGGTTATGTCAAGTCAAAACTAGAACCATGCTTGTATAGTAAAAAGGTAAATAAGGAGAAGATTTATGTAACTGTATTTGTCGATGATTTTTTTATTTTTTCTAACAGTGTCACTTTGTCAAATAAGTTAAAGAAAGAGTTGATGTCAAATTTCAGAATTAAGGATTTAGGATATGTGAAAAATTGTTTAGGGATGAGGGTTAGGATGTATAAGGATGGCAGTATATCATTGGATCAGGATCAATTTGTTATCAATCTTTTAAATAAATTTAACATGTTAAATTGTAATGGTGTGAATACTCCAATTGAAAGTAACTTAAAGTTAGAAAAGTCTGATCATGTTAATAGTCAATATCCTTATCAATAGTTGATAGGAAGCCTAATGTATTTGTCTGTCCTAACACGCCCAGATATCAGTTTTAGCGTTAGTTATTTGAGCCAATTTAATAATTGTATTACAGCAGTCCACTGGAGACATGCAAAACGAATATTAAAGTACTTAAAGATAACCAGCTCATATGGGTTAATTTATACAAATGATAATCTTAAATTGGAAGGTTTTGTAGATGCTGACTGGGGCTCTAATAATATTGATAGGAAATCCTATACTGGTTTCTGTTTTAAATTGTCAGGTGCTGTGATATCTTATGAGTGTAAAAAACAACAAACTGTGGCACTATCAAGCACAGAAAGTGAGTACATGGCAATAGCAGAGGCCATCTATTTAAAGAACTTATTGTCAGAAATTGTTGCCTGTAATTATACAATTACTCTGTACAATGACAATCAAGGTGCTCAAATGCTAACAGAAAATTCTTTATTTCACAAACGTACAAAACACATTGATGTATATTACCATTTTATACGAGATGCTGTTTCTCATAAACTTGTTAAAGTTGTTTATCTGTCAACGTCTGAGATGCCAGCAGATATCTTGACAACGGGTTTAACTTTTGAAAGGCACAATTATTTTGTTAGAAAATTAGGAATTAAAAATCTTGTTTAAAAATAAAAGTCTTGTTGTAATAAGTATTACTATAAAGTGCTCAGTGTATAACTTATTTTGATAAGTGGTGGTGTTAAAATATACTTAGAATATTTTATATCAAAATAAGTTAATAATAAATTTTGTTATGACCACTAGTGCCATGGTCTAAGTAGCACGCACTAGTACTGGATATGGGTTATAATATTCTCGATGACAGTTTGTCATTGTCTGTGATACACACAATAAAATTTTCTCTCTTGATCGCAACGCGTGTTTTATTAACCTACAGACATAAACGATGGCGCGGAGTAACTTAGACCACGAAGACATGCGTAGTGCGAGTGCATAGATCGGAGATTCCGCAACCTCAGCAATCACCGGATGAGAAACAGACTTCCGTTCGGGTACATCTTCGTCTTCTGCACTGTGATCATATGGTTGCATGGGCCACTCTGACGGATCATGGGAAATCCAAGAAGGTCCACGATGCCACAATGGATGATGCAGAAGATTAAGTGCAGTAACACCACGAGACAGGCAATCAGCGGGGTTCTCAATACCCGCGACGTGATTGAAACAAGTAGCGGGAACAAGTTCGATCATTTTACTAACGCGGTTGGCGACAAAAGTCTGCCAGCGGTGAGGAGATGAATATATCCAAGCGAGCACTACTTTGGAGTCAGAAAATGCGTATATTTTATTAATAGGGTAGTGGGGCAAAACTGTGTCTTGAACCTTGCGGAGCAACTGAGACAGCAGAAGGGCCGCGCACAACTCCAGTCTCGCAACCGAAATGGTTTTAATAGGCGAGACCTTGGACTTGGCACAAACTAACTGCACCGAGTAGTTAGAATCAATGCGGACTTGCAGATTTATTTATTTATTTATTTATTTCAAAATCAATTACTCACTCCACTTACAGTTTCCCAACACGTAGAGAGAGTCAGGAATGACAATTAATAATATTATTATATGGTTGCTTAAAGCTATACCGATAACTACATTACATTAAAATTAAATTAATAAATAATTAATTATAAATTAGTATCAATAAATTACTACTAATGCTATACGAATTTCACTTAAAAATTTATAATATGTTTTCGTTAAATATAATTTCATAATAATAAAAATACATAGGTACCTATAAATTAGTAAAATAAATATGACTAGATCGACATAAAAAAATCGTAGCAGTGTTTTTGGAAGTCTCCTATTGGATTGAAAAATATGTCTACATCAAACTGGTGAGCAATCAGAGCATTAAGTGCAGAAATGGCACGACAAGTAGGGGCAAATTGTGCCGTGCATGTGCGAACCTGCGGTGCCGCAAGCAGGCGGCGCGAGCGCAGCCGCACGTACTGAGTTGGTGCGGATAATTCACAACGTGACAACGCTTCTGAGTTGTCTATTTTGCCATTAAGCACTAAAAAATAATGAGCCAGAAGCGCCCATTTGCGCCTAAATTCCAGAGTATTAATACCTACCATACCTGACACGAACAGAGACGGATATAAATACGGATAATACCCGTACATTTTTTTATAAAGAAACTGCGCGAATTTACGCTGCACTCGTTCCACTAACAGTTTATACTTTGCCTCGTGTGGGTCCCAAATAATATACGACTCCACCGTAAGCACGCTCGCTGGCGTCAGCGAAACCTGTTAAGTTGATGGTACATCCTGAGACGGAGGATCTCAGGTAGGATGTCGGGGTTCGAGAGAAACACTGCTAGGCTGAACAGGTTCTTTATTATGTCTCACTACCGCTTACATACAGTATGACCGAACTAGGTAAGCACTGGCCTGAGCTGGCTGGAGTGTAGACTCCTGCTGCTCTCCGACGCTCGCAGGGTAGCTGCTCGAAGGGTCGCCGATGAGCTGGCCAAGGTGCGCTGCGCAGGCAGCTCTGTGGTCGATGTTCAGGCTGAGCGGGTCTCAGGCGGTGCAGCCGATGTGGGTCGAGCGGTCAGGCTCAGGCTTCCGTGGCCTGGCTGTAGGAGCTCGTAGGCAGGAACGGAGGCTTGGGTGGCAGCTGGCTAGTAGCGGCACGGCGCCAGCAGCTCGTGGCTTGTAGCCCGTAGGAAGAACGTCAGCCCGTAGGAAGAACGTCAGGTGCAGTGAGCTCGTAGGGTGAACGTAGCCCGTAGGGTGAACTGGAAACAGCATAGAGAATACACAACAACCGGTCAGGAACAGGCTGTCCCTAGATCGGCTGTTATGCTTAGGAGACACAGATACTACAGACAGAACATATAGGCACACAGACAACTAGAATATGCTTACCCCCAGCGGGACAGTAGATAGGAAGTAGAATGTAGAATAATCGCGAGGTGTAGCGGCAGCGTTTCGATGTCTAGGGAAAGTGACCATTCTACGACGTGCACCCATCTTATATAGGCATAAATCTATGACTCACAACTGCCTTTGGCTAGTGAATATGACCTTATTTGGTAATATTGCGAACGATGTATGGCTAAGCTGGCGTTAAGCGCCTGCGAGATATTATAACGCAATACGTGTAGTATTACGTTACAATACCCCGCTCTGTACAGCAGGATTTTTCGTGTCTAGACAAGAAAAATCCGTCTAACTAAGTCCTCCGAACTTCTGTAGACTGTGCTAAGTAGATAGTGACTATGAAACTCAAACTGCAGGTAGGTACAATGAAAGAATCTAGTTAGGTTAGGAATCAGTGTAGTTAATTAGTTTTAAATCTTTAATGTGCCAACTGCCAATAGATTTACCCGACGAATCCGCTAATTTGTATACTAGTGGTGAGTTTTTAGCAATAATAGTACACTTTGCAAACTTAGGAGCTAGTTTTTCGCCAAATGATTTGTCGTAGGTTCTTTTCCACACAGTATCACCCACGTTAAACCCAGCCGGTTTATGACGTAAGTTGTATGTGTGTGTATATAAAGTACCATTGTTTTGGTGTTTACGTGCGACACAAATATCACACGAAGATATAAACTTAATAATGTCAGCGTGCATACCAGGCCAATAATAACGCTGCGCTAAACGTTTATACGTTTTAAAAATACCTTAATGACCCGCAGCGAGTTCCGAATGGTATTCTTTAATAGCGGTAGTTCTATCCGAGGTATGTAGGACCTCTTTCCAATCGAATACTTTACGCAATGTACATTTAGATACCATATATCTGTACAATTTATCATTCCTGATAGAATAATTAGGGAAAGATGTAGGTGAGTTTTTACAGCCATTGTAGATTGTAGTATACCACTGATCCGAGGTTATAGTAGTCTCGTTATCAGTGTTAGTATCAATAGCTGACACGGTAGCATTAACTTTATTAGGCAAGGAATTACTACGAGAGTAATTATTAGATAAAGAAACAGAGTTAATATAGTTTGGTAACAATTTAAATCTTTTCCAGAAGTCAATACCTAAAATTAACGAACTAGTGACTTCTGGAATTACGTACGCTTTTAAATAACAAGTTTTATTTTTAAAAGTGGTGGGTAGGTTGATATAACCGATCGGTGTCAAACGATGACCACCCGCCGATCGAAAAAATATAGTAGGGTTGTCACACTTATTCAAAGGGAGATTAGTTTGAGAAATAATTTTTATATGAGAATTATTGCCCAATATAGTCACGGCAGAACCTGAGTCAAGTAACCCAGTAAGGGGTAGATTCTTAATGGTTACATTAACATAGGGTCGAAAATCAGTATTAGGTTTTTGATCACGGATCGCAGTCACAGAATGACTAGGAAAATACACTTTTAGAGTGTTCAGCCAATTTTTCCAGTCTTCCTTGTCAAAATATTTAGGCTTAGAAGATGTACAAACGGTAGGGTTTGTCATCTTATTTGACGAACGACGATCCGAATAAATTAGTTTTTTTGAAAATGATTTATTTTTACAGGTAGGACAATTTACGAATGTGACATCCCTAAGGCCACACTTAAAACATATCGGATAACGTTCTCGCTTGCACGTCCCTTGTGAGTGATCAGTTGAACGGCAGCGCGGGCAAAATACACACCTCTTATTAGTTATTTTTGTAGGAACAGCTGATTTAGATATCATGTTGACATTATAGTGTTGTAGGTTAGGCACAGGTGTATCGTTCGGTTCGACATTTATAGATGCGACAGAAGCGTAGTTTTTTAGTTTAGACGGTTTATAGTACTGTGAATTATTATAGTGACCGTGCGTGTCCTTTTTATTTATGTAAGCTAAATCAGGTGCTACTGTGTTAGACGTACGGTAACTAGGTTCGTGAAATTGTGCACTTAAACACTGGAACCTCTCATAGTTTAGACATAGTGTTTTTAGAGTGTCTATAGTGTCTATAGCCGTAGTAAATGAAGCTAGTACTGTAGAATAACACGGTCTAATATTGTGAAGCAATATATTTAATTTTTCATGTTCGGTTAGTACCGTGTTCGGTGACAATCGCGCAAAAAGTTGGAACATAATTGATAAATAGATGATTATACCCTCAGTTTGCCCTTGAGTACGATTACGAATCTCGGCTAAAAGTTTATAATCATAGTCGTACGGTGTAAAATCAGCTGTGAGTTTACTAGCTAGTTCGTCCCATGTAGAAATGGAATATTTAACACCGCGAAACCAGTGTAACGCATTACCCGTAAAAATTTCGGCCGCGTAATCGAATAATCTATTGGCAGGTAGATTTCTAACCGTCCTAAATTCCGTCACGCGTTGTAGAAATTCGCGAACGCAGGCTGTTCCGTCGAATTTGAGTTTCGATAGTTCGCCAACCCTCAAATGCTCACAGTGGACAGTTACCGGAGTCGACGCTGCCTGTGCAGGGGTTGAATCCGTGCAAGTCATCGTGACTCCGACTTCCATCGACGGAACATTCGAGTGTTCTATCTTAAATAGCTCTGCCGACAGCATCCGAAAGCGTTCAGTCAGGTCGGATATTTTCTTGCCGTATTTAGGTTCGGATTTGTCTAATCTGCCCAATCTGTGGTAGACCTGGTTGTGCAAAGCCGTAGTTCGCTTCGCCAAGTTGTGGTCGTATAATTCCTTAAGGGAGGAGATTCGCGAATCTAAATCGGTAACTGACAGGCTAGCTCCCTTGAAGTCGTCTGCTATGTCTAGGCCTGACTCTAGGATTTTGTCATTCGGAATCAGCTCGAGTAGTTTAGGTAGCTGCTTCCGTAAACCTAAGACAGAGGTAGCCGGCTCCTCTCCGCGAATAGCGACCTCGTAGGCCAATTCATTTTTATTAAGTAGAAAGTACTTGATAGGGTTAGTGCTCATGATGATATAAAATAAGTATGATAGAAAAGAACGTAAGTATATTACAGCCCTCCGTGTGCAATAGTTCTGCTTTACAAAGAAACTACGACGATTCGGTGTAAAAATGTAGACAATAGATAGTGACTTGCAAAAATAAAAAACGGTTATTTCAAATTGCGAACAGTTACGTAGGGAATCGGTAGTTGAAATTTGAATTAGACAATAGTAAGATAACACATAATAGGTATACAAGAATAGAAATTAAAGATAGACAGCAATACACAGATACACACAGCAATACACAGATACACACAAGTTAGATATTACGTACCAGTTCGCTGATGTCTGCACCTCCTCGTTTACAAAGACTGACCTCCTAAACAAGAACAACTGCAGTAATTGGAAGTGAGACAAATAGAGTTGGGCGCCACTGAGACGGAGGATCTCAGGTAGGATGTCGGGGTTCGAGAGAAACACTGCTAGGCTGAACAGGTTCTTTATTATGTCTCACTACCGCTTACATACAGTATGACCGAACTAGGTAAGCACTGGTCTGAGCTGGCTGGAGTATAGACTCCTGCTGCTCTCCGACGCTCGCAGGGTAGCTGCTCCAAGGGTCGCCGATGAGCTGGCCAAGGTGCGCTGCGCAGGCAGCTCTGTGGTCGATGTTCAGGCTGAGCGGGTCTCAGGCGGTGCAGCCGATGTGGGTCGAGCGGTCAGGCTCAGGCGTCCGTGGCCTGGCTGTAGGAGCTCGAAGGCAGGAACGGAGGCTTGGGTGGCAGCTGGCTAGTAGCGGCACGGCGCCAGCAGCTCGTGGCTTGTAGCCCGTAGGAAGAACGTCAGCCCGTAGGAAGAACGTCAGCCCGTAGGAAGAACGTCAGGTGCAGTGAGCTCGTAGGGTGAACGTAGCCCGTAGGGTGAACTGGAAACAGCATAGAGAATACACAACAACCGGTCAGGAACAGGCTGTCCCTAGATCGGCTGTTATGCTTAGGAGACACAGATACTACAGACAGAACATATAGGCACACAGACAACTAGAATATGCTTACCCCCAGCGGGACAGTAGATAGGAAGTAGAATGTAGAATAATCGCGAGGTGTAGCGGCAGCGTTTCGATGTCTAGGGAAAGTGACCATTCTACGACGCGCACCCATCTTATATAGGCATAAATCTATGACTCACAACTGCCTTTGGCTAGTGAATATGACCATATTTGGTAATGTTGCGAACGATGTCTGGCTAAGCTGGCGTTAAGCGCCTGCGAGATATTATAACGCAATACGTGTAGTATTACGTTACAATCCATCTACCAACCCAAGATGACGCGGAATAGTAATTTGATTGAGCGCGGTAAGCTTAATACAAAACTGGCCCCAAGCGGCGACAATATGGTCAGGGGGTGTTTCATCCCACTCACACTTTGATAGCCAAAGTTCTTTGATCAAGAGCTTGGTGTACAAAATTGTGGGAGCCACAAAACCCATTATGTCCCATATTCGAGCCACTGTGGACAGCATAGTGCGTTTGGTGCACTTATCATCTGGCGGTGAGACGTCAAACCGAAAACTATCGCAGGATTTGTCCCCGCGTAAACCGAGAACTTTATGCGGTACAGACTTCTCAAACTCAATGTCTGAAGAAGCTTTGTGAGAAACAGGTATGCGTGCGAGAACCTCCTTAGAGTTGCTTGTCCATTTGACAAGATCAAACTGGCCTCGCTTGAAAAGCTGAATAAGCTCTTCACAAAGCGAAATTGCTAGCGGAACGGATATGACACTACAGGCGATGTCATCCATATATAAAGCGGAAGTAGCAACAGCTGCTGCGGCGGGAAAGTGATCGCCTTCATCAGCGATCAACTGGCAAACAACTCGTAACGCGTGATATGGGCTCGACTTGAGTCCAAAACAAACACGATTGAACTGATACTCGGATAAAGGTTCCTTAGTGTCAAAACGATAAAAAATTCGTTGAAATCTACGCTCAGATTCGCAAACGCCGATTTTGAGGAACATTTGGCTGCAATCAGCTGACAGAGCAATTTGGAAAGACAAAACTTTATTATGATGTTAAATAAATCGACCTGTAGATTAGGGCCGGCATGCAAAAATGTCATTAATCGACTGACCCGATGTAGTCTTACAACTAGCATCTAAAACCACACGAAGTTTAGAAGAGGTTTTATCTTCGCGAACTACGCCGTGATGCGGGATATAATATGAGGGAAGAGAGTTGCCCTCGTTAATTACAACTACACTCAAAAAACCTTTATTTAGGTAGTCACGAATGACGTCATTATAGGCGCTGTGTAACTTAAGTGATGCATAAAGTTTACTTTCTAAACAATGGAAACGTCTAAGCGCAGCAGCGTACGAGTCGCCTAACGAATAAGAGTCACCATAGAATGGCAACGCCACTACGTATCTGCCACTGTCGTCACGAACAGTGGTAGCGCGGAAATGTTCTTCACCATCGAGATCCTTACGACTCATCGAGGGCGGTGCGGTAATCTCTTCGAGCTCCCAAAATCGCTTGAGAAGAGAATCAATATGTATATGTATTGATAACTTCATGCATAATATCAAAGGATCAAATTATAAACTTTATGAATTTGCTCTATCCGACCATACCGCTCAGATGTTGTCTTGCCCAGTTAAAATGACTTGCCGCTTTTCACACTGGTATATTGAGAGAAGGGACTATAGCAAAGAAAATATTGACAAATTTAAAAACTACTTACAAGCTATAAGTTTTAACGAAGTATTTGATACGGATAATCCTGATATAGCATTTGACATTTTTTATGACATGTTTACATTACTTTATTATTTATGTTTTCCTTTGAAATTAATTAGAAAAGATTCCCGTAGAAAACCTAAATGGATAACGAAAGGTATAAAAACATGCTCAAAGCGTAAGCGTGATCTACTTTGGCGGTATAGGAAAAATCCGAATGCGCATAATAAAAGTATGTTTAAACAATATTCTTCACATCTGACCAAAATTATTAAGTTGACCCAGAAATCGCAAAATGACTACATGATTAAAACTGCCTGTAATAAATCTAAGGCAACATGGTCAGTGATAAACCACAATAAACAATGCATTCCCATCGAAGAAATAAAACAAATACATGTAAATGGTAACATTATCGAAAATCCAATTGACATTGCTGAATATTTCATTGCTTTTTTTGTAGGAATGGGGTCAAATTATAATGTAAACGATACAAATTCTACAAAAGCGTATACAATCAATAAAACCGTATCACAATCTCTTTTTATGATGCCCACAACGCCTTTTGACATTAATAGAATAATACATTCCTTAAAAAACACAAATAGCACTGGATATGACGATGTACACACCAAAATTCTTAAAGCTGTATCTGATATTATATCACCTATATTAAGCTACATAATAAATGCCTGTATAGTGTCTGGGGTGTTTCCAGACAAACTAAAATTTACTATTGTTAAACCGCTTTACAAAAAGAACGATAAACTCGACATGCACAATTATAGACCGATAGCCTTAATACCGACTATGTCGAAGATATTTGAGAAGGTCATTGGAAACCATTTAAACACTTTCTTTGAAAAATATGATATATTCGCTGATGAGCAAGTGGGTTTCAGAAAACAGAAATGTATAAATTTAGCAGTATACAAATTTCTGCAAACTGTTATGACTGGCTTAAATAATAAAAAACATGTCACTGCCCTGTACATGGATTTAAAGAAGGCGTTTGATTACGTGAATTATAATTTATTATTTAATAAGTTGGAAGCATATGGAGTAAGGGGAAATGTTTTAAATCTTTTAAAGTCCTATCTGTCTAACAGAACTCAGTGCACTCAGATCACACGTATTTGTTCAAAAACTAAAAAAGAAATTGTATTCTCATCTGAATACCGTGTGGTAAATCAAGGTGTGCCGCAAGGGAGTATTTTGGGTCCCTTGCTTTTCATTATATATATCAATGACCTACCTAGAAATATCAAACAAAATATTGTATTATTTGCTGACGATAGTACGGTCATGTTCACTAATGAATGTAAAGACACAATAGAAAAGGATATGAATGACACACTTGCCCAAATCATTGAATGGTTAAAATTTAATAATTTAGAAATAAATCTTGACAAAACTAATTTAATGGCATTTAGAAATCAAATTGACAGAACTCAAGGAATTGAAGTCGAATATAGGGGACACCACATAAACGAAATAGAGAGTGCAAAATTTCTAGGTCTATATCTTGATTCCAGTTTAAGTTGGAAAAAACAAGTTGAAAACATTTGTTCCAAACTTAACCAATTCTCGTATGCACTATACATGCTTGGTAAGATAGTTAATCAGTCAGCTGTTGTAACTGCATATCGTGGCTATGTCGAGTCATTATTAAGATATGGGGTTATTTTTTGGGGTAACTCGGTAGACAAGGAAATGGTGTTCAAAGCACGGAAGAAATGCGTGAGAGCAATTTGTAAACTTAATTTTACTGATAGCTGCAAACCTGTCTTTATCGACCTAAAACTCTTAACCGTGCCATGTATTTATATATATGAGATTGTTATATTTGTTGCCAAGAATAAGATTTTGTTCAGGTCACCTATGAGTGAGCGTCATAAAAATAGAGTGTGTTTTCCTCCAAACAGAACTGCTCAATTCGACAAAAGTGTTTTTTGTATGGCTCCTCGAATTTACAACCACTTACCTAAAGAAATATTGAAATGTAACAATGTAGATAAATTAAAGATTTTACTTAAACAATTTCTTATTAAAAAGGCATATTATAATGTGACAGAGTATCTTAATGACAAAACATAATGAATTCGTACAGTTATAATATTGACATAATTATCCTAATTAATTTTCTTTGACTTAATAATACTTTGACTAATAATAACTTTACTTGACATTTCTCTAATTCTAATCATACGTACAGGACATTTCTCGATTTTGTTTTGACATTGAGATAATTATTCCTTTTTAAATGGCAATATACAATGAAATGATTATAAAAAAAAAAAAAAGAATATTTGAGATGTATTACAAATTTATAAATTTAAGTAAAATACTACCTACATTTTATTAGAATATGGTTGCATGCTAAATAGCAGAATATAGAAGCTCTGAATATTATGTTACATTACACCTTTGTTAACACCTATATTCGCAATAAATGATATTATTATAATATTATTTTCTTGAAGAACAGAACAACAACAAGATGTAATATAATGAGAAGTATGTAAAGTAGGTACGGTACGCATAATCACATACCCAAATACCGTCTCAATAGCGTGTGCTAAATCATATCGCTCACTACGCACTACTTTAGTTAGTAGCAAGTGCGGAAATATTGAAGCTCCGATCAAAACATCAATATCTGCCGGATTCGCAAATCCCGCGTCTGCTAACGGCAGTGTCTCGAGATGTGTGAGTAATGATACGTCCACATTACTGTTCGGCAATGTGTCTGTAATACGCTCCACGATAAGCGAAGAAATGTTAAAATTAATATTCCTATCAAAACGCGAATGTATTTTAACATCTACGGAAACCTTGCAATGTTTTTCTGAACCCCCGATGCCCTTGACCACTAAGTTAGTATTTCTAAAGTTATCCCACAGTCCGAGGCGTTTGAAACAATCAGAAGTAATAAAATTACTCTGTGACGCACTGTTGAGTAGACATCGTACCATGTGAGGCGCTCCTTTAATATCATAAACGATAACTTGCGCTGTCGCTAACAGGACAGTCTTGGACGCCGTACACCGCGACTTAGCACTGCGCTGATCACTACAAGCGCGCCAGGGCAGTCCGCGCGTGCACGCCGCTCGCGCAATGGACGTCGTACACAACGATTGAGACGTGGAGGGGGAAGTCACCGTGGCCTGCACCTGCGACGTAAGCGTGTCAAGGTTACCGGCTTGGCTCGACGACGGATAACTTTTATCAAAGTGTAATAATGAGTGGTGTCGATGATTACATGAACGACATCTCGTCTTACTAGAACAGTCACTCGTTTTATGCTTTATACTTAAGCAATTAATGCAAGCTTTGTTATCTTTCACACATTTGAAACGAGCAGTCGGATTTAAATTATTAAAGGCGGGACATTTATAGAAATGGTCGTGTGCTATATTACTGCACAGACACTTCTGTGAATTATTATTATTAGATTCCGAGCATGCTACGTAAGATTGCGGATTAGGGACCGAGTTATTATTGCTATTTCGCGCTTTATTCGACCTTTGTTTGCTATTATTATTATTAGACGAGCTAGATGAACTAGACTGCGTATTATGAAATATTCGACCCTGATCTTTGATGAAAGAAATAAAACTATCTAGTGTAGGTATTTTATGATTGCGTTCCGTCATCTCGAATACGCGAATTGTTTCAGTGTCAAACTTTTTTAAAGCGAGTTGAAGAAACATAAAGTCGGAAAGATCTTCTAATTTTAAGTTTTTAAGGGAATTAACTGCGGTAACAAAGTTGTCTATAAACAGCTGGAAATTCGAAACAGACGCGGCACCGGACTATTTAAGATTTAAAGCTTGATCAAAGTAAGTAGACGCTAGAACACGAGTATCTTGATACCTATCAAGTAGTGACTGAAATATGACCTGATAATTCTCAGCACTGGGTGTGACACCTGCAAATACGGATTGGGCCTTCGGTGACATTTTACCTATTAAATAGTACAACCTGTCAGCATCTGTCAGAGAACTATTATCGTGCACTGTAACTCGCATAGAATAACGGCCAATTTCGTATATCGCCATCGAATGACATGAGCTCAGTTGGCGGTAATCTCGGCGTTCGAAACGCAGAAACGGGCTGTGCTGAATATTTACCCTCCAATTGTGATTGTATGCGCTTGATGATACAATAAAGATCTTCGAATGAGGTGTACGCCTGATAATTCGGCTGTTCATCAGGATTAATAGAAAGCAATCTTGCGTTATAAATGTCTAACAACTTATGAAAATCTGTTCGAATACTATCTACTGTCATACAATAACTAAGAAATGATTCCCTATTAATGTCGGAAGTAGCGGCAGTTTTTGAGCGCTCGTAAATGTTTTGAATACGCTCAAATAAAATATTGCGTTTTGCTTCTAAGATTGTCAGCTCTTTTTCTTCCGACATGCGTGGCTTCCTTTGTTGTGCCATGTTTACGTAAATATAAGCTAATGAGACCGAATCAAATAAGAATACCTTAAGTACCTATTATTTTACCTAAGTAGGCAACACTTTAAGGCGGTGGAATTAAAAGGTGCATGAAATATGTAATTTACAAGACAACTATGATAGTTCCAGTAGTAATATTTGGGTTAGTAGGTAGCTACATAAAAGTATATTACCTACGGATGCGTGTGGAAATAACCCTGTAATGGGTATGTAAATGGATTAGGAGTATAGCTAGGTGCTATAACTACCTAGGTAGGTACTTCTAGAAGATACCTACGCGAGCGAGATAAACGAGAGGTTACGTATAAATGCAAATGAATCCGGCTTCGTAGGGACCAAAAAATGGTTCGGCGATACACCGAAACCGTATGTTCTAGGCGATTTGGAAAAAAAAAGATTAATATTGTGGACTGTATGAGGGCAAGTTCTGATCGCCTAGTATAGGAAAAGGGAGTGGGAGTTGGGAGTTATAGATACTGGGATTTTGCAGCACACCTACCTTCATTCTCTCGATTTGACAAGATGGCTGTCGTCGGCTTCTTGCAGAATCGGGCTGTAAGCTGATCACTCCGTCTGGATCCAACCCAGAACTACACAAATCACTCCACTTCACCCGCGGGCGGTTTTGTTGCGTTTATAGTATAGAAGCGGTAAAATATAGCGGTATTAGGTACACGTGTTCGGCGCGACACGGATGATTCTTTTCTCGCACGTCGATGAACTCGGCGACGAATCAGCGATAGGCGTGCCTTTTGGGAGAAAGGGAGGGAATAAAAAGAATCGCTCGTATTGGATAAGCAAGCGAGGAACGATTGACGTTTATGTAATTAATTATCAATAGAAAGGTAGATGGCGCTACCAGAATGTGACAATATAAAGAGGTCAATCAAGATTTGAACCAATTTATACTATTAAAGTAATTTAATAGTATAAATATATTATTATAACATGATATGTATCCAAAATCATGTGATAAATAATTAAAAATATTGAAGGTGTATCATGGCTTCCGTATGTTATTAATAAAGATAAAAATAATTCTAATTGTATGCTGCGCAGTGAGACTCACGTCCACACAGATATAAGCGAAATTATACCTTATATACATAACCAAATTTAACATTAGATAACGGCAAAAAAATTAAATTAATATACAACGTTTTGCAAACAACATTATAGAACGCATTATGCTAAGTGATATAATAGATATCGTGCGCAGCAAGTAGCAGGCAGATAGTTGTCTAATGCGCCTCATGCTAATAATATTATTATCACATGCAATCAGACTGAACTTGAACCAAAAACCCTAACAATATCTTTATCATTACTTATGCGTTCAATTTGCCTGCCATCGTCCTTTCGTGCCAGAATTTTTCCTTCCCGAGTCCAGACGTACTTCCATTGCCGCTGATGGCCAGACTGTCTAGTTAGGTAGAATAAACGCCTATTGACTATGGTCAGACGCTCGTTTATATAGACACGTTGCGACGGACCAGTTACTTGCACGTCAGATGAAGTGGGACCTTACTTACTTACATACGTGTGTACCTGTAATGTTATGTTTATGTAGAACCCTTTTTATTTATGAGATAAATCGTTCAGGTTTTGTAAAATTCCTCATCCCTGCCATTGAATAATGTGCCCAGAAAGCATTGCCACGCTGCACGTATGGGAATTTTGATGCTTTGGGAAGAGGCACAAATAGGTAACATAACCTAACTTCACGCCATTATCTCTAGTGGTATATTGCGCACCCACACTTCGCCAATTGTGTTTAGGTCCCAATATAATAGCGATACTTAACATTTTAATACACACATTACTTATGAAAAGTCAGAGGTGTGTGAGGGATAGAACTCGAGACCATCGTCTCGGCAGTCCGTTACGAACACCACTAGGCTATCTCCGCTTTTAGGCATAAATGTAGAGCTTTTATAAATGTGTAGGCACTTGTACAGAAGCACATGCCGCCAGAATCGTGAGTTTAACACAAATAGTGCGTAAACATTCCCGTCACGTTGTGATAAACCGTCCCGAACGCCACACTCCATAATCAAATTAGTACTAGTTTAAGCTGCGTAGCCGCAGCCTGTCGCGACGCGCGGCAGGTACCCGCGCGTCGTGACAGGCTGCGGCTACGCAGGCGACGCGGCACTGTCCCGCGTAATTTAATTAGCAAGTTTCATTAATTTTAACCTTTTGAGAGAGTCGCGCTAACGGTCTGCATTATTCATGTGGTAGGTTTGGTGCGGGTTGCATCATTCCGGACTTATATACATATACTAGGTGAGCCCGCGGTTACAACCGCGTTATTTAAGGCTATTACTCCGCTCCCGTGGCTCATAGCGTGATGTTATATTATAGCCTATAGCCTTCCTCAATAAATGGGCTATATAACACTGAAAGAATACTTCAAATCGGACATGACGTAGTGTCTGAGATCAGCACGTTCAAGCAAACAAACATACAAACTCTTCAGCTTTATATATTGGTATTAGATATACCACATGCACACAAAAGTAAAATGTAAAGTAAACAATAAAAAAGGCGGGGTATTTTGCAGCTTTATTTAAAAAAGCTATTGTCGCTCCGTTGTGCTACGGTTCGGTACGGTGCCGCACGGCTCGACGCGGTCGTTTTCCTCGCTTTTCTCCTTTCGCCCTCTCACCCCCTCTCTCCCCTACCTCGCCCCGCCGGCGCCTTCTTTACAAAACATCTTATTACTATCAAGAAGTTACAATCTCGTTACAGGCGCAAGTAAATACTTTTGTTCGCTGTTTAATCCCTTCACAAAATAACGTTGATGGCCAAACTTGGAAAATTAATGGCCAATATTTTGTGTAATACGAATTATTGTTGAGTATTTGGACGGCGAGGCAATTGTTTTAAACTTTAAGATAGAAACACGTGGATTATTAAGTGAGTCTGAGAAAAGTCTTATTCCTAGAATTGGCGCCTTTGACTTAACGTGCTCGCTACGTAGATTTCGTGAAGGTGTGAGCTGTTGAACTCGGGTCCAAACTAATTCAATCTCCATTCTACATTACATAGGCCATTTGTAATTTATTCAAACGGCTCGTATTTAACTAGTTAATATTCCGTACGGTCCGAGTTCTGTTCAAGCGTGCGTAGTGTCAATTAAATTATTGGACCGACATTATAAACTAGAACGTACTGAAGTAACATTTTGTCGCGAGGGACATTCGGCTAATGTAATTATATCTTCAAAAGAGGTTTGAAGGAAACCTTATTTTCATGGTAGGTTGAATGGACCACACAAGTGTGTTTAATTGTGTTATACTTACACTAGACGATGACCGTTACTTCGCCCGTCCATACTTATAAAATTAAGCCCGTTGGAATTGTAGTGTTTCTTTAACTTCTATGTACCAATATAAGACTCTATCTTATCATCTACATGTCATGTTTCAGCTTTCACGCCCAATAATTTAGCTGTGCGTTGTCTGTCAGACAGTCAATAACACAAGAATTTTATATATACGAATATCTACACAAATTACCACTGCCCAAAAGGAATTGCTTGTCCGCACAGAATGATCTTTAAAACATTGAAATCTCATAGTTACAATTTGATGTGAACGAGCAGTGTGCATGCACCAATAACTCATGACAAAAAATGAAATGAAATAAAACAGATAAAAATGTAGGCAGATAACTAATAAATTGCCTACGTGCACTACTCTCAAATGACAATCTGTTTAACAAAGATATATTTTAATTATAAAATTACACAGTTCACAGCGGTTAAATGCTGAGGGATCGGGAAAAATGAAAAGTAGCGAGTCGCAGACAAACGCGAGCATGACGTACGGCCTCGGTCGCAAGTTGCGATGCGCGAGCGTGCGATGCGGCGCGGTGCGATGCGATGCGACGCGACGCGGCGCAGTTTGGCACGACTCAGCGGGTAATTATCGACGTTCGCTATTTTTACTTCGCATAGATAGACTCACGCCTGTTTCCCCGAAGGGGTAGGCAGAGGCATATTAAACGCCAACTTTTCGCCAGTGTTTTGATCCCACGTAATAGGTGGCGAGCCTATTGCCGCTTATTGGCACATTTTGTTTGCCAGAGCCTCGTCCGTTGATCGGCAGGTGCACCACTTGCAGGTGAGGTTGGCTTGGGACCCTAAGTTCTTGGTGGGAACCCTATGCACCTATATATATATATATATATATATCGCCGTCCCCAACGAATAACATAGTAATCGAAAAAAGTAACATTTACAGGAAAAATAAAAAACCGTTTTTTGATTATAACTTCATAACAGTTTTACATAGCAAACTCGTTGTTATACCGATAGATAGGTATTTTTTAGTTGTATACAGAGATGTAATTCAACAGTATATTAGTTTTACACCCATGTAAATATAATCAAAAATTCATATTACCAAAATGTAAAAACAATTTTCAAACCGTAATGCAACAATACGATTTTATTCGAGTAAATTGTTGAAAGTGACCTATACAGCAAAAGTTGATTGCGAGCGTCTTGACTGTAAAGTAGCTCGGTTGATTGTTATGGTTACTTATTATTATAATATTATTAATTGCTCAAAACAATATATTGTTGTAGCAGTAAATTGGCTAACATTAATATCCCATAGCAAAGGGAATGGTAATATACTTTACCGAAATTAGTTATATTTATTGTACTCGAATAAAATTGTAATTACATTTTACGGGAAAAAGGAAATCTTGAAGGGGTAAGTATTGATTCATTAAGATGATATTTGGCACAAAACATAGTTTTTATTTATAGACGAATAGTACAGGTAAATTCATTGCAAAACGTTTAACTCGAAAAGTAATCGTACGAATCACGTGAAAAAAATTCACAAAGTGTAATTGCACCTCTAGAACAATAATTCCACATAAAAGCACTTCTATCGCAATAGTTGATTACGACATTATTCGCTGGGGACGGCGATATATATATATATATATTACACTACATGTTTATATTGTATATATGTATATATTGCATCGTATTGAACATTTTCTTAGTGATAAAGCACATTAGAAAATGTCAAATATGCCAAATCTAGTAGCCAAATCTATGGATAGATCAAATAATATTGGGCCAGTGAAATAGTGATTGTTGTAAAATAACTTAAATTTTCTGTAAAAGCAGTCTCAGTCTTTTCTACCTACATATTTTCTTTTTATTTCTGAAAACGGATGCTTACTGGTTGAACTATCTAAAATTGAGACGTCTTATACCCAAAGTGAACGCTCAAATGTAAAAGATTGCGTTTGAGCACGTCGAGTAAACACCGTTGTGTACAGAATTAATTATATTTAGACGAGCGGTACCCAGTACTCGAGCCTGTGAGTACCCGAATACATTTCTTCATATTCTGAGTATATTTGCTCTAATTTCGTTTGTAATAAAATATTTAACGAGCTCAATGGAAAGCTCTCGTTATGTGGAAAAATCGAGATTTGTTTGAGTGAACATGTATGTTCACTCAAACAAATCTCGATTTTTGACATATATTTTTTGTTGAAAAGCGAAGTGATGGAGTGGCTGAACAAAATATGCAATACGTGCATGAATTTTAAAGGGTGAGACTGCGAGGTCGGCAAACCCAATTGTTTAAGCCTATTTATGTGAAGTACAAATGAAATGCAGGATTTAAAGTACAAAAATAGTACTGTTTTAAATGAAATAGAAAATAGCAACGGACTAAAACACGCTGTGATTTAAATCTATAATGAATAAAAGTATAAATGGCGTGGATGTGTACCACAAATCAATTTGAATAAATTAAGATTAAAATAATTATTTCTCTATGAATGTGATAAACTAAAAGACTACGGTTTTCACGAATAGATAGTATGATTCCTAAGGAAAGTTATTATTTACGCGGGTGGAGCCGCAGCCGAAGTTTACTTAAAAACAATATACATCGTCACACAATTTACATTTAACTTATTCCAATAATTAAGTTGACCAGAAATGTGTTTTACGTAAATGGCGTGTCCGATAAACACCCCAAATACGCCTGCCTGATATAACCTAACTGCTAGTAGTAGTAGTAGTTTATGACTCAATTGTAGGTCTTTGAATACGCAGTAAAATTATAACTAAGATCGAACTTAAATCGATAGAGTCAATGGCAGTTTCCTACAATCTCAACATCATTCTCCAGAACATTTCATTCTTTGGAGTACTTTCAAAGCAGCCTTATATCAGAACGTTCTAGAAACGAAATAACACATCACAATAAATGAAAACGTTCGCAATAGTCAGTCAAGTCAGTGACAGCGCGTCGGGCGCCGGAACCTTGGCCTACGTGAGAGTAGCTAGTTGTACGTCTCACAGACTCCGGTGTACGTCTCACAGAGTCCAGACTTACTTTGTACGTCTCACAGACCCCGGTGCAGCCTCGCCATTCGTTATATCAGATAACATCGCCGGAACTGTGTGCTACCGTTGAGTACGGAACGGTAGTACAGAATGCAGTGAGCGAGGTACATACGGTGAAGCATCGCGTTGCACAATCCAGTTAATTTTGATCTTATTTCTTGTGGCAAGTCTGTGCAATCACGGTTTAAGTTAAACTGATAATTTTGGCGTGAAATTGTTTGTGCATCGTATAAACATTTTTGTATGAAAATAAGGTTTAGATATAATAAGGAAGTCTACATTATTTACTAGATATTCTGTCATAACAATATTATTTAGTTTCGCTTGCGTTAGAATGCCTACCTAGCCAACTCCCGAATTGTTGTGATGCTCTTAAGTCCTTTTTTCATGTTTTATGTGATTTTTTTCTATTCTTTTCTATAATACCTTAAGATCAGCATTTACTCTGAAACGTTGTAACGGGTACCACCATTATAATGTAGGTGTCTCGCCACCCATCGATAGATATAAAAAGAGAAGTGAAGATAACTCATCATAGCAGCGAAATGAGTTTGTATTTTTCCATAGGGACGGGTATCCGTGTATATTTGTGTACATGCCGAGATTGATTTCCCGCACCATATGTGTGTTATACGTACATACGTATAGCTGTGTGCGTGTGCCAAGAACGAGATCGCAGCTCCCTCACGCAATCCAAAGCTTACGTTTCATGAGTAATTATCGCGGCGTAAGTACTCCGACTCACCTACTTTCTTTGGCACTCCTTTGTATATTTAATTTGATTATAATAATTCCGTAATATGATTTTAATAATTCCTTATAAAAAAGGAGGTACTCCTTTTTTATAAGGAATTATTAAAATCATACCTCAGCCTTTTGTTAAACAACAAGGTATTCTGCAGTCTTATACACAAAGGCTGGGGGAAGGCTCGTTTTAAGTAGAGTATTGCCAGGTCTAGCGTATGCGATGTATTTTAGCCTTGAATATCGTTTATATACACTATTCAACAAATATGTTAATGGGTCTTGGAATAAATATTTCAGATTTTGATTCAGATTATGAAATAACACATAAGATTTATTATTATGTCCGTTGCTTATTTTAGACAAATACCCATGATATATGTTACGTAGCCTACGTTAAACAGGAGTAATTATAACATAGTGGGCCAAAAAGCTGCACTGGACCATTGTGTCGAAAACATGAGAAAGTACGTGCAGTGGCGGTAGGTACATTTCATATTACCTTTGAACTACTGTTTGGAAGGTTTTATTTTATAGAAAAATTAAGAAATAGAACGAAATATTATTGATGTCTACCAATTAGTTTGGACATGGACACTGACGGTGCAACTGGTGCACCAATTTAAGGTCGCTCAGCGAGCTATAGAGAGGGCTATGCTCGGAGTTTTCGGAAAGATCAAATATTCGTAATGAAGTGATCCGACATAGAACCAAGGTAATCGACATAGCTCCAAGAATTAGCTAGTTAAAGTGACAGTGGACCGGCCACATTTGTCGATAACCATTGGAGTAGTCGTGTTTTAGAGTGGAGACCACGCCTTGGCAAACGTAGTGTAGGACGCCCTCCGGCTAGGTGGAGTGACGATATACGCAAAGTGGCTGGCAGCGGCTGGGCACGAAAAGCCGAAAATCGGGCTCAGTGGCGTGTCGTTGGAGAGGCCTATATCCAACAGTGGACTCTTGCAGGCTGATGTTATGAATTTATATGAACATCCGTCAAAAAGCTCCTCATATAATATATACTACCGCTGGACTTTTCGGATTTTTACCGGTCCAGTATAACCCCGTAAAGTCGGCCTTAATATGCACAGCTCTTTACGGATTATTGCAAAGTCTTTCAATCACGAACTCAGTAAATTTCTATCGTGTCTTTATTTCTGTGAACAAGTACTATATTATGGACTGATACACCGAAGCATTCGCTTGTAACAGAAAAACGAGCATTCGCCGTTTTTGGTTCCGTCGAACTGAACAACGAACAAAGTCAAATATTGCCACGAACATTTTCACGATCTAGCTAGCGAATGCTCTAAACAGTAAAAAGGTCGAAGTAAATTTACAGTCCATTCGCTAGAATGCTCGCCAGAACGCTCGATAGAAGGCTCGCTAAAACACTCTCGTTGATTTTTCTGTTATATAACATTCGCAAGGATGCTCATTACAGGGGAATGCTCAAGTGGATCAGCAGCATTATGTATCACAAGTATATCAGCAGCATTATGTATCACTATGTACTGTTTTCGGTGAACGCGTAATGTGCTCATTAATGATGGATGAACACCGCGGGTTTATAATTAAACTTGCGATATCTAGTAAAGGTAGCGTATATATCGGTATATTAATCGTTGCTACCCAATAGACGGGATAATGATAAAACTTTTGAAGTGTTTAACTTGATTATAATTTATAAAACAATTAATGAATTCTGACACAGAACTTGAAAGCTGCCTGTTTGAAGAGTTCGAAGACGTCAAAACCAATTAGGTGGGTCGTTTCTTGTATAATCAGTGTAGCTGTTAAGATTTATTAAATACCTCATTTGTATCTGTATATATAAAATTATTTTTACTGACTGACTGACAGACAACACATTTTACCCCATTCGTATAATATACATTCCTTAGAAGATATTATCAGCATAAAAATCATCAACAGACAAAATTTCAAGATTTAGCCCCAGGCTCTACGTAGAAGCATATGCCAGCTGGAGCAAGTAATAATACACATAATTATGTATAAATACATATCTAGGAGTGTTTTACTTAGCTCTTTTGTTACCATTTCCCCGGTATTCTTGTTAAGTATATTCTTACGTTTAAGTAAATGTTTCACATTGAAACGAAACTATTTTAACGGATTTTATTTTCCGTTACAACTTTTATTTGCTTTTATCCTCAGGGTTTAGATACATTTCAACGTCTGTGGTGATGAGACGGATAATCTCGAAGAGCAAGTAATCACAAGTAAGCCTTCTTCGGCCATTCGCACTTGAATACAAAGACTTATGATTTGTGTTTTATTAAGAGAGCAACGGGAATCCTTCTTGGTTTTACTCATAAGTTTTTTGTGAGTAATAATCAATAAATATGATTGAGACGGCTCGACTGGAGAAGTGCAAACTTAGGGCTGAGATCAAACAAGCAAAATTTTGTGGGCTGTACGTAGCGTATTTTGGGTCACACTATTTACTCTGCGTTCAGCTCAAAATTTTGGTTAGTACCTCATATCAAAATTTATTATGTCGTTTGTTCATCTGCCAAACTATACACGTATTTGTGACTGAATAATTTAGCTCACACTGTGTGACGTTTTGATGATCTTTACTCTTAGCTGGTAGCTCGTATAATGATATGTATTTTTTATTTAAAAAAGAACTTACGGTCAAGTGATCGTGTTGCCTTTTGTTTAATTTTTCAACGTCGCGTAAGCAGTAGGACTCGGAGGCTATAAGACAAGTATTAAAGAGCTGAAACTTAGCATAGTTATATATACTCGTAAATTGTGAAATCCTTTAAAATATACTACCAACCACGTTATTATGGAAACGATGTTTTCATTCATTTGTTATATTGTTGGTTATCGTTTGACAGGTGACCGCAACTACTAATTAACTGGTAGTATTTGGGGAACTATTATATTACAGTTTATCTTATAATCTGTATGTATAAAATGATTTAGCGTGTCTGTTCCTTGGCGGGAGCACTAGCAATGAGAGGGTTTTTGGGCATTACCACCGCAAGAAGATAAAATACTCATACGTGGGCATAGCCGAGGGCGAGGTCTAGTAGAGTATAAAAAATCATTATTAAAGCTAATTAGGCTGGCTATGAACATTGTGGTTCTGGGCCAAATTCAACAACCTTGTAGGCGAATTATTTAAAATTGTCAGCAGTCCCTTATGAGGGCAACTATGGCACGCTCACTTAGTACATGACCTGGGCACACTAGATAAGGTTTTTGAAGTATTATTAGTCTCACAGTAAAACAAAACCTTTAGAACAAAGTCAAATCGGTCGGTCCAATCTCGACGGGCGGAGCGCACGTGACAAATAGAGGCTGGCGCGAGATTAGCAGACTCGCACAATTATAGCCGGCGTTACGACTAATTCACATTATCGAATGTTCCTCACCCCCCCCCCCCCCATTCCCCCTAGCCCTCTAGCCAACTCATTACCCCACTCCCCACTCCCTGCACCTGCCACTGCTAATCGAAATAAACGCAATCATAAATACATGATGCATGTTTTGATAACTGACTGACTTACCTACTTTTTATTGGCTTGTATAATTATGTGTATCTTCGGGTACGTTTTGTAGTGTTCGTGAACAAACATTAATTTATATAATTCACCAAATGCATGTTTAGGTGTATTTTTTTGGGGTTTATAAAAAACTTCTTAAGGTATTACTTCAAGAGCAAGATGAGTGAGCTTATAGAAAATTTGTAAGTCGTGCTCAAAATAATTTTCGTCCTCATAGATGTCTGTATCTGATAGACTGTTTGTATGCTTACACAAATGAACTAAACGTTCATTAGGTATGTTAACGGTACTGAGTGAGGTTTCACGTTGGCGCACGTTGCTTCAGAAACGAATGATGTAAGCATCGCGTGATGCTTCCTCACGAAACAATCGCTACTCATCGCAAATACATTGTCTCAGTACTCTTGTTGTATTCGAGGGTTCGCGATTCCTAGTGAATAAAAGTGAGTCAGGACTTCTTTTACCCTTATAACTCTATTTTCTTTGAGAGGAAATTTGAGAGGCCAATTTATCATTACAAACAAACCCTGTGTCAGTAGACTTTATCAATCAACTGGCTCAAAGAACACACTTAAGTATATTTCTCCGCAAATTATCGAACACTGTCGAAACTGGCCCTTAGTTACTTTTTTATCGCTATTTTGATATATTTATAATATGTATCACTAAATTAATACGCTATGCTAAAAAAAATACCAGAACCTTTGATAATAATTGCATGTCATGAAAAAAGAATATGAACTTTAAAAACTGCCAACGTGTTCAGTAGTGAATAGCATTTTCAATGGCAAACTAAAAATACTTCCCTGTCTCGCACTTTACTTATATTGAAAAGATTTACAAATTTTCTGTATGATAATTTATATTACAATTTTTTGTCTTAACATAAAAATAATAATAGTTATTCAGTACTTTGCCCAAAATAATTTCCTCATTATATTAATTGCTAAAATTAACCTGAAAATTTACATACATTATAATAAAGTTGTGTACCCAGTACCAAATCTACTAAAACATTGATATGTAGACGATTTTATTATTGATACGCTGACATTTGCAAAAAGAGTTCAGGAACAGAAGGTATCGGCATAGTGTAATAAAATCTAATAGTGAGGTAACTCGGCCGTCTGGACAGGTCAACGATGAGGTGCGGTGCGGGGCAGAGCGGCGTCCCCCCGCCACTTTTTCGCAGTCGGCCCGTCCGCCCGGCCTACACTACGCGTCGGTACGAAGTTACAAGTGTGGCTATCGCGCTATCGCTATTATTTTAATAATGTTTTCGTATTTTTTTTTTAAATAATGCGTTCTACATGTGCAGTCTACGGTTGTTTGTCGACATCATACAGCAGTATTAATGAAACTTGAGATTCCATCGATTTCAAAATAAATTTTCAGCACCACGTGATTGCTTTCCATTGCAATTCTTAATCCATTTGTATGTGACCCGCCCCGGCTTCGCACGGGTGCAATGTTTATAGGCACGGGTCGCCCCGGCCTCCGGCCCCGGCGCAACCACTAGGTAGGATTATCCCTGCATTTTAAAACTGTTATATCTTTTAAAATATTTATTTAAGTTACATGCTGTAAAGGGCCAATTGCTCTATATTACATGTTCAATGCATTTAAGGTACATAATCGGATAATGATTAAGGTTGTATTGCTTAAAATCGCTTCGTAAATAAGCGATTATTCCTCGTAAAAAGTAAAGGATGAAAATGTTTATTGTGGGCTATCCCTAAGAAATAGACATATACCTTTTAAACACTCGCGTTGCATGTTTAAGAATATATATATACTTATACGGGAATTAACGCGAACATGCATTAGGTATTTACATACCTTATTTTGCTTGACAAAACTTGAAAAATCAACTGCAGCTACGGTAGCTCGTATATAGGGAAAACGAAGCGGACTATCGCTGAACGTATAAAGGAGCACATCGCAGCTGTAAAGAACCGTCAAACGAACAAATCAGCGATTGCGGAACATTTACTTCTATCGGGCACCAATCACTGGATTGAATTTCATCGTCCTCAAGTCCTCTCCACGGAACGCCACTTTTACCCAAGAGTTGTGCGTAAAGCGATCGAAATCAGAAAACATAAAAATTTCAATCGGGAAGAGGCCTTCAAATTGTCATCGGCGTGGAATCCAGTGATTCGATTAACAACACCCCACTTTAATGCGCAGTCGGCGAATGTTCAATATACAGATACGGTTAGTGTGTTTTGCGCCGGTACTTCGAAAATAAACGACCCGGGGGTAGAAATGGAACCTTCTACCTCGCACTCGGAGACGTGACACCGCTACACCAGTCAGCTTGCGACCACGGGGCGTGCAACCGTCTCGAAACGTCAAGCAAAATAAGGTATGTAAATACCTAATGCATGTTCGCGTTAATTCCCGTATAAGTATATATATATTCTTAGACATATACCATCGCGGACTTTTTTGTAGTCCTTTTGAAGTAACCTTTTTAAGCATCTCTATTAAATGCAGATTAAAATCTCCAGTTTATTTATCTAAAATAAACTGAAGATTTTAACTTGAATTTAATTTATTACTTTCGATCTGTGTCGCGAAGAATAAACATTAAATCACGAAGGTGTTAATAATAAAAATGCTAGAAATCAATACAACTAACACGTAAATTAATTTGAACTTGCATACATATCATCTGTAGGGACGTAAGTACTTGCAAAATGTTTTTTGTGTCAACCCTAACCCTGTGTCGGCATTTAGCGTCCAGACAAAGAAGTTCGCTCACTATTAGATTTTATTACACTATGGTATCGGTAAACCAATTTATGTCGCGTTGTCGCGAAGAACGCATGAAAAAAATCGCATGAGCGGTCGCAACATAATTAAAGCTCATAACAAACAGTTCCCTGGGGTGCACGCGGGCTGATGAAGAGCGCGTCCGCCGCGCCGCTCGCGCATCCCCCCCTCCTTCCCTCCAGCCGCGCACGCGCCCCGCGCCACCCCGCTTACGTCACGTGCCGTCACGTCATCTGAGATGAGCCCAGCCCATAGCACCCGTGATTGCATCGTAGCACTTTCCGTACGCTACGAGTGCTACGACATATAGTATAATGACGGTCTACGTGATGCGCTACAAACTCCTTTACTAATGATTTGCCTTTAAGCAAATCTTTTTTATAAAAAAGGTTATCATATCAAATAAACTTGATGAATACCTCTGTACGATGTTTCTGCTCAAACTCGTCTAAAACCACTTACCCAACTCAACATGATAAAATGAATATTTGAGAGAAACCGAATTTGTGATCTCATTAAGTAAGTTGACAGTAATAAAGCAGCCGCGGGTTCTCAACTCGCGTTCACATGCGTTATCGAGTTAATTAGCCTCCATTATACTTTTCAACAACAATAACTTAATTGCAAACATCTCTCTACGCTCTTGTAAGTTCAGAGATTCTTAAGCCTCGATTCACAGAGAAAGAGCAGCGGACGGTAGCGCAGCGGCGAGCACATTTAATGTCAAAGAATTTTAAATTTTATTTAGACTGCCAAGATGCATTATATCGTATGAACAACTTTCACGCAGCTACGGGTCACGCGGCTGCATCAACTAGCCTACAAACCATAGTGTGCATTATGACTACAAAAATAAAGTCCGAAATTGTTTAACGCCAATCGCTGCTGTGTTGCTGCTTTCTGTGTGACCAGATCCTTACAGCTCAAAAAACTCGTATAAGAATATTGATGGTGAGTGTCACAAATTCAAAGTAGCCGTCTAGAGGGGGGGAAGGCAGTCACGCTCCGTCTGCCCTCCACGTTGACTGGCGCGTTTTTGAATTTCAAGAGATATGTCTCTTTTCATATCAGATCAAAGACAGATGGGTAACCAGCAATCGTCTCAATTTTAACATTTTTAAACTTTACTATTCATTTTTCAGAAGCTTTGCCGAAGTGACATTTTATTTTACATCTGTAAAGTATTTGCCTTAATAAAGGTACCTATTTAATTTATATCTGACCAAGTATTCGTAAATATAATTCGTACACGTAAAAAACAAGTAAATATTGTGTTAATTATAAACTGTAACAAAACGTCGCGTTTCGTTTCACATGCTAACTTTTATGACGAGACAAGATAATTTTAGACATTTGAGGTACCAACATAGACTGCCATAAAGCGCGTAGCCAGTTCAAAACTACGTCTATGCACGTCTTACGCCTAAATTTTCGGCTCACACGTATGACGTCTATTAAAGGAATAAAAAGTCCATAAGTCCATCCTTTGTCGTCTCTGCATTATCATATTCATCATCATCAGCTCTATATATTTTCTGTATACCGCTGCGGGGCTCGGCCTGAGAATAGTTAGACCATATTACACCACGCTAGCCAATTGCGGGTTGGCAGACTTCACATGTCTTTCGAGAACTTTATGGAGAACTCTCAGATATGCAGTTTCCGTTCACCACGAAGCAAGTGATAATTAACAATTTTATACGCATTTCCCCATCTTCGAAATTTGTCAGAGCGTGTCGCGGTTTTGAACCCGAGACATAGGGTCTCGGGTTCAAAACCGCGACACGCTCTGCGTAGCGGTCTGTTGGTCTCTGCACTACGCTATCGCCATGTGCCACATTAAACATTACCGATTTAAAACAAGTGTTTAAGTAATTCAACCACGTGACCTACTGCTGCGACAGGTTTACTTAGATATTATTGGTTTTTGGCTTGAGATGTTTACATTTTAGACGGTTTTACTTAGCTTGACCTATTTGTTTGGTTGTTTGGGTCAATTTTTTTTATCTCAAGTCCAAAGAATTGTGACTATCTTGCACTTCAGCTTACCTCAGTAACAGCAATGTGTTATTATGTGTGTCAGACAAATCGATTGTATGTAATGATCCAGCAGTGTAGATAGAAGGGTATCATATTGACTAAGATAGTCCAATTTGTGGTTGAAGTGACTAACAATAGGACTTTATATCAGATGGCAAATCATGCTACTTTTAGTGGCTACGAGTTTTCCATACGATGCACAAATTGCATAAATCCAATTCAACGTTATACTACCGAATACTGTCACTTTAGCATAATACTAATAATATCCCGGCTCAGGTTAGTCCCCGACGCGGCGTCCGACTGATCGGTTGTGTTATGTATGATCCGACATCGAAGATAAGGGTCTGCGCACACCACACGAGTGCGGCTTATGGCGAGCGGCTACAGATACAACTCTCTTATTAGATCGCAGATAATGTTCCTTTTAGTGGTCGTGCGATAGTTCATGAGCGAAGTAATGAGCTGGGATACTTTATCGGGGCTATCAAACGAGTTAATGTTCTATTACGAAAGAAATCTAAAAATAAAAACATTTTTCATTTGCCTACTTAATATGTGCAATCCTAAAGCAGATTCGATGTAAAACAGATATGAAGTACCTCACAAGATCAAGTTAGTTAAATAGAAAAAATAAAGACAACTTTTATCTTCGGAAATTTAAGTAAAGCCGTGTACGCACGACCAAATTGCTCAATGTTTGTGTTCACCGTGTTCTTGTTCATTAAAACCTTAATACATGTAGGTATGTTTGGATTGAGATATTTGTGTTCTTGAGATGAAATCGAATTATTTTTTAAGCAACCAGACGTATACTGCGATGTACCGTTTCTTGCTTTAAATGAGACAGGCTAACACTACACAGAAACCTACGAGCGCCGCGCGAAGTTCGCTATTCAAGAAGCTGCTGTGTTTTCTGGCGGGCTGTCAAATCTGGTAAGACCCGTAGGCGGATCCTGGTCTGGAGACCAGGAGTCCGGAGGCAGGAGTCTTGGATGCGACCGAGATAACGCTAGGAGAAGGAGGAGCATACACGGGTACACGTCTAGCTCTAACTCCAACTTTGACCTTTGTAGCGTTCATATGGCGTAGGAAATAAGTCTGCCTGCGTGGTCCAGTGGATAGCGTTTGCATCTGGAGATTGGGAGGTACCTGGTTCCATTTCCGAGTCGGGCAAAAATGTTAGACTGAGTTTTTTCGAATTTTCAGTAGCAGCACGGAGTCTAGAAATGTGCCCGGTAGCGGTAATGGGCTCGCCTCCCATTACATGGGACCTAAAGTTTATGACATGGCGAAATGTGGGTGTAGTATTTCACCTCTGCCTACCCCTTCGAGGATACAGACATGTCTATTTATAAACTGTTTAGATACCTATGTATGTATTGACACGTAACACACATTCCATTCTTTGTACCACCCACCTCTCACCTGCCTTATCCTTTGGATCGTATCTTATAACAAGTGTCTCAGCATTGATATTGATATCTGAATTGAATAATAGGTTGAATCAAAGCAGCTTAGTTATTTAGTAAGCTTAGTGATGATATTGCTTTCATTCATAATATTATTTCAATTTAACTTGTATAGAAAAAGAGACAGGGTCCTTTCATCTCTAAATACAGGTTGACTATAGAACGAGATTACTTAGTATTTGATAATGTCGACGCGATTTGATAGTATCAGGTACAGTTAGACCTTTTTCTATTGACCGGAATCGTATAAGCTTATTATTATAAAACTCAAGCATAGTGTGTACGCTCCTCTTTTGAATTCTCACATTGCGTTTTAAAAGTTTCTTGTTTATTATTCCCTGTTTCCGTATTCACTCTAGACTCTTGAGCACGAAGTCATGTCACACCATTTTTGAGTTGGAATGTCATTTTAAAAGTTTATTACTGTCTAAAGAGAGTGCTAATGAAATAATCCTGGAACATTCAGGAAAATAAGTTTGAATTAGCGATTCTGTAGGTATAATATAAAAGAGACGATTTATTTTATTTATTATATACTTTACTGTACACCTATAAAATTATTACAAAACAGAAACTAAGACTATAAGAAAAGTACAGTGAGCGGCTTTATCCCTAAAAGTGATTTCTGCCAGGCAAGCTTTGGATGGATATGGTTTGCAGAGGAAAATAATGGTGGTTGTAGGCGTACCAAGTAAATAAATACATATAAATAGATATTTATAATAGTTACATAAATACATAATAATATTATATCAATACTTATATTCGAACATTTTAATTATTATTTTATAATATATACCTATGTAACTAAACATAATATATACATCTAAACTTATATACATAATTATATCTAAATAATCATACTATTGGTTCGGCGATGCACCGAACCGTATGTATTAGGCGATTTGGAGAAGGATTAATATTGTGGACTGTATGAGGGCGAGTTCTGATCGCCTAGAAAGGATAGGGGAAGAGGAGTGTGAGTGAGTATAGGATAATATAAGGACACGCCTTACCTTGACAAAATGAAGAGAAGATGCACTGATCACTTCGTCTTGATCCAACCCAGAACTACACAAATCACTTCACCTCACCCGCGGGCGGTTTTGTTGCGTTTATAGTATCGAAGCGGTAAAATATAGCGGTACACGTGTTCAGCGCGACACGGATCATTCTTGACTGTCTCGAGCAGTCGATGAACTCAGCGACGAATCAGCGCTAGGCGTGCCTTTGGGAAAGGGAAGGAATACAAGAAGGATCGCTCGTATTGGACGAGCGAGCGAGGAACGATTGACGTTGATGTAATTAATTATCAATAGAAAGGTAGATGGCGCTACCATATCCCCCCGGCACTAAAGGGTTGCCTTTAAAAAAAAATAGAATTGAACTTAGCTATGTTTGGTGTACTACCGCATAACCCATCAATAGGCTAAGACAGCGATATGATAATAAAATTGATCTAAATTAACTTTAGCGAAAATTTCAAACGCAATAATAGCGAAAACTACAAACTAAATACTTAAACTACGAGGTAGATCCAACTTCAGGCTAGATCTCACTGTGTTGGAAGCGGGCAGAGACGTACGACAGGGCGCACGTAGCTCCCCTTCACGGTTTTCACGGTAACAACGCGGGTTGTACCGTCCTTGGACGTATGCAGTTTCTCTACGATGGCTAACGGCCATGAAAGCGGCGGAGCATTATCATGTATTATGACGACCAACGTACCCTCCTGTATAGGGGATGCAGGACTATTCCACCTGGATCTAGCCTGAAGCTGGTGTAGATATTACTAGTATATACAGCAGAGTATGTCTCTGGAGCAAGCTTGAAGAGTCTGCTTCAGGAGCCGGAAATGACGATAATGGCACTGTGTTCAGAAAATGTGCAGGGCTTAACGCGGTTGGTTCTGCAGGGTCACTACTCAATGCCGTGAGCGGACGCGAGTTGATCAGCGCCTCGACTTGTGCAAGGACAGTTAAAAGCTCTTCGTAAGAGAGGATCTGTTGACCTATAACTTTGAAGAGATGCGTTTTAATTACTTCGACCTTGCTTTCCCACCATCCACCGAAATGTGGTGATGCTGGCGGAATAAACTTCCAGTCAATATGATTTATGGAAAGTTCTTCCTGAAGACGAGTACGATATTCTTCCCTGATAAACTTATAAAGGTCACGTAAATAAGAGCTTGTGCCCACGAAACAAGTGCCGTTATCCGTATACAAACACTGTATAGGGCCGCGCCGTGAAAGAAATCGTTTAAGGGCTGCAAGGAATGACACCGTGCTCAAATCTGTCGCAACTTCAATATGCGTAGCGCGCGTCGTTAAGCATGTAAAAATACATAGCCAAGCCTTACGGCTTTTTACACCTCGACCACGCACTGGCGTATACTGCAGTGGTCCTGCATAATCACAACCGGTATGTGTAAACGCTTTATCAACTTGATTGACGCGTTGACTAGGAAGATCTGCCATGGGAGGGAAAGTAGGACGCGGACGAAAGAACAATGGCAGGATTATACCTGTGAAGTGTTAGAAGCGTCTATAAACGTAACTTATGAAAAACTCATTAATATAATTATTTCGTATTTTGTACGTTTTTAGTTTCAAGTATAAAAGCGTACGTTAAATTATCTAAATTGATAAACTATTTATTGAATACATTCATTTCCGGTGCTTGCTAAATGTCATTTTCAGAGTTACCGTTTACGAAACGATCGTATTTGTTTAATAGAAAGAAGGTAAGTAATCTTTTTAACCTACATCTAGAAACAATTCACGATAATGTTAAAAAAATATTCTATGTATATTATATTATATAAAAAGAAGATTTTATTTATGATATAAATAAATATTTTTTCTTTACTTGATCTGAGATATCATTTAACTAGAGGTATCATGAGGTATCAGTAGGCAATTGAAAGTTATATGACAACACTAAGTGAAAATGTCGTATCCCTACTCCTTGCCCTTGTCTATGGTCCCTATAGACCGTGCCACGAGAACAAAGACTTTTTGAAACAAAGAATTTCTACTAAGTAACATAGCGACAGATCTGTCAAAAACAAATAATTTAAAATCCAATGAGCGCAACGGTACACAAATACGTGTCATTGCAAAGTAATATGTCAATTGATCGGGTTTTTATCGATATATGTGCTGCCAACAGTGTTTTGTGGTACTGGAATACATCAGACGCCTGGAATGTCAACATTTTACGTTAATCCATTATTTTTTTTTCATTATTGGGCATTTCTCAGAGAATAAAACATAGTTTTTGGATGTTAAGAATATTTTTGGTGTCGCAATGCTCGTCTTAGGGTCGGCATCTCGGAAAAGCGGGTGCAGAATTGCAAATGGCAAACTATTATATAACGATTTTGTTTAAGTTCATTGTGATGTTTTCATTCATACACAATGTAAAATAGAGATTTTACATTGTGTATGAATGAAAACGTCACAATGAGCTAAAAAATAGCTAGTACATTACATTAAAATGTCTAGGCATAGAAATGCCTAGACATTTTAATGTAATGTACTAGCTAGTGGTCTGTAATATTATTCATTAGTGGTATTTTTTATATTTTACAATAACTTACCATGTTTGTACCCTTTTATTGACATACCGCCGTCCCCGGAGAATAAAATGATAACTACAAAAATGCAACTTTACAGGAAAAATAAAAAACAAGTTTTCGTCGATTGCCCCTTAAAGACTGGACGTAGACAGATGATTGTAAGCTTTTAAAGAAGGTTATTTTTTGTTTATTCTAAATTTTTTAGTGAAATACGCCTTATTATCAAATGTGGATGTTCATTAGTACGAAGGCAAAGTGACAAAATATTACCATATAGCCCGACCGAACTAAACCAAACGAACCACGTCAGGTCCACTCATCTTTAATTAGTATTTATTAAATAATAAATCCTTTTGCAGTGTTTTATTACTAAAGAGTTTTATATGTCTATTGATGTCTCTTTTAAAGCAATCAAATACAAATTGTCTGTTTTTTATCAATTATGGAGTAAGTATTTTATTACAAAAACATTCCTTTATTTCATTTGCAGCTATCACGCCTGTTGGTGGCACACTAAGAGAGATCCCATATCCTTATTCTTACTAATATTATAAATGCGATATTTATTTGTTTGTCTGTTTGTTACGCACGAAAAAACTACTGATGCCATGCCATGACGTCTAATCTTAAGAGCCCTGCCTCACTTGTACGCCATGGCGACGTCGCCGGCTGCGTATTCAAACAGTTTATATTAAAATGTACCTATGGCTGCCAAACCGTGGCCAAGTGAGTTAGGTACCATACATTTCAATATAAATTGTACGGTAGCTGGCGACGTCGCCATGGCCTCATAATGAGGTGGGGCTCTAATACTCAATAAAATTGTGAAAGATAAAGGATTACATAAATCCTACATAGTTTACATCCCTATTTCGTGATGGAACTTTGATTTTTTAATATTAGGTACTTATCAAGTGTAGACACTGATCTAGGTATATCCTATCAATGCTTTTTGCACATCATCACCCCATATCTAAATGTATTTAATGTATTTGTGTAGTTACAAAGTTGTTTTCTATTAACATAACCTTAAAATATAAACAATGTTCATATCTTTTTTTACGGCCTCCTAAAATAAAAAATCTTGATGATTATGTTTAGGTAATAGAACGCCTTTGTTTTTAACATTTTTTCATACATAGACGCTTCAAATCGATTTCAAATAAAGTGTTGTATGGGAACTTACCATTGTTCTTTGAAACAGGCGTTAAATATATGTATTCTGTGACGAATTATTCGTCGAGCGGCTAAAACCCAATATTTATGCCTAAGTAAGGACATAAGCAGCTCTGGACCAGCATGGAGATGCTTCTTGTGATAAAAATCAACAAGAAGGTCGACAACATGATCATGACGCGGTAGAATGCAAGGATGCTTGTAGTTATAAGGTTCATCCGAATTTGACAGACCACCACCAATGCGTATGACGCCGTGCTCATCGAGAAACGGCTTGAGCCTAAGAATAGCGGGAGAACAAGGTACATTGTTTTTCAAATTTTGAATGTCGTTACTAAAATGAACAGCCTGTACAGCTCGTAGTTACTTACATTCTGCAATTTCAAGATCAGTACTTGAAACAAAAGTCCCATTAGGTAGGTGCCTAAGAAACCTACAGACATAAACGATGGCGCGGAGTAACTTAGACCACGACGACATGCGTAGTGCGAGTGCGTAGATCGGAGATGCCGCAACCTCAGCAATCACGGGATGAGAAAGAGACTTCCGTTCGGGTACATCTTCGTCTTCTGCACTGTGGTCAAAGGGTTGCATGGGCCACTCTGACGGATCATGGGAAATCCAAGAAGGTCCACGATGCCACAATGGATGATGCAGAAGATTAAGTGGAGTAACACCACGAGACAGGCAATCAGCGGGGTTCTCAATACCCGCGACGTGATTGAAACAAGTAGCGGGAACAAGTTCAATCAATTTACTAACGCGGTTGGCGACAAAATTCTGCCAGCGGTGAGGAGATGAATAAATCCAAGCGAGCACTACTTTGGAGTCAGAAAATGCGTATATTTTATTAATAGGGTAGTGGGGCAAAACTGTGTCTTGAACCTTGCGGGGCAACTGAGACAGCAGAAGGGCCGCGCACAACTCCAGTCTCGGAACCGAAATGGTTTTAACAGGCGAGACCTTAGACTTGGCACATTTAACTGCACCGAAAAGTTAGAACCAATGCGGACTTGCAGATATACGACTCCGCCGTAAGCACGTTCGCTGGCCTCAGCGAAACCTATTAAGTTGATGATACATCCATCTACCAAGCCAAGATGACGCGGAATAGTAATTTGATTGAGCGCGGTAAGCTCAATACAAAACTGGCCCCAAGCGGCGACAATATGGTCAGGGGGTATTTCATCCCACTCACACTTTGATAGCCAAAGTTCTTTAATCAAGAGCTTGGCGTACAAAATTGTGGGAGCCACAAAACGCATTATGTCCCATAGTCGAGCCACTGTGGACAGCATAGTGCGTTTGGTGCACTTATCATCTGGCGGTGAGACGTCAAACCGAAAACTATCGCAGGATTTGTCCCAGCGTAAACCGAGAACTTTATGCGGTACAGACTTCTCAAACTCAATGTCTGGAGAAGCTTTATGAGAATCTGGTATGCGTGCGAGAACCTCCTTAGAGTTGCTTGTCCATTTGACAAGATCAAACTGGCCTCGCTTGAAAAGCTGAATAAGCTCTTCACAAAGCGAAATTCCTAGCGGAGCGGATATGACACTACAGGCAATGTCATCCATATACAAAGCGGAAGTAGCAACAGCTGCTGCGGCGGGATAGTGATCGCCTTCATCAGCGATCAACTCGTAACGCGTGATATGGGCTAGACTTGAGTCCAAAACAAACATGATTGAACTGATACACAGATAAAGGTTCCTTATTGTTAAAACGATAAAAAATCCGTTGAAATCTACGGTCAGATTCGCAAACGCTGATATTGAGGAACATTTGGCGGCAATCAGCTGACAGAGCGATTTGGAAAAGATGAAACTTTATTATGATGTTAAATAAATCACCCTGTAGATTGGGGCCGGCATGCAAAATGTCATTAATCGACTGACCCGATGTAGTCTTACAACTAGCGTCTAAAACCACACGGAGTTTAGTAGAGGTTTTATCTTCGCGAAGTACGCCGTGATGCGGGATGTAATATGAGGGAAGAGAGTTGCCCTCGTTGTTTACAACTACACTCAAAAAACCTTTATTTAGTAGTCACGAATGACGTCATTATAGGCGCTGCGTAACTTAAGTGATGCATCAAGTTTACGTTCTAAACAATGGAAACGTCTAAGCGCAGCAGCGTACGAGTCGCCTAACGAATAAGGGTCACCATAGAATGGCAACGCCACTACATATCTGCCACTGTCGTCACAAACAGTGGTAGCGCGGAAATGTTCTTCACACTCGAGATCCTTACGGCTCATCGAGGGCGGTGCGGTGCGGTAATCTCTTCAAGCTCCCAAAATCGCTTGAGAAGAGAATCAATATTATTCTCTTGAAGAACAGAACAACAATAAGACGTAATATACTGAGAAGTATGTAACGTAGGTACGGTACTCATAATCACATACCCAAATACCGTCTCAATAGCGGGCGGTAAATCATATCGCTCACTACGCACTACTTTAGTAAGTAGCAAGCGCGGAAATATTGAAGCTCCAAGAAATATGTCTGCCGGATTCGCAAACTCCGCGTCTGCCAGCGGCAGTGTCTCGAGGTGGGTGAGTAATGATACGTCTACATTAGCGTTCGGCAATGTGTCTGTAATACGCTCCACGATAAGCGAAGAAATGTTAAAATTAATATTCCTATCAACACGCGAATGTATTTTAACATCTACGGAACCCTTGCAATGTTTTTCTGAACCTCCGATGCCTTTGACTACTAAATTAGTATTTCTAAAGTTATTCCACAATCCGAGGCGGTTGAAACAATCAGAAGTAATAAAATTACTCTGAGACGCGCTATCGAGCAGACAACGTACCACGCGCGGGGCTCCATTAATATCATAGACGATAACTTGCACTGACGCTAACAGAACAGTCTTGGACGCTGTATACTGTACTGTATACTGTATTAGCCCCGCGCTGATCATTACAATCGTGCGAGGGCCGTCCGCGCGTGCACGTCACCCGCACAATGGATGTCGTACACAACGACACTTCGCCCTGTGACGCGGAAGGCGCAGTTACCGTGGCCTGCACTTGCGAGGTAAGTGTGTCAAGGTTACCGGCTTGGCTCGACAACGGACTACTTTTATCCAAGTGTAATAATGAGTGGTGTCGTTGATTACATGAACGACATCTCGTCTTACTAGAACAATCACTCGTTTTATGCTTTATACTTAAGCAATTAATGCAAGCTTTGTTATCCTTCACACATTTGAAACGAGCAGTCGGATTTAATTTATTAAAGGCGGGACATTTATAGAAATGGTCGTGTACTAAATTACTGCACAGACACTTCTGTGAATTATTTTTATTAGATTCCGAGCATGCTACGTAAGATTGCGGATTAGGGACCGAGTTATTATTGCTATTTCGCGCTTTATTCGACCTTTGTTTGCTATTATTATTATTAGACGAGCTAGATGAACTAGACTGCGTATTATGAAATATTCGACACTGATCTTTGATGAAAGAAATAAAACTATCTAGTGTAGGTATTTTATGATTGCGTTCCGTCATCTCGAATACGCGAATTGTTTCAGTGTCAAACTTTTTTAAAGCGAGTTGAAGCAACATAAAGTCGGAAAGATATTCTAATTTTAAGTTTTTAAGGGAATTAACTGCGGTAACAAAGTTGTCTATAAACAGCTGGAAATTCGAAACAGATGCGGCACCGGACAATTTAAGATTTAAAGCTTTATCAAAGTACTTACTTTGATAAAGCTTTAAATCTTATATTGTATTTTGATACTCGTGTTCTAGCGTCTACTTAGACGCTAGAACACGAGTATCTTGATACCTATTAAGTAGTGACTGAAATATGACCTGATAATTCTCAGCACTGGGTGTGATACCTGCAAATACGGATTGGGCCTTCGGTGACAGTTTACCTATTAAATAGTACAACCTGTCAGCCTCTGTCAGAGAACCATTATCGTGCACTGTAGACTTAAAACTCGCATAGAATAACGGCCAATTTCGTATATTGCCATCGAATGACATGAGCTCAATTGGCGGTAATCTCGGCATTCGAATGGCAGAAACGGGTTGTGCTGAATATTTACCCTCCAATTGTGATTGTATACGCTTGATGATACAATAAAGATCTTCGAATGCGGTGTACGCCTGATAATTCGGCTGTTCATCAGGATTAATAGAAAGCAGTCTTGCGTTATAATCGTCTAACAACTTATGAAAATCTGTTCGAATACTATCAACTGTCATACAATAACTAACAAATGATTCCCTATTAATGTCGGAAGTAGCGGCAGTTTTCGAGCGCTCGTAAATGTTTTGAATACGCTCAAATAAAATATTGCGTTTTGCTTCTAAGATTGTCAGCTCTTTTTCTTCCGACATGCGTGGCTTCTTTTGTTGTGCCATGTTTACGTAAATATAAGCTAATGAGACCGAATCAAAATAAGAATACCTAAAGTACGTATTTTTTACCTAAGTAGGCAACACTTTAAGGCGGTGGAATTAAAAGATGCTTGAAATATGTAATTTACAAGACAACTATGATAGTTCCAGTAATAATAATTGGGTTAGTAGGTAGCTACATAAAAGTATATTACCTATGGATGCGTGCGGAAATAACCCTGTAATGGGTATGTAAATGGATTAGGAGTATAGCTAAGTGCTATAACTGCCTAGGTAGGTACTTCTAGAAGATACCTATGCAAGATATAAGCGAGAGGTTACGTATAAACGCAAATGAATCCGGCTCGTACGAATCAAAAAATGGTTCGGCGATGCACTGAACCGTATGTATTAGGCGATTTGGAGAAGGATTAATATTGTGGTCTGTATGAGGGCGAGTTCTGATCGCCAAGAAAGGATAGGGGAAGAGGAGTGTGAGTGAGTATATGATATTATAAGGACATGCCTTACCTTGACAAAATGGCGGCCTCCTGGTGTCTTCGTCCTGGTGTCTTCGAGAATCCTGAAGATGCACTGATCACTTCGTCTTGATCCAACCCAGAACTACACAAATCACTTCACCTCACCCGCGGGCGGTTTTGTTGCGTTTATAGTATCGAAGCGGTAAAATATATACACACGTGTACACGTGTTCAGCGCGACACGGATCATTCTTGACTGTCTCGCGCGTCGATGAACTCAGCGACGAATCAGCGCTAGGCGTGCCTTTGGGAAAGGGAAGGAATACAAGAAGGATCGCTCGTATTGGACGAGCGAGCGAGGAACGATTGACGTTGATGTAATAAATTATCAATAGAAAGGTAGATGGCGCTACCAACTATAATATATAATAACACGACTTATAATTATATAAATTATTATAGTAGATTGATAGCTTCCTTTACCATCGCTTTAAATCTCGTTACTGTCTGAGCCGGTCTAATAGGTAGCGGTAGAGCATTCTACAAACGTACAGCATTAACAGTAAAGGACTTATCAGAAAAGCTCGTGGAATATCCCGGCATTTTCAGTTTTAAATTTTCTGATGACCTCAAAAACTTATTCTGTGTATCATGTAGGTACTCAAATCGATCTTTAAGATAGGAAGGAGTTGAAGGGTTAAACAATACATTGTACAGTAAAGTAAGATGGCGATGACGTATGGGTAACCACTTGAATTGCGTTCGAAATTGTTTAAAATGATCATATTTGCGTAATCCAAATATAATATAATAATAATATTCTACCACATACACACATCACTATCTAGTCCCAAGCTAAGCAGAGCTTGTGTTATGGGTACTAGATAATGGATAAACATACATATATACTTTTTTCGTAAATACATACATACATATTATACATAGAAACACCCAGACCAAGACAAACATCCATGTTCATGCACACAAATGTTTGACTTGAGCGGTAATCGAACCCGTGACCTTCGGCTTAGCAGTCGCTTAGCGGGTGTGTAACCGCTTGGCCACGGGGACCGGCGACGTGACCTGCGACAAGCCATTTCGATGTACATGGCACGCTTAACTACGCCGCGGCGACCGATGTCGCCTCACAGTAAACGCGCCATGTACATCGAAATCGCTTGTCGCAGGTCGCGTCGCCGGTCCCCGTAGCCAAGCGGTTACACACCCGCTGCGCCAACCGGTCGTCAATATGAATCGTATGCAGACATTTTGGAGGCGCTCAAGTTTGTCAAGTTGGTTTTCGGCGAGATCTAGATAGCTGACATCCCCATAATCGATAATGGGTAAAAGAATCTAGTTAGCAAGCGCAATTTTGGTGGCAGTGGGGAGAAAGTGCCTCAATCTTCTCAGCGAGCCTGTTGAAGCGAACACTTTTCGACTTACTTCTTGGATCTGTGGTCCCCAAGTAAGAGCAGAGTCGATCGTAACACCCAAATTCTTGACTTTGTCCTGTATGTGAAATATGCTACCATCAAAGACAATATCAGGAAGCTGCGACCAGTTTACTTTTGACACCAATTTGGGGCTACCAATAATAGTGACCTGCGTTTTAGAAGGATTAACTTTCAGCCCAAACGATTTGCTCCAACTGCAAATTTGTGCCAGGTCACTGTTAATTACATTAATGGACTGTATTGTCTGCGCTAATGGTGACTGCGTATAGATCTGGAGATCATCTGCATAAAGATGGTAGGAAGAGCGAAGATTGTTAGAGATAGAATTTATAAAAATTGCGAAGAGTAATGGAAACAACACGCCACCATGGGGCACACCAACAGTTATGTTCACCAAGCAGAAAATGTATCCTCAATGTGAATACGCTGCAGTCGGCGGCCACACAGGTAACTACGAAGCCAATCAATCACTGTTGGAGATAGGTTAAGAGAGCGAATAACACCAACTAGAACCTCAAAGTCCACTGTATTGAAGGCGTTACTGAAATCTAACAGTGCAAGAATAGTGAGCTTTCCGCCTTCCATACCGGACCTGATGTCATCCGTAATATTGACAAGGGATGTGACTGTACAATGACCCGGGTGGAAACCAGATTGGAAGAGATTAAGGAGATTATTTCTGCAGAGGAATGAATTAATTTGGTCATGGACGAGGCGTTCGAGGACTTTGGATAGGAATGGTAGTATGAAGATGGGACAATAGTCGGCAAAGGATGAGGGTTGACAGGTTTTTGGTATGGGTGTAATTTGGGCGTCCTTCCATATCGATGGAAATACCATACTGGAGAAGGAGTGATAAAATTAAGGATGTGAGAAATGATGGGTAACATTATATTGAGACACAGATGAGCTGTGTTGCCGCATATCAAATACCTATATTCATCACTCTTGTACTTCATTTGATATAAGTTTTGTAACACTAAACATGTGAGCTCTTCAAACACAACCCAGTCCAAATTACTACTATTATTGTACATCACATACGAATATTGGTTTTTGGTTAAAGTGGGTAGCAAGCGTTCAGTATAGTTTTACACACTCATTTTCAAGTTTTTAACCGTAAAATTGCTTGGAAAAATTTAAGCTTTTGTAACTTTTTCACTTATTAGTGAAGCTTTACATTTAAGTCTTATGTAAGTAGGTAGAACTTGAGGAATCATAAATTTATTATGATGTACCATTTGAAGAATAAAATAGCTCAAAACTTCTCACCAGTATTTTTAATCATCATCAATCAATCAGTATATATAAAATTCTTGCGTTACTGCCTGACTGACAGGCAAAGCACAGCTGACACTACTGAGCGCAAGAAATTGCACGTCTATAGAAAATGCTTCATTGTGTACGAAACAGTAAATATAAGTTGCTAAGAAAGCGACTATTTATCCTTTGGTTCGAGTTAAATGGAGCTGCAGTGTTGCCCCCGGCTTGTGCTATTAGGTTTCGATGTAAAAGAGAAAAGTTGCGCTACATGTAAGAAATGAAAACTTTAAGCGGGTTCCTATTGGATTATAAATAAAACATATTTAACGTAGAGCTCTGTTATTATTTCTACACGTTCATATATTACGGTCTAACTGTTATTTTAGAAATAATTACAAATGTAGGTCATTTGAATGTTTTCGTGGTCGACTCCTGAAAAGTAATAAAAAAAACTCTTAAAGAAGGCTAAATATAATTTTCTGCCTACAACGCTACCCATAATTATCTCTTATATCTTAGTGTGGCCATCTCTACATAGTGTCGGAGTTTGTAGACCGCTTGAAGGCTTCCAACATTGCTAATCTATTTTTATCCTGAGTCGTAAACTGGGACCGACGGCTTTAGATCTGCTGACGTAAATGCAGCAACCCATCCAAATGGTTACCTCTTTGAACGTTTTATAAGTTTGCATATCTATTATAAAGGCTGTCAAGAGACACAATGAGCGCTACAAGTCTAGTATAATACAACATACCTTTAAAAACTGCGGCTCCCAAACTTTCTTAGACAATTCAGGGATAAAAATTGACATTGTGCACTTGTTCTGTGGCATACATGTTCAACCAAAGGACAATAGAATAAGTTTCTGTTGCGTTGCAAAACCACAATCTGCACTTAACTCGATTATATGCCGCCGTTTCGAATTCATTGTTATAAGGCAGTCTACAAGTCTGCACTACGAACGTGTTGTTTTAGAAGCGAATTTTACACTTACCGGTGTAAAGAGCGCTTGCTTTAAATAAGCGGAACAAGGTCATACAATTATACTTCTAGTAGTAGTAGGTTACTCTCAGAATAAGGCTTATTTACTATCCAATGCAATTGACTGAGTTAGAGTTCGTATTGTCATATACATATTATGTACATAGTTAGTGCTACTGACCTATCGCCGGAATCAATATCCGATCTATCCATGGATTTGAAGATTAGTGTGTGCATATTTAACATAGGCTTCATACAACATTTGTAAAATGTGAATCTCTTAATCTCCAAATCCTCCATCCTCCAGATAGATCATCCATGTGCATTGCTTGACAGGCGAATGATACGTTTCAACTCGAGTCGACGCGCCTGAGTCAAAGCGTGGAATCGAATGCAAACTGATGAGACTTATGGATTTACAACATGTAAGTCCCTGACTACAGAAAAACTAGACCTATTTAATTAGAATAAACGAAGGCATTGACACATTTTATAACATCTTTTGCCAGATCGTGTAGTTACCTAGATAGTAAGCAAGTTTTTGTTTTGAGATCACGTAACGCGTATTTCTTAACTACGGAGAACTAAATATTTTTGAGAATCAAACTCTTTAGCACAAGTAATCTGTGACGTAGCCATGGAATGCAAAAATATTACCGTCACAACATATATCTAAGATCGAAAAATACACTTAACAAAACGACTAACAAAAAGATACTTAGAGAATGTCTTATTACCTTCTCGTATTTATATAGGTTTGGAGCATGAAGAGGAAAATTCATAACCTAATTCTGGTAACAAGATCGTAATTTACTTTTGATAATACTAGCGCTTCAACTAGTTGCACTCGCAGCTCTTCTGACAGATAAGGTCGCATTTTATACAGAATACGCAACCTGTAAAAGCAATTCCTAACTAATTCAGCGACGTGTTTATCGTATTCGATATAATTTACAATTCCGCTGGTACGTTAATACGGCTGGGCGGTCGGCGGCCTGAACACGGGCTATTGACCGCTCCTGATTGGATTACAAGCACTTTGAGCGCGCGCCACTACGCTCTAATCTACACCGAGATGATTACGTCACTGTACCAGAACCGACTAATACGGTTTGTGTTAATTACGTTATTGATAAAACTGTATTAACATGTTGCATGCATCTTAAGTGGGAAATCCGGTGGACCGATGGCATTAACTCTAAAGGATACCTTTGTAGAAATGTAGAGCCCATCTTATAACTTTATGTTACTTACTTATCGTGTCGATAGAGGGCCAAAACTCGGCCACTCGAATGTTTAAATGTGTGTAATGCTTGAAAACCCAGTGACTCAGGGAATTCGATTAATTTATATAGTTAAAGTAACTAGTTAGCCACATGGTTTGGATTTGAGGGGACCCGAAAAAACGCTCGAACATCGTCGAGGGTGAGGTACGGTGATCGACAACGTAGGAAGAGGGGGATCAGTCGCGTTCGCTTCATGCGGATTAATTAAAACTTGTGCCGCGGTCTGCTGTCCCGCTCCCATTGTGTCCTCAACACGACTAGTCAACTCCCTCAGGCGAAAATAAACCTTATCCCGTTGCAGTAAGAATTTACGCCTGTGCAGTATATTATTTGTACACAGCTTGTACGTACAAACCACACGGCGAAGGTGCACAATGGGCGCGTATCCGCTGTTTATTAAAGTACAGCTGTCGGCGACAAATGAGCCCCGTACACAGCGGCAAACGCGGGCGACACATGTAGACATAATAAAGACTTATAATTTGGCGCGCCACAGAATGCCGTACAAAAAACAAGTAGCGATTTGACGCGAAACTCACATTGTACTGCAGTCTTTTATTTGTAACTCAAGTGCAGTTGTAGCAGTGTGGTTAACAAGTGCCGCGACACCGCAGGGACATCGCATGCATGACTTCGAGCTGGACTGCGATTTCGGCCGACTTTATTGTTTTACATTATTCAGCTTTACAAATGCGTTTTTGCGAACCTCGGATGCGGTTTGTGTTGCCGCAGTGTAGCACATATTTTGTACCTACTCGTAGAACCACAGCTACGTACGTATGAAAAAGTGTTGAATATAAATATTGCTTCATTATCTCTTATTTTAAACCAATGAAAAAACGGACCTTGTTTTTTTTAGTAACATTTGACTATATATATTTAGGGATGTTTACTTATAGCTTTGCTGTTTTTCCTTGTAGTCATCTTGGTATAGTTTGAGTAGTCATCTTGTAGAGTTGCCGGGCAGAATGTTGTGAAGAGGACATCCGATTCATTTCATCGGATACGGCACTACGGGTGGATACTCCACAATAAATAATGCCATAACGGAAGCGATGTTGCCCCAATAAAAATAATGTATTCATTGACCTGTGTAGCTTCTGTCTTCTTAGTTTGGTCTAAGCGAGTACTACCGCAGACGCATTCAATGTGATTGCAAATGCTACGATATAATATATATAAATATATGGAATATATTTCTTATAGACTTACGCCTGTATCCCCGAAGGGGTAGGCAGAGGTTGTAACATTACACCCACATTTCGCCATGAATTTTTAGGTGCCACGTAATAGGGGGCGAGCCTATTGCCGTTACCGAGCACATCACCGGACTCTGTGCTGCTACTGAGAATTCGGAAAAACCCAGTACCACTTTTGCCTGACTCGGGAATCGCACCCGGGACCTCCGACCAGCAGTTGCATACGCTATCCCTTTATTTTTATTTCCTTTTTGGTGTCGGGTTGGAAAATCGTCATAGAATCCCTCCGCCCTGGGGGTGAAGGGCGAAGGTGACTGTCAGACTCTTACTGACTAAAAACCAACCCGTGGTCCTCATGTACCCGTGTGTCGGAGGGTCGGGTATCGCCGAAGCATTCCTCGCTAGGCCGACAGGTAATACGCTATCCCCTGGACCACGGAGGCAGTCGATAATATAATCTAGTCAATTATAGGCAATCAAGTTCTATTTATAAGTTACTAAACTTAGTCCATGGCGCCGCCCACGTGAAAAAGACACTTCAACCTTCCTCAGGAATCACACTATATATTGGTGAAAACCGTACAAATATCCGTTCCGTAGTTCTTGAGTTTATTGCGTTTATGCCGAAAGAAAGAGATTTTAATTTTACAACAAGTATAGATACTCACGCTCTTACATTTATAAAAGTACTATCATCACTTACTTTGAACGCTCAAATATTTCTCGCACAAGTCTATTACGGTTTGTACTTTATAAAATTAATTATTCAATTGAAAACCTTGAACAAAAATAAGTCAAGCAAAACCTGAGTTGAAATTCATTTAAAGTATCTGCAACGATCCATCTGTTTTGAGAAATAAGAAATGTTGAAACTAATACTGAAAACCTGAGTGAACGGCGAAGTTCCACCGCTATAGATAACATTTCGCTGAATAATTTAACGAGCAGACTCTCGAAGAAAATCTAGAATTCTATCACTCATCAATAGACACCTAACTTTATTCGTTACTGAATAAAGAGAACCAGTCATCGCTCCAACAAATTTAAATGTAACATTATCGTTGAAAATTTAAGTTTCGAACGTAATTTCGGCCAATAGAACTTACACAGATTATAAAGAAACGCTGAGTATCTAATCAATACCTTTCTGCCTAATGAGGAAAAAGAAAGAGGAACTTGAGCATTTATTGAAACAATCAATGAATTTATACTTCTCATCATTATTCTACGAGGGAATTCAATTCAATGGTGATAATAACAGCATATTCCCAAGAGACATTTTGTTTTATTGTCGTCTTAAAAGTCATAACGACTCACAAGCTTCCGTCGAGTTCCTTTCTTACAAAGATGCAAACACATTAAAGTTCAAGTCAAATAACCTGTTCAAACCTGTTCAATCCCCCAAGGTAGCGTGCTTGGATGTATCCTGTTTTTAATCTACATAAACGACCTGCCAAAATCCTTTAAAAATGAATACATCCAGCCGATTCTATTTGCGGATGACGTCTCATTATTATTAAAACAAGAAAAAAATGAAAACCCAAATGAGTTATTACATAACACTTTGCAAAATGTCGAAAATTGGCTTCAAGAACATAATCTGGAAATAAATTATAATAAAACAAAAATCATACAGTTTAGAACATATCAGACACCACCGCTAGAAATTAAATTAAACTATAAAAAATCTACAATAAATACAACAACAACCTTTAAATTATTAGGCATAGATATAGACTCGCATATAAATTGGAAAAGCCATATTGAACAGTTAAAAACGAAACTTTCCAAATTCACCTACGCCCTGTTCCATCTAAATCATAGCACAGATACAAAAACTGCGCTATCAGCATACCATGCTTACGCCTATTCGTGGCTTAGATATGGAGTCATGTTATGGGGGAACAGTGTGGATGTACAACAAGTGTTTATAATGCAAAAAAAATGTATAAGGATAATAGCACAAATAAATAACGAACAAAGTTGTAAACCATACTTCTTAAAATATCACCTGCTCACCTTACCTTCTATTTACATTTATGATATCTGCACTTATGTATTTAAAAATATCCATACATTTACAAAGGTGCAAGAAACTCATAATGTAAACACTCGCCACAAAAGTCGCCTTTACTTACCACCTTCACGAATAAAAATGTTGAACGAAAGCCCACATTATATGGCTATACGAATATACAACAAAATACCGAAAAATATCAAAAGCGAAACAAAATTTCATACATTTAAAAATAAATTAAAAGAATATCTACTAAAAAACTGTTTCTATTCTGTTGAAGAGTTCTTGGCAATAGGTAAAAACTATAACTAAAAAATAATATAAGTTTGTATATAATATATATTAATAAGGCGATCTACAGAGCCAACATGAATAATAGGTACAACTAATAAATTGTATATAAAAATGATACATGTTTGTAAAAATTAATATTATGATTTGTCCTCAATTTTTGCTATACCTGTAAAAGGTTGCTAAGTTGTAAGCACATATTGTATACCAAGTAAGACCATAAACTGTACACTTAGTTTGCAAATAAACATCTTTGAATCTTTGAATCTTTGAATGTCTGTTCTAACAACAATTAATGACAAGTGCGTACTTATGACTTAGGGTAATGGACTTTAAAGTCATCCACTGTAAGTACAGTTGAGAAGAAAACCCATTTGAGTTCGAAGTACGAAACCAGTTCATTATTTTATATATTCATATTACAAGAGAATGCCCGCAGCTATGCCCGCACATTGCTTTTTTATTTAACCGTGTCTTCCCGATACTTTGGGAATATTGCAAAATCCCATCTTAGTGCACTCCTACGGTACCCAACGATTACATACATGACAAATTTCAGCTACCTGCGCCCAATAGTTTTGGCCTTGCCTTGTCTGTCAGTCAGTCAGACAGATACAGGTAAGAAGTAGCTAAACCAAGTAAATATACTGTAGTCACAATTTCCAAGATTTATCTATTGTTCTTCATGTTGCTCAGCTTATGAAGCTGATATTTCTGTCGTTACGTATTTAAGCATCAGACAATTGAGAACAAAAAGGTTTGAATGAGAATAAGTTACCTATTACAATGTTTGTTCTTAATAGAATCTACTTTATTCATAGCAGTTTGGATAGAATCCCTCTCGGATTAGCTAGTTATAAGATTGCCATCGCAATTTTTATCAAATCTTTTCAACTATGTCCGCTTGTTAAGCCACGCGTACAGTGCATTAACGATGCGGCCTGAGTCGCGCTCTGTAATCGAAATCTGTGCCAAACCACCGACTAGCTAAGTTGAAAGCGGGCGCTCTTGTATTGTTCAAGTCCGTTTTAAAGTTAAACGTTGTGGCTAGCTGGCAGCCAACGCCGGTTGATATTCACGCGGAAAGTTGGCGTCGCGTCGCTTTAGGCACTTATTTAAATATTGCGTGTTGCTTACACTGAATGTGGAACAACTTTGTACATATTATCTGTACTTTGAACGCTCACCTCGAAAGTACTAGTCTGTGTTTCAATGTGTGTGTGGACTACCTATTACTCGTTTTCCGTACCAGTTATTGTGGCTTGCTGTTGTGGTATATGGTATTGTCTGAAACATACATACATACATACATACATAACGTCACGCCTTTTATCCCCGAAGGGGTAGGCAGAGGCGTATTTCTACACCCACTTTTCGCCAGGTATACTTTAGTCCCACGTAATAAGGGGCGAGCCTATTGCCGTACCGGGCACATTTCCAGACTCCGTGCTGCTACTGAGAATTTCGTGACACAAAAACCCAATAACACTGCCCGACCCAGGAATGGAACGAGGGACCTCCCGATCCCACGCGCACATTTACCTCGCGAGACCAACGAGGCAGTCGTATAGGGTTTGATGTCGAGTTTTCCGTCTCTATGCAAAGATGGTATTTGCATCGTGTTATTCCTTAGTCGCCTCTTACGACACCCGTTGTGCCGTGTGATTGACGGCATAGAATACAAGTTATTGTCTGAAACTTGAACTTATATACGTTTTGTAGTCACTTATTCAGTGCAGTGCCCTAAGTATCAGAAGGTATGAAAGAGCAATTTGTATAAGTCCTGAGTCTTACTTACGCCTATCTTATTCTGTATATATTTTGATGTTTGTTCTTCATTTTCACGGTAAGCAATGACATTTTTATCTTAATCAATTAAAAATTTAAAATCTTATAAATTTAAAATGCAATCAAGAATCTTCAAACTTCAAAACTAGGTTACAGTACAAGAAGCAAAAAAATAAATTACGTTTCACCCTTATTTAATAACATACAAAACTAAGGCAACACTAACACAATAACAACGCTATTAATAAATATTGTTGTGGCAGATAAGCGAACGAACTCGCTTTCTGGCCGACACAACACAACGCAACGTGCAATGCGGGGCGACCACAACGCGACCGCTATTTATTCGCATATTCGCGCACATGTCATACTCTGTTTTGTCATTATTCTAGATGAAACTTAGGCTGGATATACATTCATACCTGAATTTGTGATTTTCAGACGGCTATACGATAAATATAAGTATACTACAATTCATTAGCTGTTCATGTCCATATTTTAGACAAATAAAAAAAAAAGGAAAGTGAGAATAAAGATCACATTCATCGCTAGGTGTTTTGAAACGGCAAACTGGTTCGTATTCTGAACCGATTGCTCTAATTTCGGACAAGTGGTTTTATTTACCGAATACGTTCGATAGTTACGTTGCTTAGAATACTATGCCTGATGGTTGCACAGCAAAATAACCAAGATGGAAAATATCAACATGTGAGCTAGTTGTACGAAATGTGATTTTTCAATATTAATTGAAGATCGAATCAGAAAACAAAAGACATGCCAATTGGCCAGATCAAAGGTGTATTCATCAAAAATTTGTATATATCGCAGGGTGCACGTATTTCCGAATCGGCATTACGTATTTGGAAATCGATCTACCATACACACTTATGCACTGGTTAAGGCTGCGTTAACAAAAGACGACGGAGTACTGAAGTGATAAGCATGCGAAAAAAACATCTACCAATAGTACCACACTATTTTTCTAGCCTTTTACTGGGCACTTTTTCACTCCATTCAACTGCTCGCCTTGTAATCAGCCTAAACCCTAAAATAGTGTAAATGTATTTCATTTTAGCCAATTGATGTTTGTTTAACATGGAAGGTCCCGGCCGTGGAGGCGGCTTTTGTTCGAGACAACTTTGTAACTTCTCTCAATGCTACTGTAATTTTCCTTCAAATATATTTAAACATTTCGCATACATTTATAATGGGTACAGCACGTACGCAAATAAGCTTATGGACGGTGCTTTTATCTCTTGTTATTTGGGCCTTTAGCAAGAACAGAAGCAGTTTTCTAGTACTCGTAAATACAACTCATTATTAGCTTTTTCATCTCATAGAATTTTCTTGGCCTTACGCAAATGTATTTTGTTCTTGTATTTGGTTTATTACATTCAAACAAATCTACGGCTTACAGATTCTATCGTGATATATTTGTTGTAATGAAATTACATTTAAACTGAATAATCAAGAACTAGAGGAATTAGAGAAATCGAAACTTCGGTTAGTAATAAATAAAGTAGTTTCTAGATCATTCGGTTTAAATGTAATATTAGTAAAACCAATAAATCAAAGCCAATTTCTGGCAACCAAGCCTAGAAAGACGATTGATAAGTACGATTACAAGGTTGGCAATTTGAACAATACATTTCAAGTGTAACATCGTGGTCTCCATAGTCATGTAGTAACTCGTCTGAAACAATCTATTTTCACCCTAATCACCAGCCAATATCCTTACCCACATATACGCACCGCCAAACTATTTACAATAATACAAACCGATTGCCAATTTTCTGCCACAACGCTTTCACCCGCACACTCACACATATGAATGTATGTAGACTGTGATCGCGCCGGCTGAGAGGCGTCGATCACGTCGGTGGCACGTACATACGTCATAACCATGGCTGAGCAGATCCAACTCTCCCCGCGCACCCCTCTTTCCCTCCTCACACCTCCCGCACAATCACCTCACCCCCTCACCCGCCCTAGAACGGCAAAAGGCACCGAGATCTGATAAAAGTTTCGCGCAGCCGGGAGTGGCCCGCTACCTGACTGCACACATGAAACCCTCACACTTACACACGCACTCACATTATTTCGTATGTATAGAGAACATTCATACGTATTGGATGTTTAAGCTTTTATACGTTGATGTATTAGTAAGTGATTGAGTTTAAGTTTATTTGTTTTGCCTTCCGTTAAAGGTCAAGGTTCAGAGAAGGATTTGGGTACACACAAAACCACTTTTAATAGAACCTTGTCAATAACGTTGAGACGGAGGATCTCAGGTAGGATGTCGGGGTTCAAGAGAAACACTGCTAGGCTGAACAGGTTCTTTATTATGTCTCACTACCGCTTACATACAGTATGACCGAACTAGGTAAGTACTGGCCTGAGGGCTGGAGTGTAGACTCCTGCTGCTCTCCGACGCTCACAGGGTAGCTGCTTGTAGGGTCGCCGATGAGCTGGCCAAGGTGCGCTGCGCAGGCAGCCCGGTGGTCGAGGTTCAGGCTGAGCGGGGTCTCAGGCGGTGCAGCCGATGTGGGCCGAGCGGTTAGGCTCAGGCGTCCGTGGCCTGGCTGTAGGAGCTCGTAGGCAGGAACGGAGGCTTGGGTGGCGGCCGGCTTGTAGCGGCACGGCGCCAACAGCTTGTGGCTCGTAGGAAGAAGACAGCTCGTGGGGTGAACGTCAGCCCGTAGAGAGAACGTCAGCCCGTAGAGAGAACTGGAAACAGCATAGAGAATACACAACAACCGGTCAGGAACAGGCTGTCCCTAGATCGGCTGTTATGCTTAGGAGACACAGATACTACAGACAGAACATATAGGCACACAGACAACTAGAATATGCTTACTCCCAGCGGGACAGTAGATAGGAAGTAGAATGTAGAATAATCACGAGGTGTAGCGGCAGCGTTTCGATGTCTAGGGAAAGTGACCATTCTACAACGCGCACCCATCTTATATAGGCATAAACCTATGACTCACAACTGCCTTTGGCTAGTGAACATGACCATATTTGGTAATATTGCGAACGCTCTGCGGCTAAGCTGGCGTTAACCGCCTGCGAGATTTTATAACGCAATACGTGGAGTATTACGTTACAATACCCCGCTCTGTACAGCAGGATTTTTCGTGTCTAGACAAGAAAAATCCGTCTAACTAAGTCCTCCGAACTTCTGTAGGCAGTGCTAAGTAGATAGACTATGAAACTCAAACTCAGTGGCGGCGCTAGGCGTCAGCGACGTCGGCGACCGCCGACGGCCTCGCGCATGAGGGGGCCTCGCAAAATAGTTTTACAAGTTACCTATCTATTTTCGTTTCGCCAATCATACTGGCTTAGGAAGCCGACCCCGAAAATTTTGGAATAAATCTAAGCAGATGATAATGACTTTTATTACTTTTACAAAGACACTACTCACTTCTGTAACACTTGCGTTACAGAAGTGAGTACTTCTTTACGGGTACCTATACAGAATCATCTGTCTTGCAACACTATGAAATGAAAGTTTCACCCGACAGCGTATTCACACCCACCGATATCTGTACTGGGCATCGGCGTTGCCAAGGGCGAGCATTTCTCATTTTCCATATCAACTCGCCCCTTCCCCCAAGCCATCGGCTGAAGTCCTTGCAGCGGCTGAGGGATTGAATGGGTTGTGGCAGGAAGGAATGAATGATTACGAATTTAACTTTTCTCAATCGTAGTGGTCGTAGTCATGCGTCGGTCGGTTCTTGTGCCGTTGCTGTTCTTGTGATGCGTGGCCATGTAGCACTATGTTTTGCGGAGTGAGAGCAGTCGTTGATGTTGGAGTGCGTCACAGATTTAATGAGGTCTGTCCATCGTGTCGGAGAGCGCCCACGTGATCTCTTGCCCTCAACTTTGCCTTGCACGACCAACCGTTCCATTGAGTCCTCGTTACGGGTTACATGGCCAAAGAACTTGAGGATTCGTATTTGCACAGTCGACGATAATCTCTCTTTGATGTTGAGTTCCTTCAGGATGGAAACATTGGTTCGATGTGCGATCCATGGGATTCTGAGCATGGGTCTCCAGCACATTCCCATGGCGTAAATTTAGCGGCGACCCTGCATCCTCAGCGTCCACGTCTCAGCTCCGTATAAAAAGATTGGCAAGACCAGTCACCTCATCAGTCGAACCTCTGTTTCTGGTTATTCTGCGGTGTTTCCATATCTTTGTGAGTGTTTCCACTGAGGATCTTGTCACCGCGCAACGCCTCCGAATTTCATCTTCGCAGCCTCCAGCGTTGGTAACAGTAGTCAAGAGCTACGCCTATCTAGGCTCTACAGCCTAAATAGACGTAGCTTTTGAATACGTCGCATCCTGCTATTATTTAGACGTCCGGCCGTCCATCCGTAGGAATGAAACTAGTGAGGGGCAATTTTATTGCATAGTGATGGGAAATTAAGATTGGCGTAAACAGCTGGCGTTCTTGCCCTGCTACTGGGTGAAAATGTTTGTATTGACATTTTTTTATTATTTGGCTCACTTAATTTAACTTAATTAACTTTTTACTGTGAAGTAAAAGGGGCCTCGCTATCAATATATAATTACCTATGTACAAAAGAATATTATGTCAATGGGCCTCGCGACTTGATGTCGCCGACGTACACATGTGGTCTAGCGCCGCCACTGCTCATACTGCAGGTAGGTACAATGAAAGAATCTAGTTAGGTTAGGAATCCGTGTAGTTAATTAGTTTTAAATCTTTTATGTGCCAACTGCCAATAAATTTACGAATCCGCTAATTCGTATACTAGTGGTGACTTTTTAGCAATAATAGTACACTTGGTAAACTTAAGAGCTAGTATTTTGCTAAAGTATTTGTCCTTATCACTTATATAGAAGGTTCTTTTCCATACGGTATCACCTATGTTAAGCTCAGCCGGTTTACGACGTAAGTTGTATGTGTGTGAGTTTCTAGCGTGAGCTTGGATTAAAAGAGACTGGACCTTATCGAAAATACTTGATAGACAGCCTATATTTTCAGCATAAGAATCCCTAGGAGTAAATAACATCATCTGACTCGGCATCAATATAGTGTGAACCGCAAGTTACTAGTTCTCTGCCGTACACCAAAAAACTCGGAGTATAACCAGTTACCTCATTAACCGCAGTATTTAGCGCGAATTGAATTTTGGGAATTAAAGTATCCCATATTCTATGGTCGTTTTGGATAAACGAAGATATAGTAGTCACGATGGTTTTATTGTATCTCTCAACAGAATTTACGTGCGGAGTGTATTTTGTTGTAAAGTGCAAGTTAGGTATTTTATATTTTCTAATCATAGACTTAAGAGTTGCACTTACAAATTGTTTACCATTGTCTAGAATAACGGTGAAGGTATGCCATGTATTAAGAAAACTTTTTCCTCGAGAATGTTAGTTATAATCTCGGCGGTAGCCCGCTTGATTGGAAAGAGAAGACAATATTTACTGAAGCAACAAGTAACAACGAAAATATAAATATTTTGTTTTCTAGTTGAGGGTAGGGGTCCAACAAGGTCGATACTAATTGTTTGGAAGGGGCGAGAGCACACCTTTGGTCGTCCTATAACACCTAAAGTAGCATGGTTTTGGTGTTTATGTGCGACACAAGTATCACACGAAGATATAAATTTAACAACGTCAGCGTGCATACCGGGCCAATAATAACGCTGCGCTAAACGTTTATACGTTTTAAAAATACCTAAATGACCCGCAGCGAGTTCCGAATGGTTTTCTTTAATAGCTGTAGATCTATCCGAGGTAGGTAGACCCTCTTTCCATTCGAATTCTTTGCGCAGTGCACATTTCGATACCATATATCGATATAACTTATCATTTTTGATGGAATAGTTAGGAAAAGATGTAGCTGAGTTTTTACAGCCATTGTAGATAGTAGTATACCACTGATCCGAGGGTACGGTAGTATCATTATCAGTGTTAGTATCAATAGCCGACACGGCACTTGCCCGCGATAGTGCGTCGGGTATGACGTTATCCGCGCCGTGGCGATGTTTCACATCAAAATTAAAAGAAGACAGACGTACCCCCTATCTCGCTAAGCGACCCGTAGGGTTACTTAAATTTAAAAACCATTTTAAGGCTGAGTGATCTGTGTAGACAGTGAATTTCAAACCGTTATCTAAGTAACGTCGCCAATGTTCTACCGCGACTAAAACAGCTAGTGCCTCCCGTTCCGTAATACTATAATTACGTTCCTGTGCAGACAAGGATTTGCTCATATAAGCTATAGGATACTCCACACCGTCAGTAGTTTGTGTGAGTAAAGCCCCTACGCCATAGTCGCTAGCATCCGTGTGCACTTCGAACGGTTTGTTATAGTCCGGACAAGAAAGAATAGGCGCGGTAGATAACAGGTGTTTGAGTTTAATAAATGAGTTAAGTAAGCTGATTTTAGTTTCACGTATACTTTAGATAACAGCTGGATGTGATGATCAAAATCTTTTCCTATAATACAAATATCGTCTAAGAATACGAATACTGCGTTTTCGAACTCTGGACTATTTGTAAATAATTGATCGACCAATCTTTGTTGCGTAGCCGGCGCATTAGTTAAGCCGAACGACACAGTAACAAATCGGAATGTTCCGCGGGTAGGTACGTAGAACGCGGTCTTGTCCCGATCGCTACTCCGAATGGGCGTCTGCCAAAAATATTTAGATAGATCAATACTACTTAGGAATCTAGCATTTTTTAGGTTATCTAGGATTTCGGAAACGTACGGTAGTTTGTACGCATCCTTACGTGTAACCGAGTTTAGTTTTCCGCTGTCTAAACAAAACCTTAATTTACCATCTTTCTTAGGCGTTAATAGGATAGGCGAAGACCATGGGCTTTCACACGGTTCTACGACTCCGAGTTTAAGCATCTCGTCTAGTTCCTCAATAATAACACGCAATTTTTCTGGCGGCAGACGATAGTATCGCTGACGTATTGGCGGTGAGTCACCTGTATCAATACGATGCTCGACTAAATGGGTACGTCCAAGGCCTTTCTTCTCGGAAGATATACATTCGAATTACTTAATCATCTTATCCGCCAAACGTTTTTGGTAGTCATTTAGCTCATTGTAGGATTGTAAGGCAGCATTAGATTTATTAGGTAAGGAATTACTACAAGGGTCATTATTAGCTAAAGAGACAGAGTAAATATTATTTGGTAACAATTTAAATCTTTTCCAGAAGGCAATACCTAAAGTTAACGAACTAGTAACTTCTGGAGTTACGTACGCTTTTAAGTTATAAGTCTTATTTTCAAAAGTGGTGGGTAGGTTGATATAGCTGATTGGTGTCAAACGATGACCACCCACCGATCGAAAAAATATAGTAGGGTTGTCACACTTATTCAAAGGGAGATTCGTTTTAGAAATAATTTCTATATGAGAATTATTGCCCAATATAGTCACGTCAGAACCTGAGTCAAGTAACCCAGTAAGGGGTAGATTCTTAATGGTTACATTAAAATAGGGTCGAAAATCAGTATTAGGTTTTTGATCACGGATCGCAGCCACAGAATAACTAGAAAAATACACTTTAAGAGTGTTCAGCCAATTTTTCCAGTCTTCTTTGTCAAAATATTTAGGTTTAGAAGATGTACAAACGGTAGGGTTTGTCATCTTATTTGACGAACTAAGATCGGAGTAAATTAGTTTTTTGAAAAATATTTTTTTTTACAGTTAGGACAATTTACGAACGTGACATCTCTAAGGCCACACTTAAAACATATTGGATAACGTTCACCCTTGCACAGACCTCTTATTAGTTATTTTTGTAGGAACAGCTGATTTAGATATCATGTTGACATTATAGTGTTGTAGGTTAGGCACAGGTGTATCGTTCGGTTCGACATTTATAGATGCGACGGAAGCGTAGTTTTTTAGTTTAGACGGTTTATAGTACTGTGAATTATTATAGTGACCGTGCGTGTCCTTTTTATTTTTATAAGCTAAATCAGGTGCTACTGTGTTAGATGTAGGGTAACTAGGTTCTGGAAATTGTGCACTTAAACACTGGAACCTCTCACAGTTTAGACATAGTGTTTTTAGAGTGTCTATAGTGTCTATAGCCGTAGTACATGAATCTAGTACAGTAGAATAACACGGTCTAATATTGTGAAGCAATATATTTAGTTTTTCATGTTCGGTTAGTACCGTGTTCGGTGACAATCGCGCAAAAAGTTGGAACATAATTGATAAATAGATGATTATACCCTCAGTTTGCCCTTGAGTACGATTACGAATCTCGGCTAAAAGTTTATAATTATAGTCGTACGGTGTAAAATCAGCTGTGAGTTTACTAGCTAGTTCGTCCCATGTAGAAATGGAATTTTTAACACCGCGAAACCAGTGTAACGCATTACCCGTAAAAATTTCGGACGCGTAATCGAATAATCTATTGGCAGGTAGATTTCTAACCGTCCTAAATTCCGTCACGCGTTGTAGAAATTCGCGAACGCAGCCTGTTCCGTCAAATTTGAGTTTCGATAGTTCGCCAACCCTCAAATGCTCACAGTGGACAGTTACCGGGGTCGACGCTGCCTGTGCAGGGGTAGAATCCGTGCAAGTCATCGTGACTCCGACTTCCGCCGACGGAACATTCGAGTGTTCTATCTTAGATAGCTCTGCCGACAGAATCCGAAAGCGTTCAGTCAGGTCGGATATTTTCTTGCCGTATTTAGGTTCGGATTTGTCTAATCTGCCCAATCTGTGGTAGACCTGGTTGTGCAAAGCCGTAGTTCGCTTCGCCAAGTTGTGGTCGTATAGTTCCTTAAGGGAAGAGATTCGCGAATCTAAATCGGCAACTGACAGGCTAGCTCCCTTGAAGTCGTCTGCTATGTCTAGGCCTGATTCTAGGATTGCGTCATTCGGAATCAGCTCGAGTAGTTTAGGTAGCTGCTTCCGTAAACCTAGAACAGAGGTAGCCGGCTCCTCTCCGCGAATAGCGACCTCGTAGGCCAATTCATTTTTATTAGGTAGGAAGTCCTTAATAGGGTTAGTGCTCATGATGAAATGAAGTGTATGATAGAAAAGAAACGTAAGTATATTGCAGCCCTCTGTGTGCAATCGTTCTGCTTTACAAAGAAACTACGACGATTCAGTGTCAAAATGTAGACAATAGTAATTGGAAGTGAGACAAATAGAGTTGGGCGCCACTGAGACGGAGGATCTCAGGTAGGATGTCGGGGTTCGAGAGAAACACTGCTAGGCTGAACAGGTTCTTTATTATGTCTCACTACCGCTTACATACAGTATGACCGAACTATTTAAGCACTGGCCTGAGGGCTGGAGTGTAGACTCCTGCTGCTCTCCGACGCTCGCAGGGTAGCTGCTTGTAAGGTCGCCGATGAGCTGGCCAAGGTGCGCTGCGCAGGCAGCCCGGTGGTCGAGGTTCAAGCTGAGCGGGGTCTCAGGCGGTGCAGCCGATGTGGGCCGAGCGGTTAGGCTCAGGCGTCCGTAGCCTGGCTGTAGGAGCTCGTAGGCAGGAACGGAGGCTTGGGTGGCGGCCGGCTTGTAGCGGTACGGCGCCAGCAGCTTGTGGCTCGTAGGAAGAAGACAGCTCTTGGGGTGAACGTCAGCCCGTAGAGAGAACGTCAGCCCGTAGAGAGAACTGGAAACAGCATAGAGAATACACAACAACCGGTCAGGAACAGGCTGTCCCTAGATCGGCTGTTATGCTTAGGAGACACAGATACTACAGACAGAACATATAGGCACACAGACGACTAAAATATGCTTACCCCCAGCGGGACAGTAGATAGGAAGTAGAATGTAGAATAATCACGAGGTGTAGCGGCAGCGTTTCGATGTCTAGGGAAAGTGACCATTCTACAACGCGCACCCATCTTATATAGGCATAAACCTATGACTCACAACTGCCTTTGGCTAGTGAACATGACCATATTTGGTAATATTGCGAACGCTTTGCGGCAAAGCTGCCGTTAAGCGCCTGCGAGATATTATAACGCAATACGTGGAGTATTACGTTACAATACCCCGCTAAAAAAGTGGCACAAGGGTAACATCAAATCGGTATAGTAGTGATACAAACATGTGATAAGAATAATTATGTAATATAAATTCGTGAAACAATAAAGTTGTAAAATGCATTATAGTATGGAGATTTTCTCTGTAATAACTTGTAAACAATTAATCCAAATTGTAGAGTCTGGGGTAGATAATTATTTTCAGAAGTGAAGTTGATCTTGGCTAAAATAATACATAAAAGTTACTGTGTCCCCTGCGACACAAACATTATTTTTAGTGTCAGAATTGTCATTTAAATATAATGTAAAAGAGTTGCTTGTAGAGTGAAATATAATAGGCATGCGGACCGCCCCCGGTCTATTCACCTACACGCATCTATATATTGCAACGTATGCAACGTTTTCTTATACTTCTGTCGGTGTGGTACAAGTCTGAGAATTCTCAAGCTTCTTTTACTTATTTTATCTTGCTATACTATAAACGCAAATGTTTGAGACGATACGTGGGTTTGTAACTTCTTTACGCAAAAGCTATTAAATGGATTTAGATGAAGCAGAACAAATTACAAAATACTAAACACAAGGGATAACTTTTGTCCTGATAACCGACCCCTACGCGGGCTAAGATATGAGCTAAAGATAGTTAATTATAAAGTACATATATTTTTCAAAATATCAAAATCAAGAACTATCTATGTCTTATATTAATGTATCGAAAGTCTGATAATATTAATTTTTTTCCGTCACAGCGTAAAACTTTAAAACGGCGACATACCTGCTCACATCGAATAATGTAAATGCTACAATGAAAGCGCTTTTTATTACAAAAATACAAGATTGCACATAAACATGTAAAATAAAATGCACTATCGGTTAGCCATTTGTAGTACAGTAGTATATCATGTAGTAGTAGTATCACAAGCGTCTCTCGCAATATTGTAAACGTATTTTAAAATCGGGCGAGAAAACATCACCAAATCTATTTACTTACTGCCTTACGATAGCTCCATGCGTTTCTGCTATCCTGGTACAAGCGTAGAAAAATTTGGGAATTAACTACAATATAGCAATTAAAACTTTTAAAGGTCCATTTGTAGAAATTAATTCTTCGCAGTTTGTACCACATGAGTAAAAAAACCGAACAGAGAGACAGCTTCTTAAGAGCTTGTAAATTTGTTACCTATTTTGGTAGGGTTCACAATAGGTTAAGACAAATCGCTTATTCGGTATACGACAGATTCTGGATTGGACAGATTCGTGATTTGGCAGATTCCCAACTCGACAGATTCGTGGATTGGGCAGATTCTTGGACTCGACGGATTCGCTATACGGCAGAAGTACAACTGTTGTAAATAAAATAGCGAGTGGAACCAAAAAAGGCATGCACCTGAAATTTTTAAAAGCACGGAATAAAATATACATTTGTTACCAAGGACACGACGTGACGACGTGATTTATTTGACATTCCCAACGATACCACTAATCGTGTTGAATATTTTCTGGTAATATGATCTATTTTGCTAATAAACATAGGAATCTCTTTTAGCTATTATGGCCACTAGTTTTACCACGGGGATAGGTATCTAAAATAAGTTTAAAAAGAAATTGTGTAAGACAAATGAACGTCTACAAAACTAATGACTATAAAATGATCAACCATCGATAGGGCTTACAAAAAACAGATGCATGCGATTTTCGACCTTATTGACAATTCATGACAGACTTTTATTTGGTATTTTCTTGCTTTCTGACATTGATACGTTATTAAAATTGTAAATTCTGAGTTACGTCAATAAGGTCGAAAATCGCATGCACCTGTTTTTTGTAATCCCTATCGATGGATGATCACTTTCTGATAGTCATTGGTTTTGTAAACATTAATTGATTTTACACAATTTCACAACTAATGAGTTGTTAAGTATTTCGTTGCCAACATTGACAATATTTATTTCAAGATCGAAACTATTCGCGAAATTGCTCGAGCAATTCAACAAATGCGACAAAATTATCAGGAGTTATACCTAATTAAAAACCCAATTGTACGTTACCATTGTTAAAATCTTTATAATGATTTAATTATTTCATCTAGTATTATTCATACACACAGAACAATAAACACAATTATTAATAATAAAACACCACTTTTTTACATTAAAATATTAAAACTTGCAACGTACAAAACAAACAACGTGCGTCGTAATAACCCTAAGATTGTCAACTGCCTGTGCCTACGTAAACCGGTTCTTTCCACTCTCGCCGCGTACACGACAAGCGGCCAGTGGTCACGCACACATAAGCCGCGTGCTCGTAGTAGTGCAACCGATTCGCGCTGTTGTATGAAGCTGTGTCTCTGTTCCGTTTATCTACTCATGTGGTTTGTACCACTGATCTGATTTGTCTCGTGATCATAATGTACTAAAATTGCCTAAAATTAACTCCTTTAATAATTTAATAAGTAATTTAAAAAATAAGATAATACGCAGCAAGTCACGCACACGTAGGCACACTCAATGGAAAAAGGCCCTTACATTGCGTGTGGCCATGAAAACGGGCTTGGATTAGATTATCTCAGTAATTAGGTAGCTATTTGTACATACATACATACATATACTCACGTCTTTTCCCCGTCGGGGTAGGCAGAGACAACGGAACGCCACTTGCTTATATCTTTACAATCGTCACGCGCTTCCTCTATATTCATTACTCTTTTCATACATGCACGCCGGTTCCGGGTGCTTCGGACCTTGCCGTTTTTCAAAACGTCACCAATTTGGTCAACGAATGTCCCACGAGGTCGGCCGCGACCGGCTTGCCCATGCACGTTTGCCTCATATATTTGGTGCGTCATTCTTTCTTCACTCACTCACTCCACGTATCCAAACCATCTCAGCATTCCTTTCTCAATTTTTGTCACAACATCTTCTTTTGTTTCATAAAATATTCAAGACAATATCTTTGCCTGATGCTACCCTAATACTTATCCATTTGGGTCGATTCCGAGCTCTTCTTGCATTTTTATTTATTTATCCTCGTATTACTTAATAGCGCCTTTATCCCACTTCAGTCCCAACGCCCACGTAATGAGTGGCCGGATGTATTATCCTCCTTACGAAATATTGTTCCTTCATGTTAATACACCCACCCTTATAGCCCACACTGATTTCACTGAAACAGTAGACTATTTCATAAATCACTTTTCCAGCTACATAAACATGCAGCTACAAATAAATTACTCCAACGAATTGTTTCTGACGGGAAATATTTTCGGTTATTACGTCATATTATCGAGCGCTTACACGACGATTTAAAACCGTAAATCATGCCCAACTCTCGTCTGAAACAGTCACAATATTTGACGTCGGAATTGCGTGATGAAAATAAATCATAAAGACTTTAAGCCAGGGCTGGAGTGAGGTAGACGGTGGTCACGTGATCACGATACGCCAGTCCGTGGTGGGTGACGTCCCGCTGAAAACATAACATAATTCAATCCATCTCACGTAATGAATGTCAATCGGAATCGAGGACAAAGCTCTGGGGAGAGTAGATGTGCGCCGAGCCGACTTTCGACCTCGGCTCTCCACTATCGACATTCGGCGCGCGCCTGATGTCGGTGCGGTCGACCCTCATCCATGTCGATATGTAGCCGCCTCCTAACTGTTCAATAATTCATCTCGTTTAACTAAAACTCACTACTACCTATAAAACCGTTTATTTTTACGGTTCTATTTGTACGAAAAATGTTCAATTTCCAATGATTTTATTTTACAATGATGCATATTATGTTTCTATTTGAACCTAAATGTGCCGACGTAAAAAAATAAAATAATAATATGTAGAATAGTTTTTTGTTTTATTAAAATAAATTAATGATTAATGTCAGCACAGAATTCGAGCGCTTAGCAAACTAGAAATTAAAAACACGCGCAGGCAAGGAAGCGACGATTATTAAGTGGAAATTACCACGTCACACTTATTTCGTAACAGTATTTCTCACAGTAATTGCAGCGATAGGCTCATAGAGAGAACTAAGTTACCATGACGCTGAAGGTTTCGAGGGCATATTCGGTGAAAGAAAACGACAACTTGCATGTTCGACAGTTCTTATCACATTGTTGTGGAGAGAAAACGTTAAATCCTTTCTCGTATTGAGAAGAGACCTGTGCCTAGCGGGGCACAGTTCTATTAAAGGCCTGATATTATTATGATTATTTTGACAGTTTGTTTCGACTGATTTCAGACCTCTTGCCCAAGCCATCCTTTGCTTATTAGTCCGAATTCAAAACTATTAACTTTTCAGACGTCGCATCTATTAATTACTTCAACAAAATTATTTAAATACATATATACAAACCCATTAGAGCGTAGAAGTGCTTTGCTGATATCAGCATGAATGTGTGCTCCCAAAGAATATTAATGAAAAGTAACAGTATCTACAATTTTGCATTTTATTCAGTGAGTAAGGATGCCGGAGGCCGTAACCCCCTTTTCTTCTACAAATCCCACTAATTCTCGTTTTAATTTTACCAAAAGATCACCAACGCACTTGTGACTTGTCCAGGGGGTCAAAGGTGTCTATTGTTGGCGGTAATCGCTTACTACCAGGCCCTCCATCTACTCGTTTGCCTCCTACAATATAAAAAAGAAACTTAATACATCACAAGAAATCAGATTTACTTATATAAAGGTATCAAATAAGCATTACGTTATTTATGTCAATAATAATATAATTTACGATTTAAGCAGACTCGTTTGTCTCGAGATATATTAGTGCTTAAGTTTTCTGCTGGTATAATCAAGTACGATTCCGAGGTCAGGCAATGTGTAACTATAATAAAGTACTTTTCCAAGTACAATCTTTATAAAGTAATGTAGTGGGTACATATTTAGTAAGTTATGTCATAGAACAAGTAATTTATATTAATATAATAAAGTTGACGAGTTTTATTTTTGTTTGTTTGGTTGAACGCACCAATCTTAGGAGTTATAGGTACAATTTAAATCATTATTTTTGCCAATTCCTCCTTTCAAAGGAGAGGCCTAGTCCAGCAGTGCACTGTTAAAGGCTGATGATGAACGTAAAAAAAACCGACTTAAAAATCTAAAAAGTAAAAAAATAATAAGATTTTATATTAATTAAATACTACCTATTATATATATGTGCTATTTACTAATAGGGTTGAAGTCTGTGACAGTAGTAGACGAGAGACATTTTATGAATATGTACTGCTAGTAAACCGTGGTTATATTACACTTCAGGCTTTGTGTAGGCGTGACTAATGCAGCAGTAATGAGTCTACGTTCGTGGTAGTGGCTAACGAACGTGTTAATCCATCGCCGGTGCATAATTAACTAATCAAGTGTAGCGCAGTGTGTTACGATAGGCGAACATCCTGCGCTAATAGTGCTGGTCTTAGCCGAGTCATATATTTAAGGAGATTCGACTTTAAAAAGCAAGAAGATTTAGTTTATGTTTGCAACGTTGGCAACCGATCGCCAGATAGAAATGTTGTCAGCAAAATTGTATTTGTTTTTTTGAGAGGGGGATTTGACAATCTGCTTGCGGTCTGCCAATCTGTCTGTCTGCGTAACGACGGACTGTAATGTGATACATTTTTGTGTTTGTAACTCTATTGCTTCTACAAGATACGATAAAAAATATAGATGGCGAATTTCAAGATGGCCAGCCCACTGGTTATTTACATAGTACAGTTACAGCGCATCTCTTGATTATTTTAAGTTATTATTTAAGTGTAGTGTTTATATCTCCTACGATAGTACGTAAGTAACGAAGTTACGTACGTACTATCGTAGGAGTACTGTGTACTTTTTACAAAGTATTATACCAAATCTAGAAAATATAATAACACAAGGCAATTATTGTATTTTAAGCTTACTCCTTTAACTTTTCAGGCATACGCAAGGATTAATTTATTGTAAAAATCTAATTTGCATTTCTATAGTCACACGGGGACTTGAAGGATACGCACAATATAATTATTATAATGTTCCCTTCTTCCATTCTACTGGGATACACGTATGATCGCACCTTTAGTTAGGACTAAAGGTGCGATCATTTATCATGTACCCAACAATACTATCCAGCTTATGATGTCTGCCTCTGTAACAATTTATTCTTACAATGTAGGCTGTTGTCACGACCGTAATCGCGATATTTTTCTCATTCTCATTTTTTTTATTATGGAGGATATGCAATGATAGCCTATTGGAGAGACTAACATACTGCTATGCAAAAGGTCTCAAGATAAAAGCCACCGCACGCACCACTGACTTTTCAAAGCTATGTGCATATTAAACAGTAGATTTACGCTTGCTAAACGGTGAAGGAAAACATCGAGAGGAACCTGCATATCTAAGAATTATCTTCTATGTTTTTGAAAGACCTGTAAAGTCTGACAACAAGTCTGGCTCACATGAGTTACTTAGATTACGTAAAAAGGTTCCTTGTTCGTTACTACGCAACCCTAAAAAGCAACAAATGACTTCTTTTCCACTTTTTAAATTTTTTTCGAAAATTGCCTCAATTTTTTAAAGAACGTCTAAACTGAAATTTCTTTTTTCTATGTGACCCGCATATTTATTTGCACTTCATTACTTTTGAGTACACGCTTGGCAAAGTCTCGTATAACACCGCTGTCCTTGACCGTGACCTTTAAGACATTTTGCCAAGATGTAAGGGATACCCTCCCTCGGTCCCCACTGCGGATTATTTAGAGAGGGCTTCTCATGTTTCCGTGAAAATATTTAGGGAAATGACTTGATGTATCGTGTTGATGGCAATGAAAATAATGCTAAATGGGTAATATTTTGATAATATATTTAGTTGTTTCTTGTGTATGAAAAGTATTGTTTACATATACTTTTGGACACTTCTATTTAAAAGAAATCTCCATAAAATGAACTAAGAAATCTTGTTGTTTTTATCAACTGAAATAGTTTTCTTTTATCAACCAATTTAAATAACCCTAATTGTGTAATAATATATATATGTTATCCAGATATTGTAAATATTATATTAGTAGTAGTATTGTTGAAATACTACTTAATTTTACTGAACGTATAGGGTCGTTTATATTATATCTATCTATGCTTCGCCGTCCTAGCGTTATCCCCGGTTGCATACAAGACTTGTCTCGAAGCCCGGTATCCGCCGCCGGTCTAACCAGATATGTCATTTTTCTATGTAACTATTATTAAAGGCTAATAGTCTTAGCCGTTATTATCCATGTAATATTATATATTATTAATTCATGATAATAGAACCATCATATATTATTTCCTAATATTTTATCATTATAATCGTTATTGCATAATAAGTAAGTTAACTTCGCTATATTTTGCTAAAACTCAGTTCGATTAGAAGTTAACGTTGAACTAACTATATTTGACAAGTCTCATTTCGGTATTAAATTATGTGCATTATAAGGTATGTCTGGTACCTACCGTGTCTGCATCATAATACAGTCCATACGCTCGGCCAATCAGAGAAGGCTATCGTCCGCGCTCACGGAGCCTGACCATATATGGTCACGTAGCGACTCCAACTCTGATGGAGGGCCCGGTATATAAAGGGGCCGACAGAGAGGCCGGCACCGCTACTCTATCTATCTACTACCTACCTACGATAATTACGCGTACCTACTGACCCTACGTCTTACGTGTATCCTGGTCCCAGCTGTGGGTAAGTTACTACATTTACTGTGTTAGCGTACTGCCCATCTCTCTACCTGCTAGCTGAGGCCGGCTGACGCCGCCTGCCTGACTCTATTGGTTGTGGCTTTCCTAATGCTGCTTCCCTTCAGGTTCCAGGTATACCTTAAAACTCCGGGCTACGCTACCTAGACCGCTACACTTCCCTGCATCGCCTTCGGCGTCACCTCTGCCGAAGAGTCTGGCCTGCCCTGCTCATCGCAACACACACCGCCGGCGCCTGCCAGCTGAGCCAACGTCAGCGAGGATCTGCACCGCTACGCGCAGCCTTCGAGCAGCCTGCCTGCACACTACCGGAGGGAACAGCGTGGGAGACTGCAGCCCTTAGTGTTCAGGCCAGTGTCGTGTTGTTGGTCGGTCATACTCGTGCAAGGGAAGTGAGACAATACTCGGCAAATAAACGCATAGAACATTTTCTGCCTTTCTATTCTAGAAACCGTTACAGTAAATTACTGTATTGTATGAATATTTCAAACGTTCAACTAAATTCTTGTTGAAGCAGAACATTTATAATTAAGAAAGCATATAAAGCACATTTAGGTATGCATAAAATCTAGCCGTTGTAAGCATTTTTATAGTTTTTTTAATTAAAAATCTCTGTATTTTAGAACAATCTTTCTACGTCTATTTTATCCCATTCACCATCATCATCATCATCAGCCTTTTTAGTCTACTATTGGACATAGGCCTCACCTAATTTGCGCCACATTTTCGTAGAGAAGCATTTATTCCTATATAACATAACTTCATGCCTTTTATCCCCAAATGGGTAGGCAGAGGTGTATTACACACCCACACTTCGCCACTTACGTTTCGGTCCCTATGTAATAGGGGCGAGCCTATTGCCATCTACCGGGCACATTGTTAAGCGAGCGATAATTAACATTTTTAATACACACATAACTTCGAAAAGTCAGAGGTGTGCGTTATTCCTATATGGATGAAATATTAACAAATCTTACCTCGGTGGGTTTATAAGTACATCATAAAAGAAATCCAACAATTTTTTTTTTCTATTTGCCATAGCTTTGACTTTGCGATGATTTGACAAGCATACTAGTGTATTTGCATAGATATGTAAGTTGTTATTTCCGAATGCACAATATTTTCCATAATATTTTGCATGTTTACCAAAACTAAGTTACTCATTGGGGCACTAAACTAACATGCACGACTGCACGTATACGAGAGTTAACCCAAACAATGTCTACTACAATTCAACAATTATGTGAGGCTTTATTTTGAACAGAAGCCTGGGTTAGTGGCCGCGAGAACCGGAGGCAATACTCCTACTTCCATGTGTACACTCACATATATGAGAAAGACGTATACACACGTGTGTACACACGATGCAATATACACACACTACATGTGTACAGACGCATTGCTAACGGACCAGCAAATACGCGATTTGTGTAATCCGGGCTGAGACCATGAATAAGTATCGATAGAGTGTATGTACGATTCTGTAGTACAACGCTTAAAATTGAGTCTGTAAGAGATATTAGGTGTATTTTTAGTAATTTATGTTCGATTGCTTGTCCAATGGCGCTTATGGTTTCGTTTTTGATGTCGAAATTATAGTTTTCAAATAGAATATACCTTAAGTTATCTATCAGAGAACTGCCAGCAGCAAGGAAGTATGTATGTCCCGTAAAGCGCAGTAGTCGTGGTACACTTGCCTTCTGTAACAGACTCTAAGAGCACAACATATAGACAAAATCTTTAATTATCATATTGATATCGTCGCCTGTCTCTATAGGTACGTAGGAATGAAGAGTCTTCAAACGTGTTTATTATAATTAATTTTTTGAAGACTGTATTGAACTTTGATTTTAATGTTATGTTGTTATTTTTTGAACTTCAGACTTGTTGACTTCAGGATTTTTAATACCTTTTCAAATTAAATTTTACACCTCACTCTCACCATATTACGAAGTACCCCTTCAGTTTTTTTTACGAAGTATTTAGTTTGATTTCTGGGAAATTATCCATAATAAAGGTTTCCTCGACTGTGAATATTTCCGTGCAATGTTTTTGTTGAAACTTTTATCATAATTTTATTTTCAATATTACTTTCGTACAATTTTCATTACAGCGTTTCTGAAATACACTGTAGAAATATAACTTTTAGCCAAACTTACATAGGATGCCCGATGCGTTAACATCGAAATTATAACATAGTTTCATCATTTTACGATGGCTAAAATATTATCTTTTAAGTTACCGGCTCTCGGGCTATACTATGCATACGATTGTTTTCCAATTAAAGCCTTATTCGAACTATTAGAAACATAAAAAAACAACCAACTTGCTCTAGTTTCTAGCAAAATATTCGATTTATATTAACACTGATATCGAACGTTATATTAACTTCGCCCGTGCCTCTCATAACAACATTCCAACCATTGCATTGGATTGATTTTAATGCCGCAGTTCCACTTGGTAGCGAAAGCGAAATAATTTTATAGTCTCTGTAGAGTTAATCCGGTTTATCTGTTTTTCTCCCGTTGAGCTCTGTTCAACATTATTACATCTCTGTACATTTTATGTTAATACCGTAATGCACGAATTGTACAATTTACTTGAATGTTCACCATGAATATGTTTCGCATTTTGTAGCTCCATGCGTACACTTTTACACGCCGCTGAGTGCCACGGTTTGTAACTATTTAAAGGAACAATTTATGGATTCATGCTATTTAAGGTACACTGTCAAATTTATTTCATAGAGATATGTACACTTGTTAAGTGTTGGTGATTGTAATTATTGATTACTATAGTGAACACTTGTGACATCGCGTCCCTAAACTACGTAACGAGTTTTCTGCTTCCACGAGAAACAAGCTTCCGATCCGGACTACATAATCTCTGTTATGCGTGTATCCGAATACGCATTATAGGCAATGATTTTGAATTTAGATAGACGATTATGTACTTTAGATAAGGGCGCGTTTGTCTTTCACATAGCTTGTTGGTGTCAACGCTTTGTTAAGTTTACTATGCTCGTAGATTAGTCATATGTGTATTTAGGGCCATGAATAGTTAATTGGAAAAGCGTTTCAATTTCTTGTTCATGATTTTTTGCGTCAACGAACTAGTATTATCACGGTTGCAACCAAAACAGTCACTGTAAAGCTTGAAGTCCGCTTTTAATTCTAACTAAATTTAGCAGAATTTTAACCTTACCACAGCGACTGTCGTTTGACCTCACCAACCCAAAGAGATAACCACATTCTATGACTTAGATCAGTGCCACTTTATCCAAGAGTACTTAGGTACTTCGCATAATGACCATCAAAGATCTATTTGACAGACGTCACCGAAGGTTACACGTACTCTTCAAGACACTGGGCCACAACTAGTTTATGATTTAATACGCACATAACTTAGCTCCGTGGTGCGCCGTGGGTTTTATGTTAGAACCCTTCTGCATGGAAGTCTATTGGTATCTCCAGTAGACTATCCTGCCGTCCTTACGAAAAGTGCAATAACTAGGTCAAACCTGATTTCGAAAAAAACGCGGGTAAAGATTTTATTTTTGTTTTGTTTGTATCTCCATATACAAGGTATCGGATTGAAACTTTTACTACATAATGTATAACAATGTAGAAAATATTATGTGATACTTAATGTTTGTTCCCGCATTTATTCCCGATATAAAAACCAATAAATACAATAATGTTACGTATTATTACTATGTAGAAAGAATGTTTACTAGTCATAACCGCAATAAGTAACCTATTTATTACACTAATGGTTAGGAAACTAACATGATGCATTTTTGAGTAGCAATTAATAATTTTTTTAACTGCTTCCCAACCAAATGTGTAAAGCACTAAAGTTTTAGCTTATTACTATCAGAAAAACGGAGATGTGACACTTTTATGTCAAATACCTATTAATAAATAGAAGTTTGCAAAACATTATTTTTCCTCTCACCGATTTTGTATAAACTTGATTTGTATGATGTTTTCGGTAAAACCAAAGTCTACTCATCATATCTGCGTTTAGATGTGTTTTTTTTTAATAATGTGAAATGGGTTATAATTTTATGAATAAAAAAATATAATATTAAATCTTTTTTATTTCAAACAAAAAAATTGGGCAAGTGCGAGTCAGACTCGCGCACGAAAAGTTCCACCGTACCATCATCCATAAAAGAAAATCACGTTTGTTGTATGTATACTTAAATATTTTTTAAGTTTGTACCGGGCTCCCACACAATAAACGTAATTTTTAAGCAATTTGTGGCTTCCATACAGAAAACGTAATTTTTAAGCAATTTGTTACTCGATCTTAATAAACATATTAAGATCGAGTAACAAATGCTTAAAAATTACGTTTGTTGTATAGGAGCTCTCCTTTATTATTTACTTTTTTTAATTTAATTATTTATTTTAAAATATCATATTCAACTACATATTCTGTGAAAATTTTAGGTGTCTATTTGTTACCGTTAGTAATTTTGTCACGTTTATAATACTATAAACGTGTCTTTTTTCGTATTTTTCGGGACCTCCCTTAATATTTTTATTTTTAGTATTTGTTATTATAGCGGCAACCGAAATACATAATTTGTAAAAAATTCAGCTTTCTAGCTATCACGGTTTATGAGATACAGCCTGGTGACAGACAGACAGACAGCGGAGGCTTAGTAATAGGGTTCCGTTTTTACATTTTAGGTACGGAACCCTAAAAAGTACAATTACAATGGGAATCATACTTCTTCGCTATCTTACTTATTAATTCTGGTCTATTATCCAGCATTCAAAGTTCAACGGTTACTAATACTTTGTCAAGAAAGTACCGGGATAAGTTCAATAATACACAAACTATTTGTTATTTATCCAAATTTATTTTATCACCTTCAAAGTATGCTCATTCAGAAACGATACACTTACGCCAACGAATAATCCAATCATCAAAACTTTTTGAAACGCTGTTTCCGAAATTGAGTTCAGTTCTCGCCGCGAATTCTCCTTTATGTCTTCTACCGATTGAACATGGGTGCCACGAAGTCATAATTTGAGTTACTCACTCATAAGCACGAGTTCTTGATAAAGTCGATTTACCGTAAGCCTTCAACATTTTTATTCACTTCAAACACGAAATTCCATTGGTAATGCAGAATTTAAGACAAACTTTTTTTCGATGTTTTTGTCCATTATGAATGTAGCAATACACACTAGATATGATATAACTAAAAACAACACTGTATTTAATATAACTAACAGATGCAACTCAAACTCCGCGCCCAAATGGAAAACAGATTTTTTAATTTACTTTGGAACCATAAGCAAATAATCCATGCCCGATACTTTTTTGACTGAATGTATACTGATAAAGTTGTTGTAAGGTTGATTTATTTTTTGCACGAAATATTTTACCGCCCCGTACCTCCTAACCTCCTGGTGCTAGTTATAATCGCAATAAATGGTGAATTTATTGCAATTGATATCGCGTAGGTATACTGTATTCATTTAATCTTCCTAGAAATAACTGCAATATATATCTACTTACTAAATCCATTTTAGTATCCTTCCCATAATTAAGATAATTAGGTCCCTTAAGACCACTGCAATAACTCAAACATATTGCACTTATAACTAGTAAAGGAATATTACAAATTACGAACTATGCTAATTATAAGTATAGTAACTATACTTATTGCAGATATAGTTAGTAAAGTTCTTAATAGCATAAGTAAGTAATTCCTATCTATAGTTATTTCGGTCTTGATATGTAAATCATAAAGCATCGACCTAGATATTGCAGTTAAACTTAGTATTAAAACTGGCTGCGTCATAGATACGTAACAAGTGTCTTAAAAGAATATATAGATCTCGTTCTGCTAATTCCGAAAATGAAATTATCTCAGTTCTGTGCAAAACTCGAGTTATTGCACTTTTCGTAAGGACGGCAGTATCGCTATCTCATCCACTCAACCGCTAGAACCATATGTGCAGTCAGTACCCTCTATATATAAAACGTATATAGAGGAATCAGATATATAAATGAGTCTACATTTATGAAACGTAATATATTAATATAAACTATTGCACTATTATTTTATTGTTCAGAAAAGATTTATCAGCACGTAGAGCGTGAAAAGCTTTTCTCGGCGTCTGCGGGGTAGCGATCGCCATAAATCCATGAGCACACCAGAAAGCGATTTGTGCTGGTTATCCGCAACAAATGGGTTCTGGCTGTGTTGCTACGTATAAACTTAACATATGGCACTTATTTTCGAAAAGCCAAAGAGCCTTTGCAGTTTATCGTGAATTACATAGAAGTAAATTTCCAATCGCGTAAGATTTGTAAGGCTTAATCGCGTAATATTCATTTTTTTTATAAGTCATAGAAAATGTCATAAATAAAATGTAAACAAATACATTTTATTTATGACTTTATCAAGAAAGTTTAGAATCTGAAAACAAGCCATTATTCATTTTATAATAAATATGTCAGCCCTGGGTATTTTATTTTGAATTCCGTTATTTTAAAACTTGCGTCTGTATAACCCGCATTCTAGATGCAATTATAAATGATATATGTTAGAGTTTAAATATTTAAACCTAAAGCTACGATACATGGTTAACATTTTCATCATAGAATCAAGTTTATCCATTACTGCCGAGTGATCATCGAAAGTGCCGATCATCACTATTCCGTACGTTGTCAAACAGTGCACGGTGGTTAATAAGCGGCCATTAGCGGAGCGGAGCTGTAGGGTTACCTACTTTGACAGTTTCTACCAAATTGGCATACTCCATTGTTAAGACCAATGTCAATTTATTTAGGGGTCCTTATTCCCTATAACGACTGTCAAAGATCTTCATGATAGCCAGGACCAAAGGTGTATCATTGTCATTCCGACACACGGGGCAAGTTATACGCACAAAAATACAGAATGTCATTCTTTGAACCTGAACCCCTCTCCGTAGCAGTTTGTTGGTATCACTAGGCAATCACTGCCCCTAAACGCCCCTTTATAGGATCTTATTCTAATTGTCAAGTATTATTTTAAAAATAATAAAGATAATTATAATAGTTACTGTAATTTAAGTGGATTAATTGCGTGAACGACACACTGATTTTAATACAATTTCTCAGTTTTTGGTGGCTTTTGTCTCAAAATTTGGAAAATATTTTCAACATTTGGCAGCCCTATGTGGTGCGGACCAATTACCGCGCTAATCGCTAAACGACCGCGCGCTAATGAGTCTTTACGATGTCAACACCGACTCTTGTTTACAACCGTTATTGGTTCCCAAACAAATTGTAAGTTCCGTTGCCGAAGAGCCGACTAACATATCTCTTTGCGGATATCAAATTTTACTGTTATTTTTGGCAATAATTTTAACATAATGCCTTGGATCTATACAGATAAAACCAAAAACTAACCAACAGATTATCGTACGGCTTTCAGCAATTGATAGTGTAACTTCTGAGGAAGATTTATAATTCACGGGGACGATGCTGCGGCCTTAGTCTAGTAATTTATTCTATTTTTTTAAGTTTCATAAAAGCAGCGATTGCGTACCAACAGACTGCCACGTAGATGGCCTAGGGTTCAACCACGGCGGGTACCGCTAACTTTTCGAAGTTATGTGCGTATTAAACTATTATGGCCAGATGAAGTACAAAATTATTATAATACACTTCTTTTCGATGTCAACGATAACTCTGTCTTAGAAAGTTAAAATTATTATTGATTCCAAAACAATTTGTATCTAATACCCGTAGTCCAAGACGTGCCTTGTAATGCTAAGGTCATTGCATGACCAAATCTCCTTACATTATCATGAACATTTCCGGTGCGTGACGTAATTGGAAACGTAATTTTATCTTAAATATAATTTGCTATAAAAATGGGGTATCGGTTTCTATAGTGTCGTAACATACTTAAAGGCGTGTCCAGATATGTATTACTTGACCGATAAAATCAAGGCATCCACAACCAGATGAGGAGCTTGATACGGTCACCGGCTCCGCTAAGTGATACATATCGGGACACACCTTTACGCAGTTCCTATCGCGCGGAGGGCGTCTTTAATTTGATTATAATGAGGTTATGCCAGCCATAACATCGTAAACTTATATATAAAAAATCATCTTATAAATCAGAGTAATGCTCACACAGATTAATCATAAATGACCTCACATTTAATGTCCCAAATCCCTCAAAGCCTGCATTGTAAAATGTTGTCTATGGAACTATAAAACAAATAAATAAGAAAACATATACACAAATACCCTATCCAAGAGGCTTCTTCTCCTGTCTATTGTGCGTGCGTGTATCGCCAATGTTTAGGAGTTGGCTTGGAACGTATGACTTACTGATCAAAGACTAATCTAACCATTCATGTTGGGTGTACCATCACCATGTGAATACCCGTGCGAACTTAAACTAATATGACCACCAAAGCGGACTGACTTCAAGTTACGAGGTATGATAGCAGTCTCGCCTTATAAAATATGTTTAATATTGGGTTAAATATGTATGTTTAGTCCAAGTTTACGATATCTTATAAACAAAGCTTATTTTTTATTCTCTTTAGTATTAACTAGCTTTGTCGTCCGTACTACAGGAAATATTGTTAATCCTTTACGAACCGGTCAAGCTGGATGCTTTCTAGTGGATATTTTAACAGAATGTGATCCTCTTTGTATCGAAAAAATGGCCCGTAAGGTTGCGTAACACAGGCGACCATGTTGGTTTGTGTCCAAGAAGCATAAGCAATATGTATATTTGCTAAGTTAACGAGCCTGGAGGTGAATATCTACTGATAGTACACGAAACTCTGTTATTTGTAATCAGATATATAAGTGGAAATCTATTTTAAGAATGGTGAGTAATTAAACAGGCAAGATGAAGGGGTATAATTGGGTGTAAGATAATGTTTTATGACATAACAATCAAATTGTTTTACAAAATCCCTAAATATTTAGTTATTATTATATAAGTATCTAAACTGTGTAACTAACTTAATATTTTGATAAAAAATAAGTTTTATTATTACGGTAGTAGGTTTAGGTATATGAAACTCTTCAAGCATTCTCAATAACATGTATAAGTTACAACACGGATGTTATACCTAAAACACGACAATGTTTGGATAAAAATTAGTAACTACATTGAATTGTTCATATGTATATGAGCTGGTGTGTCCATAATGTTGTTGTCAATTAATAAGGTTTCTTAATAATAATATAAAAGTAATAAACTAGCATAATATAGACACAATAACTCACACTCACATGAAACTCAACACTAATCAAATATAAGTAGCCTGTGGGACCGAGCAAATTAATCCCAAGCATTTTTGTCTTCAATATAATCTAGCATCGAATAGTACCCATTTTGACAAAGTTTACGTTTTACAACATTTTTGAATTTATTAAAACTTAAATTTTGTATATTGCTTGGCACTTTATTGTAAAAGCGCACATATTGGCCTTGAAAAGATTTTTTTATTTTCTCTAGCCGGGTGGCCGGCACTACTAGTTTGCTCTTATTTCTAGTATTCAAATTATGGATATCACTTTTCTTTGTTTAATTTACTGGCTTGCAACTGTTAAAATGATTATTTCCTTGAATTTATTCCTTAACGAAGCCCCATAATCCAAATTATAAATTGCTTGAATAGTTCTTTTCTGCAGAACAAAGATGGTCTGAATGCCGGCAGCATTTCCCCACAAGAGAATACCGTATAACATTATACTATGAAAATAGCTATGATATACAAGCCTGGCTCTGTCAATATCAGTTAACTGGCGAATTTTCCTGACTGCGTATGCTGCAGAGCTGTGTCTATTCGACAATTTACTACTTAATATGTGGTCCCCATTGCAGCTTCGAATCTACTGTAATGCCTAAAAATTTGGTGTTATCCACATGATCCAACACATCATCCTTAACCTTTACTCAGGTGTTCACTTGTTTGACGTTAGGCATAATAAATCGAATACATTTAGTTACAAGTCTATTTAAAAGAAGGTTTTTAACCTCAAACAAGCGAACCACCTTTGAGATAGCAATGTTTACATCGTCCATATCAATTTGTTGAAGTTTTAATTTAAATAGAAGTGAGGTATCATCAGCAAACAGTACTATCCCGTGCTTGTCAATAACGGGGTGTGGTAAGTCATTAATATACACTAAAAATAAAAAAGGACCGAGGACTGAACCCTGTGGGACGCCCATTTTGACTACAGACCCATGTGAACGCGTCCCGTTAACATAAACTCTCTGAATCCTATTACTCAAATATGAAGTATGAAAATGCAGAGCAGAACTACTTAAACCATAGTGATGTATTTCCTGATCAATGTTTCATGTTCTACACAATCAGAGGCCTTGGACAAATCACAGAAGACACATAAAGTATCATATGAATCCTCCCAGGCATCAAAGATATGTTTTACAAGCTCAACACCGGCATAGGTCGTGGAGTGCCTCTTTGATAAACCAAATTGTTTAGAGTGTAGAAGCTCGTTGTTATTAAAATTACTTTGCAGTTGATCTAGAATCAATTTCTCAAAAATTTTGCTGACTGTGTGCAGCACAGAAATTGGCCTATAGTTGGTGGGGTCTGATGTGCTGCCTGCTTTGTACAAAGGTATTACCTTGCTATCTTTCATAAGATTAGGAAATACACCACATTCAATACACTTATTAAATATTAAAGCTAATCTGTTTGCAGCTAAAGCAATAATGGATTTGGTAATAGTAACGGAATTCCCCCACAAGTCTGTAGTCTTCTTTATATCTATAGTATTAAAAGCTTTTATAATATCATTTGAATTTATATACTGATATGAGAAGTTACTATAAATTGTACTCATGTTTTCTTTCAAAAGAGATTCCGCTGCATTGGTTGATGAGTCCAAAGATCTAGTAGTAATAACAGGGATATCAGTAAAAAAACTTTCAAACGCCGATGCAACTTTTGAGTCTGATGTAATAGTGTCGTTATCAATGTTCAAACTAAATTTAGAACTTTTACTTTTAACTTTCCCAGTCTCGCTGTTTATAATATTCCATGTCATTTTCATTTTATCGTCACTACTCCTAATCCTTGAACTCAGGTAAAGAGACTTAGCTTTCTTGCAAAGTTTTCGAAATATTCTAGCATAGTTTCTAACATAATTCTGAAATTGTTCACTTAAATTAAAATTTCTCTCGTCATATAGCTCATACAATCTCTTTCTACTTTTATGAAGCCCAGTTGTTGCCGATTCACAGAAGGTTGCATTACCTCCAACTGTAATCGTTCTAGGTGTGAAAACCGAATTAAATTCAGTACAAAACGCTTTGAAAAAACTATTATATAACAAGTTAGGGTCACCTTCATCATCTAACAGTGACCAGCTAGTCATTAGTTTACTTTGAAACCTAGCAAAACGAGTTGCAGTTTTAGGTATTACAACTATATTTGGCCTAGAAACATTCTTACTGTTATCATTAAAGGAGATCTGTTGTCCACAATGGTCTGAGTCTAACTGTCTAATAATTTGCTTGTCTTTTACTACGATATCTGTAAATATATTATCCAGGCATGTAGCTGTAGAGGAAGTAACTCTTGTGGGCTCTAAGAATGAGTTCTTCAGATTATATGATAGAAATAGCGCTTTCAATTTTGTACTAAGGCTAATATTCTCCAATAAATTTACATTAAAGTCACCGCACACAACAACATTTATATTTAATTTTGCAACTTTGTTTAATATCTCATCCATAATACGCTCGAAACTATCATACAATGCTGAAGGAGGTCTGTATACGCTTATTAAAATAAATCTACTCAGTTCCACACAGGCGACCTCAATAGTTCGCTCAACAGACAGACTTACAATATCATGACGCTCTTTAAATTTAAGTTGCTTATTAATTAAAATCATCGAGCCATCATGTACTGCTTGCTGCCGGCTAAACGAGCTTCCTACTATATGATTATTGAAATTGAACATGAACTAGTTGCTTTTGGCCAATGTTCAGGGATGCAAAATATATCAACAGCATTACAGTTCATAAACAATTCCATTTCTAAATCTTTATTAATCATACTTCTAATATTCTGATGTACCAATTTAATCAAATTTTTGTTATTATGTTTAAGTGTATTAGTCAATGAGTTACGAGTAATCTTATTATAGCTAGAGGTGTTTTCTGTTGTCGCAGAATTTAATTTCAATTATTATTATTATGAATGTCAATAATGGAATTGTTATAAGTATATTATATCAGGTTCAATAAAATGTACTCTAACAGAACTTGGGTCACTGTGTAAATAAAATACTAATAATTTAGCAAGCTGTCGTTTAAAAGAGCGAGAAAGATACATAGTATCTTTTGTTAAAATAAATTTACGTTTAATAAAAGTATTAGTGTCAAAGATTAAATTTTGTCATTATGACGATATAGTCGATATGTACTATCATATAATAATAGATTTAACATACTTATTTGGTTATTCTCTTTATCAGATAAGGTCTTTGAATAAAGTAATGCACAAACTATAAAATTGCACCCCACCTTAGAACTTCTGTCAGTCATTATATCCGATAAAGCTAGTATATCTTTCCTAGTAATTAGTACGCTATCGCCATACATAATAATAATTGTAGAATGTTTATTTAATTCTGCATGTTTTAACTTATTAACTAATGAAGACATTCTTTCTCCTGGATAACTAAAGTTTTGTATTGGACGGTCAGTGTAACTATCTATTAAGCTACCCAAACCCACTCCCAATTGGTCAGAAAATATCAATACAGTGCTATTACTATGAGTATCAAGTGAACATATATGATTCGTTTGTAACAAGGCATCAGAACCGGAGTCATTGTATATTTTGCAAGGTTGTTTTAGTACTCGACTACTTTCTAAATCATTATTTAATTTTGAACAATTTAAGCAACATTTTTGTTGGCTATAGAGAGTAGTTGTTCTAGATTCTCTCTACCAACTCTAGAAATCTCATCATATTTGAATATATATTCTTGAGTTTCTTTCTGGTATGTTATTGCCATTTTGTCGAGCTGTGCAGTCAATTTTATATGTAAGTCAGTCGTTGTGTGTTTGTAGCTCCTGTGTGTGCTGATCATATAATAATCTACTAGAGAGTAATTGTTCATTGCTAGCCTCAAGCTTCGACATCAATGACTCCTGCTCCTTAACCAAGTCATGGTTAATTTGTGATAATTTACTTACTTTATTTGACCCCTTGTAACTGGATTCAAGTCACTTTATCAATTTATTTAATTTTTATAATTGCCTAAATTTTCTTTTGGTTATCAATTTAGATTTACAGTTGCACTTACATTTTACAGTCTTAATAACACTAGCATTACCGCTGAATATCTCTGAAAATAGGCTCTTGTTTGCTGTGGTGTCGGGAGTCTGGATTGATTCCTCTTGTGATAAAATTGTCGTTTGGGCTTCATTCAGACTGGCCTCCAACTCCATAATCCGACTGAGTTGTCTAAGGTAGGTTTCATCACAGCTACTGTAGGACCTGACTTCATCCTGTAGTCTGTCTTGTTGGTCCAAGATGTCCATGTGTTCAATGTGGAGTTCTGTCAATTGCGCCTTCAGCTGGGATACTTTATCATTGACATGCTTAATTTCTTCTTCGCTATCAATACGTTCCTTCAATAGTTGACTGTTATCTTCTTTATATTTCTTTAACTCTAACAGCGCTATCTTCAAGTTGTTCTCTGTTTCCTTAGCGAGTGCCTTGCGGGTCAATCATGTTTGTAGACATACCTCACAAATTACCTAAAAATGGAAAAACAGGTGAATACTTTGAAGAAATATAGGTATTATGTTTATATATAAGATTAAATATAAATAATTAGTACCAAATAAAAGAGATAAAAAAGTTATGAGAATTATAGATTGATGTAGCTATGTTGAAAATAAGTTATTAAAATTGAAAGAAAGGTGTAAGAACGGTAATTTGGCTATTAAACTAAATAATGGTTGAGATTAATAGAGTTTGTTGAACAACTCTTATATCCGTATCAAGTAGGTAGGATAATCCTTGCTGATGGCTGTACTTAATAACTAAATCTAGGTAAGTATATAAGATGGTTGTACTTCGTAACTAAATCTAGGCAGACAATCAATAAATAATTATAATATTGTATACTTAATTAATAAATAAACACATATATAGGTATATATATATATATATATATATATATATATATATATATATATATATATATATATCCCCTTCATCACAATGTTGATCAAGCGTGCCATATAAGTAGTTTTTGTTTGATCCGTTTTCACTTGTTGATCCGGCCATGATTTCTTGATCCATTGCGAGCGCCCAATTCTCATGTGGTTCCGTTCGGATCAACTAACGCCAACGTCGATGCTAATAATAATTACGCCATTTTTATACAAATCCACACTTGAGGTATTTTAGATTTACTTGATCCGATTCAAATGGGCCAATCGCAGCGCAGTATTCTTCACGGAGGGCAGTCATTGGTTCTTGGTCACTTTTATGTATTATTATTCTGTATTTTTTATCAATTCTCATAACTTGGGAATTTCTTACATTAACTTGGTTTCTACGTCCATTTTCCAGCAGGTTTTATTACTTCGGAGTTTTTGGTTAAATATTTGTAGTAGGTAGGTACATTACTTACCAGAGGGGCCCGTGACAAAGTGGCGACCACTCTAATCCAAAAATTCGCGAGGTAAAACGCGTTCGTCACCGTCTGGTTTATAGATGGGTCATCATCATCATCCTCCGAGCGTTATCCCGGTTGCATCCAGGCCTTTGCCTTGGAGCCCAGGCTCCGCTTTCTAGTCTAACCAGATTTGACTGAATATTAGTTTTCCACACAGCGACTGTTTTCTTACTATAACATGTATTACCATTTAATTTAGAGCACGGAGGTGTGACTTTTTGTGGCTGGTCACCCATCTTTAAACCAGACGGTTACGAACGCGCTTAACCTTGCGAATCGATAGATTCGAGCGGTTGCCACTTTACCACGGGCCGCTCACTTTATACGCCACATGTCCGTACTTATTTGAATCCAAAACTTTATAATAAACACCTGCTGGTCAATATTATGTGGCTCCAGGATTATGTTACTTGAGTATTTTTGTTTGAATATTTTAGCTTACTATTTAATGCATAATTGTATACCTGCCTCGTTGGTCTCGCGGCATAAATGTGCGCGTGGGATTGGGAGGTCTCGGGTTCGATTCCCGGGTCGGGCAAAGTGTTATTGGGTTTTTCCGTTAGGAAATTCTCAGTAGCAGCTCGGAGTCTGGTAATGTGCCCGGTACGGCAATAGGCTCACCCCCTGTTACGTGGGACCTAAAAATTCATGGCAAAATGTGGATGTTATATCACACCTCTGCCTACCCCTTCGGGGATACAGGCGTGAGTCTATAAATAAATAAATAATAAATAAAATTGTATATCATAATCTATATATTTATTTGGCTCCTTTAAGACATATATATACCCGTCAATCAATACTTAATGGTTTCACATTACAATTATTTAAATTTTAGTTTTCCATATATAGAATGATCCAGTGAATTTCTATTCATTACAGATTAAAGATTTAAAGAGATTTCAGATTACGTCCATGCATTGTCAAATCCGAAAGCATACTATATTAATCCGCTTTAAATATGAACTGATACTGATAATCTTATGCACAATAGCTTATATGAATATTATGTGGCTCCATTACGTATGTACGCCACGCCATATCTTCGTACTTATATGCATTTGGGTCGTTTGGCTGATATGAAATATAATCATCAAATGTGAAATGGCTCAGCTACATACTCAATTCTCTGATGCCATGAGTGCTCGGGATGGACTCCAGCTCATTGTGGACGGGTTTGCCGAGTGTAGCTTGCAGTATGAACAAGCACTTGACCGTATACAGTTCTTAGACAAACAGTTACACGAGGCAAACAGTAGAATAACTCATCTAGAATTCACCCAAGATCAAATCACTACAACGGCAAATCAAAGTCTGTTCGATGAGCTGGTGGTTCATGCTCCAAGCATGATTACTGATATAAATCATTCTAAAGCATCATTTCCAAATAGTCTCTCAGTGTGCAAAGAATCAAATAATTCAATAAAATTGATTAGGGGTAGTAGGAATAGAATTAAGAAATATGTCAAAATAAACAAATTCATAAAAAAGACCCAAAAATTAGTTCACAGACAAAAATTTTTCATAAAAAATGTTAAGTTAAATAGGGAAAGATTACTTGCTCTTGAAAAATTAAAAATATACACACAGAAATATCACCAAAATAACTTGAAACATAAATTAGAAATAAATAATTTGCAGGTAGAATTAAATAATCTTAGTGACAAATTAGTATCAATGACAAATAAATATAAAAGCTCTGAACTACAAATGAAAGAGTACATATTGGCAATGAATGAGTTGGTGGCATCAAATAGTAACAAATGCTCAATACCATTGAACAATGACATCCCGTTCAACAACCAACACTCGCCAGCTTGCTCATTGTCAACATGTGACCCGGTTTTGCCAAATAGTTCTTTAAACAATACAAATACAAATATTAAACACACTCTAAATAAATTAAAAAATAACAAACTAGACAGTAAAACTATATTACAAAATAAAAATAAAGTGATAATATTTAGTGACGAGATTGGAAAAGGTATGGGTCAGTTGTTGGCGAACACATATAGTGATGGGTTAGTGATGAACTACTGTTTGCCTGGGTTAAGTTCCATTGCTATTTTAGATAAAATTATAAACTTCAATTTTGACCAGGATACAACTTTATTGATCCTACTTGGTAAAAGAGGATCTTTAAATAAAAGACTTTTATTCTATTATTACAGTAAATTATGTGAATTAAATTTAAATCAAATTATTATGCTCACTTTACCTTTCAGTAAAGGGTTGCCACAGAAAGAAAATAATATTAGACATAGTCTTAATATAAATTTGTGTAGTTGGTCATACAATAACGATCAATTTCATCTTTTTGACTCTAACAATTATGTTAGTAAAACTTTACATTTGACGCAAGATACTTGTTATCTGAATTCTTATTATAAAAGACAACTAGCTGAGTCGCTAGCATTTTGTATTGACATTTCAGCCAAGAATTTGGCTAATAAACGTGTTGCCCCTATACAGCAACAAAATGACATTTATAATGATTCAGCCAGTATTTTGGCTACACAGTCTGACATTTCTATTAATTTAAATTAAATAATTCGACAATAGAGAATACCTCTTGCAATGACACTTTCATTAATAATGGGCTGGTATGTATGAATAAGCCCAATCCAACTAATAATTCATTTAGAAATTCACAAGTATTAAAACTGGTACATCAAAATATACAAGGTATGTCAAATAAAGATTTAGAAGTGGAGTTGTTCATGAACGGTGAATGCGTCGATATTTTGTGTATAACAGAACATTGGCTTAAAGATCACCAGTTCATGTGCAATTTTAATAACCATCTAGTTGGTAGTTCGTTCAGCAGACAAAATGCAATACATGGTGGATCGTTGATTTTAGTTAACAAGCTACTTAAATTTAAGAATCGTAGTGACATTGTTAGTTTCTCTGTTGAACGGACAGTTGAAATAGCCTGTGTGGAGTTGGACCAACTTCTTGTTTTGAGTGTGTATAGGCCACCATCATCCTGCTATGATAACTTTGAAAGTGTCATGGATGATGTGTTACGGAAGCTATGCCAACAAAATAAATCTATAATAGTAGGTGGCGATTTTAATATTAATTTACTAGAAGATTCCCTGAATTGCCACAAAATTAAGAATTTGTTCAAGTCATATAATCTTGCATGCTTATTTTTGGAACCCACCAGGATAACTTCCACGACATCTACTTGTATAGACAACATATTTACAGATATTGTACCAGTTAGAAAGCAAATAATTAACAAATTAACATCAGATCATTGTGGACAATCTATAACATTTGCTATGCAGTCTAAAAAAGTAGGTAGAAAGGAACTGAGTGTGGTGCCAAAAACTTTGCGTCGTCTGGAGGGACTTAAGGATAAACTCACAAGTACATTACCATACTTATGCTATAATAACGATCCTAATAAGTTGTACAATTCTTTCTTTGACATGTACTGTACTATATTCAATTCTATCTTTGTCCCTAAGAGGATCTCAGTTGCTGGTACTACATCCTTCAGTGAATGGGCAACCACTGGAATTTATAAAAGTAGAAATAAGCTTTACGAATTATATGAACAGAAAGTAATTAATAAAAATGATGAACAATTTTGTCAATATGTAAGAAATTATTCCAAGTTATTTAAAAAGATTTGTCGTGAAGCTAAGACACTTTATTTAAAATCAAAAATTAAAAACAGTGACAATAAAATAAAAGCAACGTGGGATATTATAAACAATGAGACTGGAAGGGTCAAGATTAAAAGTAACGATTACACTCTTCAATTAAATAAAAAGATATTAAAGTCAGATTTTGAGATTGCCACAGCATTTGAAAATTTCTTCACAGACATTCCAGTCTCAACCACTAAATCCCTCAACTCGTCCCCTATTGACGCCGAATCTCTATTGAAACAAAATGTCAATAGGTGTAACATTGAATTTAGTTTTAGTTATGTCACTGACAGAGATATTGTAAAAACTTTTAATAGTCTTAATTTGAAGAAGACTAGTGATCTTTGGGGCAATTCTGTTGTGATTACGAAATCCATAATCAACACAGTAGCACCTGAACTGGCAATGATTTTCAATAGATGCATTGACTGTGGTGTGTTTCCTGATCAAATGAAAAGTAGTAAAGTAATTCCGTTATTTAAATCAGGTAGCACATCTGACCCCACAAATTATAGGCCAATATCTGTGCTACCCACGTTTAGTAAAATTTTTGAAAAATTAATTCTAGGTCAGCTTCAAATTCATTTTAATAACAATAAGCTGTTACATGAAAAACAATTTGGTTTTACTAGGGGTCGCTCAACTACCGATGCTGGAGTGGAGCTTTTAGATAGTATTTTTGATGCCTGGGAGGAGTCGCATGATGCTCTGGGAGTCTTTTGTGACTTATCAAAGGCTTTTGATTGCGTTTTTCATGAAACATTGATCAGGAAATTACATTACTATGGAGTTAAGAACACTGCTTTGGATCTCCTAACATCATATCTGAGTAATAGGATACAGAGAGTTGAGGTAAATGGTAAAGTTTCTATGGGTTCAGTGGTCACAATGGGAGTGCCGCAAGGTTCAATTCTTGGTCCATTCCTTTTCCTTGTATATATTAATGATTTGCCATACATTATGCAAAATAATGAAGAGATAGTGTTATTTGCTGATGATACATCACTTATTTTTAAACTTAGACGACAACAATCAAATAATGACGATGTAAATAACGCTCTCTCTAAAGTAGTTCAATGGTTTACTGCTAACAATTTACTGTTAAATGAAAAAAAAACAAAATGTATACGATTTTCAAGACCGAATGTAAAACAAGTTAAACCTAACATATGTTTGAATGGAGAAGAGTTGGATCTTATAGATAACACCGTATTCTTAGGCATAACCTTAGACTCTAAGCTACAGTGGGGCCCACATATAGGTCAGTTGTCGAATAGACTTAGCTCTGCAGCATACGCGGTTTATAAAATTCGTCAGTTAACTGATATAGATACGGCCAGATTAGTATATTTTAGTTATTTCCACAGCATAATGTCATATGGCATTTTATTATGGGGCAACGCAGCTGACATTCAAACTGTGTTTGTACTGCAGAAGCGGGCTATTCGTGCAATCTACAGTCTTGGTTCAAGGCATTCACTGAGGGAAAAATTTAAAGAAATTAAGATAATGACTGTCGCATCTCAATACATTTATGAGAACTTGTTATATGTCAGGAAAAATATAAATATGTTTTCCAAATTCAGCGACATTCATAAATTAAACACACGAAATAAAAACAAACTTGTTCTACCTTCAACTAGACTACAAAAAATAAGTAACTCCTACAAGTGTCAAAGCATACGTTTTTACAACAAAATTCCAGGCAATATTCAGGAACTAAGCATTAATAAATTCAAAGTATTTATTAAACAGAGCTTGTGTTCAAAAGCTTATTACACAGTTAAAGATTATTTAGCAGACAAAAATGCCTGGAATTGAGTTTAAAAATTATGAATTTTGACATTTTGAAATTAGTGACAAGATATTTTTATTTACATTTGTAATACTTATATTTTTACATTTTGACATTTTTAATTTGACATTTGTAATTTTATTTATTTTGTTTTGACATTGTTTGATTTGACATTGTTATTTTTATTTATTTTCTTTTGACATTTAAAATTACTTAAGTAATATATTATTATTTTTAAACTGACATTCAATAATATTTTCTGACATTTTAAATATATGACATTTTATTGTTTAAATTTTTACTATTTTTAAAATTACTTAAGTAATATATTATTATTCCTGAATTGACATTCAATAATATTTTTTGACATTTTAAATATAATATGACATTTTATTGTTAAAATTTTATTATTTTTACATATTGTTTGCAACATGTATTTTACTATGTATTAGCTTGTAAAGTTGTGAGTATGATGTGGGCATTATTAAACATATAAACAAATAGTTGTGGCAACCTGTCTGATGGCTTAGGCTGACATGCTTATGCATACACCTTCTGATGGCGTGGAGGCATAGTGATACAGATCGTGCTGGCTCCCTCAATCAAGGTTGAGCCGTACGATTGCTGTTGAATGCGGGCCATCAGTTGGCCGAGTCAGTCAAAAGCGTCAGATGATTTCCTGCATTGTACTTGCATACTAAACCCTTTTTTTTTTTTGTCTGGACTTTAAAAGATGAAGAAAATACTAAACAAAATGAAGTGACAAAAAAAAAAATGACTCTGAGTTTGTTTCGGCCTTTCTTCTCAAGAAGTCATTTAGCTAGGAAAAGCCGGCATCATCTAGAATAGGGTTTTGACATGTATAAGTGTTGTAAACAACCAAAATGCAGAAATAAATATGTCTTTATGTCTTTATGTCTTTATCATATCAGCCAAACGACGTCCACTGCTGGACATAGGGTGACCGGCCACAAAAGATCACATCCCTTCGTTCCTCGTAAAGCACGTAAAACCATCGGTGTCGGTTATCATCTTTGACAGTCGTTAAGGTAATCAATGCCCTCAACTATCTGGTCTAAACCATAAAATATGCCTACGCCTTCGGGTTGTAGAGGTCAGACGGCAGTCGCTCTGTGAAAAAGCTAATATTCTGTCAAGTCTAAGCATCTATTATGAAAATGTTTCTGAAATTTCTTTCGAAACACAATACCCATGATGGAGTTCCTTCGGACATCTTTTTTTATTAATGTGAAACATTTACAGAATAGAAAATAATAGTTTATTTGTTTGGAATACTGTTTACAAAGTTGTTTACTATTTTCAAATCCATAGTATTTTACCGTCACCGGCGTACAAATGATCTTTTTACATTTAATATAATCTTAAATACTATAGTGCTATTACATAAGTCTTACTGTTCATCACACTGTATGACACATTTTAAATTAAAGGTCAACATTAATAAAATTTGCACGTCATAAGTTCTATTGAATAATATAGATAAAGTACTAATAATATCATTTAAAAGTGATAGGAATTAAGTATTTGGTAGAAAATTGTGATTGGCAGAACTTGTAGCTTTGGTAGAAAATATGGCAGAACCTGTGGTAGAAAATGGTTACTTTGAAATAAATGGTCGTTTTGGAAGATATGGTTGTTTTTGTATGAATAGTAGTTTTGGTGTAAATGGTAGTTTTGGTAGAAATTGTAGTTTTGGTAGCAATAGGTATTATCGCACAAATGGTTGGTTTGAGATAATTGTAGATTTGGTAGAAATTTTTGATATGACACAAATTGTAGAAATGGGGGGTTTGGTAATTTTGAAAGAAATTGTTTTTTTGGTAGAAAACGGTAATAGCAGTCAACCAAAACTACCATATTACCGGAATTACGTTCTGAGAATGATGATTGGTAGTAGGTGCTTTATTATTATTACAATGCCCGCTATTGTATATAAACTTGTTTGGTGTCTAAATGTTGATCTGATAGTGTAGGCAGGTGGTCACAATAAATTGATGATGCCTTTTGCTGTCCACTACAGGACTTAAGCCTTTCCACATGGTGGTTTTGGTAGTAGGACAGTAGTAGATTAAACATCGCGCTTATAATATCTAGTTGGTTTTATTAGTATTACATGGCTATTATTAGCTGCTTACTATCAGGCGGGCGCTTTTGCCACACTTGTGTTATGAATACTTCATTAATATCGTTCTCGAGCTGCGTAGTCCTCATGAGCAAATGTATTGTATAACCTATTACTGGAGCCAATTAGGTAAACAGAATGTGGCATATAATGTAGAGTACGATTGTAATAATAGTTTTAAATAGAAAATAGTTTACCATACTACTAATAATCGGGATATTTTTAACAGTGCATCAAAAATCTTAAGTAACACACACTGAAGTGCGTTACGCTAAAAAACTATTCTTTCACTAAAATACTAATTGCACACCAAATATGCCGATCGTTCTAAGAATATCATTTAATATGTAAAGTCTCGTCCGCTTAGGAAACTTATCCACTCAGAAAACGTAATAGGTTATGTTAGGTTTCTTGTGACCCTGCACCCAAAATAGGAGCCCTGCGAAGCAGGGCGCCGTCAACTCAGATTATTGAAGTATTTGGTTATTGAGTAATACTAAAATATGAATTGCTTCTTATTCATTGAAAGGATAACTTTTATAATTAGAGATTTGCAACGGTCAATAAACAGGTGTTCTTTATGAAATATTTTAGTGAGTATATTTTGGTGTGCAATTAGTATTTTTGGTGAAATAAAGGAATATTGTTTGGCAGACATCAGATATATATTAAGGAAGAGTTAAATACTACCCCTAATAATCATGCAATTAATGAACTTAATCCTGGAGCTTCATAGTATTGATCGGTTGGTTAGCTGGTAGTAATATGACTGGATTTAAATAAGTATAAAGATATGGCATGTAAATTATAATGTGGAGCCACATCACATTGATTTGTTTTTATATAAATTTACTGGATTCAAATAAGTACGTACGATGCAGCATGTAATCAGAGTTAAATAATACGTAAATCAACAACATAGTGCTAGCAAATAACTCCATGGCTGCTATTATTTCACTCGTGGATCTAACAATGCATGGTTATAATAAATATAAATCCTCTGGATCAACTTATGTATGGAAAATAGATAAGGATTTCATCTAATGATATTAAATATCTATGGGCCTTATCCGAAGGCGCAAGGTCACTCAGAGGGCGATGGAGAGAGGTATTCTTGGAGGTTTCCTGTGCGAGATCGAATCAGAAATGAGAAGATCCGCAGGAGAACCAAAGACATAGCTCTCCGGATAGTCATGCTAAAGTGGCAGTGGTCAGGGCACATATCTCGAAGTTGAGGCCGTGGAGGCAGAAAGGTTCTGAAGTGGTGGCCATATACCGGATGATGCCGCAGAGGAAAGCCCCCCGCAAGGTGGATCGACGATCTCGTTAAGAACGCGGGAAGCGGTTGGATGCGGGCGGCTCAAGACCGGTATGTGTGGAGAACCTTGGGGAAGGCCTATGTCTAGCAGTGGACGTCGTTTGGCTGATATGATCATGAATTGATGATATTTCATCATACCAGCCAAACGACCCAAATTCATATAAGCACGCAGATATGGCGCGGCGTGTATAGTAATGTAGCCACATAATATCCACAAGCTTGTGTGCATAAGATTATCAGTATCAGTTTATAATATTTAACCCTATACTTGACGATGTGCATTTAAATGCACAGTTTTTTTTAAATATTTTACAAGCAAAATTAAGTAAATTTTTTATTTATTTTCTACTCATTCACCCATGAAATGCCCGTATTTGACATAAAAAAATATTACTGAGCCCTGGCGACACTTGGTGTACTCTGTAGATCGCGAGATGGTGGAGCATGCGCGTGCGTCTACGGCATCCATGGTAAAAAATGATTGAAATCACATTATTTATTAACGAAAATGAATAGCAAAGTGATAAAAACAGGACCTAAATATACAGTCTTGTGAATTAAATATAGATTTTTTCAATTTGAAATAGTTTACTTGGAAACATTTTCATGTTATCTTGCATGTGTCTTTAAATGCACATTGCCAAACTATCAACAGACCTACCAGCACTAGGCTGTGTGCATTTATAGATACATTGCCAGTTTGAAGGACATTGTTTTTAAAATAACATTATTAATTTCAATTAAATTATTTCTTACTATTAGATGTTTATTTTTTATATTTCTTTATTTTGGCGTTAGTACTTAAGTCTGGTGCTAGTTCCGACAAAGAAAAAGTGATTCTTCGGAAGATGAACTTCATTATGCATGTTCAGTGTTATATTTCGACAATTTTTCACTTCAGTAGAATTGCTGGCACATTTGAGTAATGTTTATGGTATCTTTGCTTTAGGGACTATCAGGCAAAACAGACTTCGAGGAGCTGCAGCTAAACTACCTACTGATAAAAAGCTAAAAAATAAAGGTCGTGGATCTTTTACTCAAGTCGTTTCTAATGGATGTAAAATAGCAGTAGTCAAATGGGTTGAAAACAAGTGTGTCACTACGGCCAGTACTTACATATACTGACTCGCAGCGGTGCATCAGGTGTTACGATACTGCAAAAACACAAAAAGCTAAGCACCTGTTACATGTCCCAACATCGTAAAAGAATACAACTGTCGTATGGGAGGTGTAAACCTTGCAGATATGCTAGTAGCTCTTTATCGGACTGAAATGCGAGCACATCGTTGGTATATACCTTTATACTCAAAGGTTCTTGTCATATGTGTCAATAATACATGGCTCATTTATCGTCGTGAAACCAAAGATGCAAAGCAAATGAAACTTAAAGACTTTCGATTGGCTATAAGTAATGATCTCACCACCTTTCAAAAAATTAAGAAGTTTTCGAATACGTCCAGAAGTTCGAAATTTGTTACACCGCAGATGTCCGACTAGGGCCGATATGACCACTTTAGGCACTTGCCATCATTTACAAATAAAGGCAGATGCAAGAATTGCATAAAAAGTCAGACTAAATTAATATATCTAAATTGCAACGTGAGGCTTTATTTGGTATATGGTCGTAATTGTTTTTATGATTATCATAAAAAATAATAATAATAAATTTCATTGTCGACATGTCTGATTACTGATTTCTCATTATTAATAGTATTTTGTGTGTTTACAATTTTTTTAGTAGGTACTTAAAGATGTTTTTCATTGTTTAAAAGGACTATTATAGCGGCAACCGAAATACATAATTTGTGAAAATTTCCGCTTTCTAGCTAGCAAAAGGTCATAGACAATCATGTTGTTGTCTTTATTGCTCATATTTGATCTCTTTACTAGTAGTTTTTTTTTAATCAACCGTTGTTTCATCTTAAATAAGTCGTGTTACAATTTCGTCTGCACATGGCAATGTGCATTTAAATGCACACGCTTTTTTACAGCGATAATTCGACGAAGCTGGCAATGTGCTTTTAAATGCACATGCTATATTTCCAAAACTATATATGTATGATTTTTCTTTGCATTTTTTACATGTATTTGACACGTATTAGATGCGATATATGTGGAAAAAATAACGAATGTATACAATAAAAACCTTTGCCAAGTATAGGGTTAAAGTGGATCAAAATAGTATGCTTTCGGATTTGACAATGTATGTACGTAATGAATATATATTCAATGGATCCTCTTATGAATGGCAAACTAAAATTTAAATAATTGTAATGTGAAACCATTAACTATTGATTGACGGGTATATGTATGTCTTAAAGGAGCCAAATAAATATACAAATTATGGTATACAATTATGCGTTAAATAGTAAACTAAAATATTCAAACAAAAATACTCAACTAACATAATCCTGGAGCCACATAATATTAACCAGCAGGTCTAATATAATATATAGTTTTGGATTCAAATAAGTACGCACATGTCGCGTATAAAGTGAGCGGCCCGTGGCAAAGTGGCGACCGCTCGAATCTATCGATTCGCAAGGTTAAGCGGGTTCGTCACCGTCTGGTTTATAGATGGGTGACCGGCCACAAAAAGTCACATCCTCCGTGCTTCGACGAGCACGTTAAGCCGTCGGTCCCAGCTGTCAATAAAAAAGATCCTTGACAGTCGTTACGAGGAATTAGTACCCGCGAACATCCTGAGACTGGTCTAAACCATAGATATGGCTATCCCTTCGGGTTGCGGAGGTCAGACGGCAGTCGCTCTGTGGAAAAGCTAATATTCTGTTAAATCTGGTTAGACTACAAAGCGGCGCCCGGGCTCCAAGGCGAAGGCCTGGATGCAACTGGCATAACGCTCGGAGGATGGTGATGATTTGGCATAATTATTATACAGTATAAATGGAGCCAAATAGTATACAAGAAATGGAAAATATCGGACTTAAATAGTATTTAAATTATCAAATAGAAATAGGATCATTATAGTGCTGGTAAGAATGTATAAAATGGTTATATCATATATTATTATTATTACACGGAGCAAGTACTGATGTAAGTGAAAGAACTTGTCCATGGAACCACATATTTATAATTATCACGTCTGGATTCAAATAAGGACGCATGCATGGCATATAATTCGGAGCCAACATAGTGAAAAAATCAAAAATATATTCCATAGAGCAAATGTTATTCGAGTGCAAAGGTGGATCAAGTAAGGAACGGCAATACCGCGTGTGTGTGTGTGTGTGTGTGTGTGTGAGTGTGTGTGTGTGTGTGTGTGTGTGTGTGTGTGTGTGTGTGTGTGTGTGTGAAGTGTAGTTTGTGCTTGTATGGGGCATTTGTTCAGTCCTCGATTTTGCTTCCACTTTTGTCAAGCAAAAGGAGACAGAAACTGTGCCAGTGTGTGATGGACGAAGCTCACGTTAAGTGAGCCGAGTAAATATGTGCTGAGGAGTGTAAGTTAATAAGTAAAATATTCCACGGGTTTAAGGATGTTGATTTGAATTCCGTCCGTTGCCACTGGGTAGTTGATCTGTCCGCCAAAAACTGTCTGCAGTGAGGTATCAAACAGCAAACTCAATGTAAAACATAAGCGTTTAATTTTTTTTTATGGCCCCATCGTATAATTGTCAAGGTGGAAGAAGATTTCAAATAGATATAATGTTTTTTAAGTAAAAACAGCCTATTGATCGGTCGGAGTAGCAGTGGTTAAGCGTTTAATATTGATTTAAACTTAAATAAAACTTTAAAATTACGGAGCTACGTAATTCTACGTCTGAGGTTTTCAGTGTTGCCAGCCCAAAAAGTGATGATAATGTTTTACTAGATATTATAATAACTTAGCCACAACATTTATAAACGCATTTTCACGTTCAATAGTTACATTGTTATACCTTTAACAAAACGAACGGTATCGCGTGTCGACTACGCGCGGGCACTGAAAAATTTAAATAGAACAACATAATATTCATAGTTATAGTGAGCAATGTAAACTATTCATGTTTTCCTTTAATTTACGCGACGCGTTCTAACTAAATTGTTTTGATTTTCTGGATATTCTTGTAAGAGATGAGTCTTAGTAGCAATTTATGTAAATATCGGATATTCAGTGATTAGATTCTTTGAAGTGGTTTAAATATAAGAGCTTAATAGTCGTTCAATAAGCCTTCATAAAGTCAGTCTTTATTTCAATTTATTTATGTGAAGTTGATCATAATTGGTATAATTTTGAATGTGTGTTTGCTTGCAAATCCCAAACAGATAAATACAAAAGGTTTTTTTTTAATGTTTTTCTAAACATCTTTACTATCGGCCCCCGCAATCGCGATATTACTAAATATAGATATAGATATTACTAAATAGTTTAATACTTATATTAAATAGTTGTAAAATTTTAATGCAAATTTGTTCAGCTCATTCTTCAAAACATTTGTGTAAATAAAATTACCTACTAAACTATCAAAACTAACATTTTGATCGATTGGTACAGTTCATCTGCGTTCAAGTCTCAACTACAACCTTCCAAGCCTCGGAGAATTGGCAAAGTCGTCGGTCCTGTAGCACTCAACATAAGGACTTCGTACTCTTCAATATCTCGTCAATTGAACTAATCTTATATTGTATACTTCCTCTTCAATCCCGGCAATCAGATGTCTAACGCTTCGTAGAAAAACTAATATTGAATTGTGACCGGTCAGATTAGAAGACCCTAATACAAAAAAGATCGGATTTTTGTCCTTAATAAATAAACAAAGGTTAGGTTAGGTTTTGTCTTTTGTCCTATTGTTTTTGTCTACCGTCGACTGCCTCCGTAGTCCAGTGGATAGTGTATGCAAATGCGGATCGGAGATCCCGGGTTCGATTTCCGGGTCGAGAAAAAGTGCTACTGGGTTTTTCCGAATTCTCAGTAGCAGCACGGAGTCTGGTGATGTGCCCTGTAACGGCAATAGGCTCGCACCCTATTACGAAATGTGGCTGTAATATTACACTTCTGCCTACCCCTACGGGGATACAGGCGAGAGTCTATAAATAAAAAAATAATAATCAAATTTGCATCTACCTTTGATAAGACAAATAAATGTTGTCATAGGAATATTTCTCAGCAAAGTAGGACAATGGTTGAATGTGTGTTTTTGTAGTTTACCTAAAATGCGTTAAACGCATTAGGTATCTATAGTTTAGTCGACCAGATCGGACGGGATCTGTCCCCTCCAGCAGTTATTGCTGCTACGTGTCACGCGAAGAGGCCTGGGACGCAGTAGCCTCCTTTTGCGAAGCTGTTTTGCTCCAAAAAGAGGCTGCTAAGCGGGATCGGGCTGATCTTGCCCGAAGACAAAAACGGCGTCGCCGAGATCCGCCAACGGGGCCGCGGGCAGCCAGAGCATGGGGAGCTCTGGTTGCCGTTTAGGATTAGGTCGGTCCGGGAAGCTGCCAGTAAGGGCTGGTGAGGGCTTGTAGCCTTCCCTGGGAATGGGTTAAGTTGAACAAGGCGCCATGGGAGGAAGACTGAACAGCACCTGTACCCTGTCTTCTTCCCGCAGGGCGTCTTTGGTCGGCAGTCGAGGTCGTTTTTAATGGTAACACCACATTCTCCGTCTTGTATTTCCCCCCAAGAGCCGGAGAAAAAAAGGTATCTATAGCTTATAATAAATAGCTTAAAATATTATATTCATAGTATTCGCGCCTAGTTCCTTAATTCGGGCTAACATCGTTCATCAGCCGCAATATTATCCCGTATTGTGACAAAACTAGCGCTCAGTAGTTTTTTGAGTCTATCTCGTTCATACATAGTATACATACAGACATGATGCAATGAGGACTCACGTCAATTTTGTGATAATCGTATGATCTACACAGTCTTTCAGGATAATATAACTTTAGCACAGCTTCAATCGCGTGGTATCAACTTCAGACAGCGTCAACAATAATGCTATCTGAGCTTAAATGTCACTTGAGAGAAAGGATCAAACATTTACGAAATCATCAGTGACAAACTAACGACCACTTTTTACATCTGATTTATTTTTAAATAAATCGTAAGTTATCTTGGAACTAAGTTTAAAGTTATAACCTTATCTACATATATCAAGCGAACGCCTACGATAAAGTTCACATTACCTTCTAAGAAACTCCTCCTTATTTAAATAGTTCCTCAGTTGGGCTCAGTGGTTCAATCGTAAAGATGTACCTAACAAACTTACTTTCGCATTCATGAGACTTTAGTTTGAAACTGAGTAGTTTAGTTATTTACGACAGAGCAATGTTTCTTTTACATTAAGGCTCGTTTTTGTTAGTCTTTGACTTAGTCATTATACTGCATGCAAGGAACATACGGGAAGACGTCTAAAGAAATTCATCAGTTGGTACAAAGCAGGCGATGTGCGGGGCATTCACTTTACGAATGGTATAAATTCGTATTCACGCGATGCGTGAGCATATCAAATAAAAAACAATTAACAAAAATGTATCGCATCTCCAAGGCTTTCACTGAAGATAAGCCTGTAGCCCGAAGGTAGCATGTTTTTGTAAGAAAATCTCAGCAAGTCACAATGGTTAATTGACATACGATGGACAAACAAAAAAACATGCGTTTTGTTTACAGGTTTCGTTAAGTTCGATCACAAAACGAAGATAAATATGGCGGTGACAGAATACTTCGAAGACTCGCTCACAGGAGATTGAACGCGGTTGTCAACAAAATTTAATTAATACACTTTAAACAACGCCTTCGGGGATTTGAACAACTCTGAGAAAATTGGTTTTATTTTATTTGCATATATTTAAAATAATATAGCTAACAAAGAAAATATGATTATAAAAGTATAATAACCATTATAAATAATGAAAAAACATTGACGACATGTAATTTAACTTTGTCAATTGTATAAACGAAGCTGGTCAATGAAAAAGTTTTTAAATATTTCTAATGGCGATTGGTGATTGCTATGGGTATGATCATAAAATATACTCCTTTTATGAATATTTTTTGTGTCTTATAGGAAAACAAAAATCCAGCAGAAGAATAGAATCTTAACCATTGAGACCAGACTGACTGTGCGTCCAGCTGTATTATTGCTAGGTGAAAAGTTTGCGTGACGTAGATGATGTGCAAACTGTGCAAATATCATTCCCATTTCCATATTACTTTCAATAGTTATTGACTGTAGTCAATAACTATTGAAAGTAATGTCAACCATAATAATAGGAATAAACCTTACTTTGTGGTGGACTTTACAAACCGTCACCAAGGACCATAAAAACAGTAATTTGCAGATTACACAGTGTCTTCCTGTGCGGTTATGGAACCCACAACAATCAGCTGTAAGGCGGCCGCTAAATCTGCTACGCCAGTAAACTCAACCAACAATTTCATACACAAAAACTAAAATAAATTGCACTGCCATTCCAGTGTATTATTTATCTCCGTTGGATGTGCAGGCTCGTATTGTCGTCGCCCAATCTCTGTATTTTATTATTGTATAGCGAGTAGTCGGTCGCCACGCCGACGCCACTCTAATCTATCACGGTTCTAATCCCACATGTGCTAGATCGGATGTATGTTGCAGCGATATGTCTTCAGCGGTATTATTAATCGATTCAGTTGTAAAGTGTTTTGCGGGAAATGTGTTGAAGTTAAATTGGTTGTGCATGTACAGTTGTGTATAGTTTATAGTTTGGTAAATGGTTTATATTTTGTATCATATGAAAAATGCAGAGAAATCCTAGTAGAGATTTCAACAGACTGCTATGCAGTCATCATCATCCTCCCTGTATGACCTCCGTAACCCAAAAGCATAGTGATATTCCGCTGCTATGCAAAGGGAATCGGGTTCAAACCATCTAACTTGTAACATTTCATACTTTTTAATTCCCGTTTGGCCATGCCTCAGAGAGCACGTTAAGCTGTGGGTCCCGGAAATGAGAATGGAAAGGGTCAAATTATCATGGCGCTTAAAACAAGCCGTGCTCTCTAAAAGTGATCATAAATCATAATTCAGCGGATTAAGATCGGGTCTAGACGACGGCCAATCTTCAGCTCTGATGAAGTTCGAAACGTTCGCTTCCAACCAAGACTGCGTGTACTGAGCTTTATGACCCGGTGCCGAGTCTTGCTGGAAGGACCATACTTGGTTATTGAACATGGTGTTGTTAAGGGGCTTAACTACCTTCTCAAGAATGGTATTTTGATACACTTGTGCCGATGTTGTGATACCTTTTTCAGAAAAATATGGCTCAGTCACTCCTTCGTAGCTAACACCCCACCAAACCATCACTGAAGTCGGATAATGCCGACGTTGCACTCTGTCGACTAATTGGGAAGCTTCCTTAGAGCTTTGAGCATAAATACAGTCATTTTTTTTGATAAAATATTGCTCAATTGTAAAAAAAATTCATCCGTAAACAAAATTTTTCTGTGCCCCTTTACGTACCGCTTCAGTAGTAGTTTCGCATTTATCACCCTATTTTTTTTTAAATTATCAGTTAAGAAATGACCAGTACGTCTGTGTAGAATTCGGGCTAAGAATGGGTATTTTTTTACACAGATCAGTGGAAGCGATTAATTCATCCAGTCTTAGCCCAAGACAAAGGATCTAACACATGGGCCAAGTTTCTTGGCGCTAAGAATTAAACAACTTACTTACCAAATATCTCCTGGTGATGTTCTTGAGTGGAGTCCTGGAGGCAAGTTAGACACACACGAGACTAAAATTGGCCAATATTAGCAAGTGAATTATCTTTACTTTACCAGACTCCACGCAGCGTCTTCAATCAGCAAATTCTTCCGGCACCAACCACGTGCATCGGATTCACTCAAGTTTTACAATGTTCGTTAAAATACTATTTTTATCACAATTAACCGGTGCCAGTTATTGATCAAGGAAGTGGCAATCAAACGGGTTCTAAATACAAGATCAAAACGCTCCCAACACGAAATCTATCCAGAGCTAGGTTTTTTCGCTGACCGCGGGAAACGACAATGAACGACAAGATTGACAGTTCAGTGTGACCATTGTCAGAAATTTTCAATAGACTAAACAAAATGTTACTCAATCGATCTAATCGATTTGACTTATAATAAAAACTAATTCTATTTCAAACATCCACCCGCCCCGGACCGGCCTACCGGTCCGCTAATCGGTTGGTAGACGTGACAATGTTGCAACCGCTCTCCTCAGAATCGAACCGTCCACCAAGACCTCAGCAAATCGGGGAACTCCATCAGCCCCAGTTACCAAACGAAGGATGCGCCCCCTGCGCCATCTGAGTGGCGGAAGGTTAGCCTCCTTGATCAAAACGAGGTCACCAATCTTGGGTGGATCGGTCTTGTCGGTCCACTTAACGCGTTGCTGGAGTATGTACAAATATTCCAAATTCCAGCGTTTCCAAAAGCTCTGAGTAATCTGGCGTACCAATTCAAAACGCGAGAGACGACCAGGTCTCGTATCAATATAGGGGTACTCAGGCAAGGCGACAAGTGGGCGACCAATCAAAAAATGGCCCGGCGTAAGGGCCTCCGAATCATTCGGATCTGAGGAGATCGGGCACAATGGCCGAGAGTTCAAAACGGCCTCAATCTTACAAAACACAGTTGCGAGTTCCTCAAATGTAAGGACAGATTCACCGATTGTCCTGCGCAAGTGTGTTTTGGCCGATTTTACGGCGGCCTCAAATATACCACCCCAGTGTGGACAATTTGGGGGGGAAAACAACCAATTTATCCCACGTCGGGCAAGCCTATCACCTATATCAGCTTTGTTGGTTTCAAGGAAATTAACAACATCATTCAAATAATTATAGGTGCCCTTGAAGTTAGTGCCGCAGTCAGAACGGATCAAGGAAGGCATCCCTCTGCGGGATACAAATCTGTCAAATGTGGCTACAAACGCCTCGGTCGTAAGCGAGGAGACCAGTTCCAAGTGTACGGCCTTTGTGGAGAGACAAACAAAAACACACAAGTAGGCCTTAAGTCCTGCTGTTTCGAAGTGTCGACGTTTTCACCAAAAAGGGACCTGCGAAGTCCGTGCCGACACCGTCAAACGTCCTGCTCTCAGTTACGCGATCTGCCGGTAAGTCTCCCATCAAGGGCTGCATGGTAGAAGCCTTGAGCTTATAGCAAGGGATGCAGCGAAAGACTACACTCCGAATAATTCTTCGGGCAGACAAAATCCAAAATTCGCGTTGCAAAATAGCCAACAAAGCATTACAACCAGCATGCGAATTTTTAAGGTGACGGTCAGTTACCAACAAGCGTATCAAATGACCGTCCCTAGGTAACAAAAGGGGGTGACGTGCTTCGTAAGGGAGGTTGGCGTTCTTGAGACGCCCTCCAACGCGCAAGAGACCCGTATCGTCCAAAAAGGGGTTCAATTTAGAGACAGCTCCCGACAATTTCGATCTCCCTGATTTAAGGATAGCAATCTCCTTTTCAAAATGCGCCAATTGCACAGAACGAACCCAAAAGGTGAGGGACTCCTGTCGTTCCTGTGGTGAGAGAAACGGTGTCAGTCGTTTCTGTTGTGGGTGCCTAAAATTAAAAACAAAACGCTTTATCCAAGCAGTAACACCTAACAACTTGTCGAGGGAGCTGTAACGATTCAACAAAAAATCGGGGTCGAAGGCGCATTCTACCTTCTCAAGAGCGAGTGTTCGTAGACCCGGCAAATTAGAAGTATTCAAAACTGGCGTTCGAGGCCAATCAGTTTCTGGTCGACTCAACCATTCCGGACCCCACCACAGCGAATGACCTATCAAACTAGGCGTCAAGCATCCGCGCGAGGCACAATCAGCGGGGTTGAGCTCACCTGGCACGTGTCTCCAAACAAGCTTGACTTCGGATTTCTGGATTTGGGAAACGCGATTAGCAACAAATACCTCCAAGGTGTGGACAGAAGCCTTCAACCAACAAAGAACAATTTGGCTGTCTGTCCAGGCGTAGATCCCATTAATACAAATGCTTTTACCCAAAGTACTGGACACGTGGTTCAACAAGCGTAGAAGTAGGGCTGCTCCCGAGAGCTCCAATTTTGGAATGGTCAGAGATGTCCGAAGGGGTGCCACCTTGCTCTTTGCCATGATCAGGGAAACTCTCACCTGACCTGAGGCACTGACTGTGCGCAAGTACACCACAGCCGCGTGACCACGTTCCGAGGCATCACAAAACCCGTGAAGGGTGGCCTTGTACTTCCCGGGAGGAAGGATGGGACGAGGCAAGGAGATCTCATTGACGGCAGGAAGCGAGGATACAAAAGAGGTCCATTCCTCAACAAGAGTGCCGTGTAGGGGTTCGTCCCAGGTCAATCCTGCTGTCCAAAGCTTCTGCAAGAAGCATTTTGCCCAAAATATAATTGGAAAGATCCAACTGTTCGGATCAAAGGTTCTGGCGACAGTAGACAATACGAGACGTTAAGTCCAAGAACACGGCAATTTCAAGTCTACGTTATATGTAAAGATGTCTTGGACTGGTTTGTACTGAACGCCGAGAACAGCCATCATGGCGGGGTTGTCAACAATCTCAAACAAATGTGGATCTTGCTGATGATCCTCTGGCAAGCCTTCCAAAAGCGCTGGTGAGTTGGAAATCCATTTGCGCAACTCATAACCAGCGGAGGCCAAAATACCTATCAATTCGTCCCGCAGGAGGATCGCCTCGTCCGCTGTGGAGGCGCCCGAGCAAATGTCATCGACGTAAATATCGTCCTTCAAGATGGCGGAGGCTCTTGGGAAACGTAGGCCTTCGCGGTCTGCGAGCTCCCAAAGAGAACGTATTGCCAAGTAGGGGCTTGACCTTAACCCGTACGTATTTGTATTGAGCTCGTAGACGACCATGGGATCGCGAGAAGACTCTCTCCAAAGGATCAGCTGGAAGCGACGGTCATCAGGGTGGATAATCGTCTGCCTGAACATCATTTTTATGTCGGCCACAAAGACAACCTGATGTCGTCGGAAGCTGGTGATGACGTCACAAAGGTCCTTGACCAACTTGGGACCAGAATGCAAGCACTGGTTCAAGGATACGCCTGTTGAAGTCTGCGCAGATTCATCAAACACTGTGCGCAGCTTGCCAGTCGATGGCTTCAATACCGCATGATGCGGGAGAAAGTAATGCTCCACCGAACGCCAATCCAAATTTGACACAGACATGTGTCCCAACTGTTCATATTCCCTCATGAACTCAATATACTTCTGTCTGAGCTCCGGATCACGACCCATGCGACGCTCCATAGCCAACAATCTCTTTTCGGCTAAAGGTCGTGACTCACCAAGCGGAGGCCGAACAGACAGAAAGGGCAGCTTCGTGATAATCCGACCAGAACGGAGTCGACCAGTGTTGTTCTGGAAGAACAGCTCGCACTCCTCATGTTCTGGATTCCAACGGGCAACTTGAGGGGGCTCCTCTACTTCCCAAAACCTCTGAACCGCATCAGAGAGAGCAGAGCCTACAGCCAACAAATTATGAAGTTCAGGTGGAGGGGGGTCCCTAGGTACAGGACCCATCAAAGCAAATCCAAATATGGTCGGGATGGCAGTCAAACCATTTGGCACCAAGACCCGTTTCCCACCAATCAAAATTCCACCGAGGACATCAGAGCCAATCAACAAATCGATTTGTCCCGGTGTGTCAAATTTGGGGTCTGCCAGTTCCAATCCCGATGTCAAATTCACCACAGCAGCGGAAAGCTGTTTCTGTGGGTGCATACCCAAAATATTCTTCAACACAATAGCCGAGGTTTTAATCCTCGGGTGTGAAGATTCAACAGGGCCAAACAAAACCTTAACTTGCCCTTCAACATTAGAGGCTACGTCCCCTATGCCCCGTATACAATTCGGAAAGGAGCCCATATTTAATTTAACCTGCCCTACCAAATAAGTGGAAACAATGCAACCTTGTGAACCTGTGTCCAATATAGCACGGACAACAACAGAGGTCCCCGTGGGTCCCCAGACCCTAACAGCAACCGTTGGTAGGATAACGGTCTCAATGGGGGAGGTTGGAGTTATAGGGCAGGGGTCAATGACCTATTGTTGCCTGGGCGGCGACCGTTGGCCAGGACCAGGCAAGTCAAAACGAGGGTGCGGCTTGAAGTCCTCAAAAGCGCGATGACTCGATCCGCGCGCCATCTGTGGGGGGTCATAATGACGCACCCGCCCAAAACGAGGTGGGCGCGAGTCAAGGCGGGGACGCTCCGTCAAAGGAGGGGAATACCTGGGGCAGCAGTCATGGTGCTGGTGACGTTGCGCGGTCGCACATTCAGGTGCGCGAGAGAGAGGAGGCGTGCGCACGCTACGGTTCTCCAAGCGGGGCGAGTGGCGATCAACTGAGCGAGGCGACTCTCGGCTACGCGCCGGTGAGCCTCGGCTGCCACCTTCAAAACACCCGCCCGTGCGCGGCGTCGGCTGGTTGGACAAGCGGCCAACCTCTCTGGCATTCATACAAAGAATGTCCAAATGCTGTCCTCCACAGTGAGGACAGGAGCGAGAGTTTGGGCAGTCTCGCTGGTAGTGGGACCCCAAACAAGAGAAGCAAAGGCGGCGGGCATTCGCGATGCGCCTACGAGAGGCGACATGAAGGTCCAAGAATGCCCTACAACTGGCCGTTCTGTGCCCCGTGACCTTGCAGTAGGAGCACTCCACTGGGCTCTGCGTGACCGCAAAGCGAGGAGGGCGCCGGTCAACATTGGCTCGAGTGTGAACGCGAGCCTGCTCCTTGACCTTGGGCGGCTGCGACTTAGCCGGCGTGTCACCACCGGAGTTGTCCAAGACCCGGCACTCATCCTCCAGGAACTTCTCCAGGTCAGCAAAGGGGGGCAGATGGGTCGCGCTATCCCCACCAAAGCGCTGTTCAAAACGCGACCTCAGGTCGGCAGGCAGCTTCTTCAGCACAATGTGCACCAATAGATAGGACCATTGGTCCACGGGCAGGTCAAGGCACTTAAGTGCGTTGATGGCCACCAAAAGCGGGTTCAAAAGTTGGGTGCGCAACCCAGAGACCCGGGTGAGCGTCGGCAAACCCAAAATCTGCTCAATGTGCGTGTCGGCGAGGCCACGCTTATTATGGTACCTACGGGTAATTAGGTCCCGAGCCGTCTGGTACGCCTCGTCAGACACGGACAGATGCTGGATGAGGCCCTTAGCCTCCCCATCCAGAACCGACATTAAGTATGCCAATTTTTGTGCTGGCCGAAGGTCAGCCCTGTCATTGACCAGGCTGTCGAACAAGTTAATGAAGCCCAGGTAGCTTCCTAGGCAGCCATCAAAATGGGGGAGGTCCAAAGTAGGGAGCCTACTCACCAGCCCCGGTGCTGACCTAGGAAGCTCCTGCTTCAGGCCGGGTTGCCCTTCCCTATCGGCAACTAGTTGTCTTGCAGTATTAGAGACAGCATCATACAGGTCTAAGACCTGGGCATAGTCTTCGCTGACCTTATTTCGCTGGTCAGCGGTGAAATCATTGATTGACACTTCAAGACAGCAAGTGCTGAAAGTGCGGAATTGCTGTTCCACACTTGCCAGGCGATCGTCAATCCGCTCGTACCTTTGAAGTAGGGCCTGCTGGCGATCAGGCCGGTTCACTAAAGCACTGGCTGAGGCAAACCAGCGCAAATCTGACGCAATAGCACCAGCAGCCGCACGCAAGTCCTTGATAGCTGACATAATCAAAATTTCAAAAGAGCCCGGACAAGCGTTAAACAATATTAACAATCAAAACTTAATTTTTCTCAATTCTTTGAAACCAACAAAGTATTAGCCTGTTTACTGCAAGTGCAGGCAAGTGACAGGTATCTACTGTCCAACAAAATTAATAGTTTCAATATATTGAAGAATCAAACACAAAAGTTATCAAAGTTATAACTTATAACAAATTAAAAGTTGAAACTTCAAATTAATTAATTAGTTATTTGCAACAGACAGACTGGCTGTGTTATTTGAGATATACAATAGTAAGTAAGCACAGAATAAGTGTTACCTAGCAATATTATCTATATTATAACAAAACAAAGCTTACCAATGTGACCCGCCCAAGTGGCAAGGTCAAGTTGGTTATAATGTTTATGAATATATGCAATGAACTAAATTTACTAAATTTATTGATACATACAGCTGTTATGTATCCAAACAAACTGACTTATTAATGCAACAACAAATTTAAGTTAGATTTTCCAACAATACAAATCAACAATTACTGATTGAGGTTATGTGACAATGTGTTTCAAATTATCTAGGTCAACTTATACAATTAAATATTATGTATTCTAGTCAATAACTGACCTGACAAACACTACAATACTGTCTACAAGGTGAGATATATAGCTCATACAACACCAATCTGAGTTTATACTCAGTAATGCAACAGCGGCTACATTTCAACTACAGCTCTGCAACCAAAAATTATGTGTAGAATTCGGGCTAAGAATGGGTATTTTTTTTACACAGATCAGTGGAAGCGATTAATTCATCCAGTCTTAGCCCAAGACAAAGGATCTAACACATGGGCCAAGTTTCTTGGCGCTAAGAATTAAACAACTTACTTACCAAATATCTCCTGGTGATGTTCTTGAGTGGAGTCCTGGAGGCAAGTTAGACACACACGAGACTAAAATTGGCCAATATTAGCAAGTGAATTATCTTTACTTTACCAGACTCCACGCAGCGTCTTCAATCAGCAAATTCTTCCGGCACCAACCACGTGCATCGGATTCACTCAAGTTTTACAATGTTCGTTAAAATACTATTTTTATCACAATTAACCGGTGCCAGTTATTGATCAAGGAAGTGGCAATCAAACGGGTTCTAAATACAAGATCAAAACGCTCCCAACACGAAATCTATCCAGAGCTAGGTTTTTTCGCTGACCGCGGGAAACGACAATGAACGACAAGATTGACAGTTCAGTGTGACCATTGTCAGAAATTTTCAATAGACTAAACAAAATGTTACTCAATCGATCTAATCGATTTGACTTATAATAAAAACTAATTCTATTTCAAACAACGTCTCTTATGGGCTGCAAGTCCTCAGTCATCTTTTAAAATACGCGACATGGTTCTAGGTGCTATCTACATCTCCCCAGATAAAATCTTTTGCTTTCGGACAGGATTTCTTCGAATTCTTTCCCTTACTGCTTTGACCACCTTTTTCGTACGAACACTACGTGGACGGCCAGGACTTTTTCTGTCACAAACAGAGGAGGTCTCATTGTACCTACTAATAGCCCGGTACATAAACATTTGTCTAATACTAAGTGTATAGAGACTTTTAAAAATTGCTTTTGGCTCTATACTACTACTACTTTGTGTAATGCAATCACAGCGATTCGGTTCTCTTTATCACCCCACTCCATTTTAATATCGCAAAATATTGTACAATGTATTGGCGCCAAATAAAGAAAATACAATAAACAATCGTATAAAAATGACAGATTCCAAATTCAAATGTAATATTTTTTAATTTTAATTGTAACAGTATTTATGGCCAGACTAAAACCCAAGTTCACCGACAATGATATACACCGATCGGTAAACCAACTGTTAACTTGCTTATTTAGTTCTGCGCGCGCATTGTCACATAGCATGGGACGCGTACTTAGTACTGCGCGCACATTGTCAGATTAATTTAACGGAAAGATAACCAAGATAAAGTGTCGGTGAACACCGACCTAAGTATATAAAATAAACCAATGTATACATTTAAAACTAAAAAATATATTTTTTCGGTCTGCATAGACTCGTTTACTTTTAATTATCATTGTCATGTACGCTATAAACGTTTGAAATAAGTATAGCAATATTAATGTTCGAGTCGACCATCCCACCAGCGTGTCATTAGCCAATTATTTCTCAATTGTTACGTCACTATTACCCGCAAACTATATCACGCACTAACAGCCTTCAATTTGCATCCATTTATGTGAAGTAAAATTTCATACGGTCAACGGGAAGGGTAAATAATTCAATGATTGTTTAAACTGTCGCAACGTGATTGAGATAAATGTCATATAATAATATATTATATAGCTATCACAAATCAAACCAACAATATTACGTCTTCTACGATGTTTAATGTGTACAAAAAGATAATTCGCAAGATATGAGTGCCAATCGACTAACCAACAGGGTAGCTGAAGACCGTGCGAAGTGGAGGAGATTCAGCCGGGAAGCGGCACCCGGGCTCCAAGACGCAGGTAGAATGATGATGATGAACAAATATAATAAAGAAAAGAAAAATTTTTCTTAACTATAAAATAGTATCAAATTCTAAGTAAGTACCGGGCAGAACTTTAACACGAAAGGCTATTGCGTGTGGAAACAAAAGTAGCATAGACAAAGTAGAGGCACCTGCGCCAGCCTTACGCCACCGGCCATTGAACAACACCCTTCTCCTCCCTATCTCCTCTCCTTAGAACTTGCTAGAACACATACCACACCTTTGATCTGCACAGTTTGGCTTAGAGATAAGTCGTAGTAACTATTTCGTAGTAACAATTTCTCGAATGCATTCCCGCACAGTGTGGTGGACTATGGGTTAATCCTACACATAATGGGAAGAGACCTGTCGTCAGCACTGTGATAGAAAGTTAATGTTGATGATGATTTACTTATAACGTTATCAAAACCTATTGACAAGGGTGACTCGACCTATCCAATCGCCCTATTCAGCTAGAAACTTTGGTACCCTAGTATCAAAGTTTCTAACAATTTTAAGGTTTTCATGTTTTTTTTTCAGATAATTGGATTCATGAGTGGTAGCTAAGAAATAAGAAGCACCAATAGAAAAGCAGCAGTAATAAAGAATAGGGATAGGAGTGAACTAAGGCATTTTAAGACTAAAAACATCAGCAGCTTTTTGGACGGTGATAATAATACCAGTCAATATTTTAAACGTTTTGATAATAACATAGCAAAGAAGTTATTATGCTTCCAAAACACGGGACGAAACGATCTGTCCTTAAAACAATCAAGGACGAATCATATAGTAAGGCCAGGTGGTAAAATGCTCCTAAAATTCTACTTACGTCGTATCGGAACACTTAGACTTAAGATTATTTAAACGTGAGCAAAAGATAAAGCCGAAATAAAAACGCAAGTGCCAAACCATCCAACAAAAAGCTTTTAACAATGAAGCTTCAAAGGTAAACAAAATCTGTTCTAAGTAATATAAGACGATAGTGATATCTAATTTATACGTCACCGGTAAGCCAGAGCCGTGTATCTCCGTCGCTAGACTAATCCTCTCCTCCGGGAGCACCGCTATAGCCTCCTGTTCAGGGACTTCCGCTAAATAAAAACGAGGACAAAAGAAAAGTAAGCGGGTCGACTCCATCCCGATGCGCAATTAAACGACTGTTTTTGAAGCAAAATAACTGTGTTTTTTTGCTGAGATTAAAAGAGGCTCGAAGGCAAGTGGCCGGGTCAAAGACTAAGTGACATCAAGCTGGCTTTTAGATGTGTGTGTCGGGGGAATTGAAGTGTGTTTATTGTGTTTGTGTCATTTTGAGATGTAAGTATTGAACTTGCTAATGGTATGGATGATTACACTGAGAATATACTCTAATATTAAGTCAAAGTGCAATTCATATTGCAATGGGAACAACATTGATTTCAAGTAATTTTATGAATTTGTGCGCCATGTAATAAATAAGTTAAGTATATTTGGTACCTAAGAACTGAATAATACCCTTCTACTTTAGCATTGACTCCAGGATGACTTAACAACATCTACATTAAAATTACTAATAGCTTGTCAACATGTAAGCTTATGATCATGCATTTTTCTTATAGACTCACGCCTGTATCCCTGAAGGGTAAGGCAGAGGTGTAATATTACATCCACATTTCGCCATTATTTTTTATGCCATGCATTGAATATTGTATATTAACATGAGACTACTGTGCACGCAAACAGGAAGCCACATATTATTTTGACATCCATGTAAAAAATACGACAAAGTATGACTGCAGTACTATAATGATTGTAGTAAGTCAATGCTATAAATAGAAGATCTCAATTTACATCCCATTCCCATTATTGTCAAAAATCGTAAGGGCACCGTTTCAGCAAAACGATCGAACCCTTAGGCATACGTTGTACTAAAATAACTTAAATTTAAGCACTGGTACACCATTAAAGTAAAAGAGAACGACGCAGCATCCCACAGGGTAGATTGATACGTTCTTCATTATTTATCACTCATATCAGCTCCGGGACGGTCTATTAACGTTAAACTGGGTCCTTTACGCCTTTGTAAGGAGCAGCCCCATAACTGATATGTGCGGTCCTGACTTACTGATGTTATGTCAAAGTATGGATGGGTTTTAATGTCCATTTGCTTAACCCAAGGGGCACGAGAGTGCTGTAGGACTACGGGGCACTTTTCGCACATTCACAAACACGTCGCTAGGTTTTATAATGTGTCGGAACACTACAGCGCCGATGCGCTCTAATTGCACCGCATAACAGACACAATGGGATAATTGATGCTATGGTATGTTTGTGCGATACTTTAAAACATTATGAGTGCGTAGAAATAAAATGTGTTGCATAGTGTAATGTTTGTTTAACTGAGTAGGTATCACAAATATGGCTCAAATGGGAGGCTGGGATAATGAGTTCGTAATTAGTATTCTACTTACTACATAAAATGACGGTAGAAGCCTCGATTTCTGTAATTATATTCAACTATTTACTACTTAAAGTGGCGATAGCTTAGTGGTGTATGTAACTGATTGCCGAGACGATGGTCCCGGGTTCGATCCCCAGGTACCCCGGGCACACATCTCTGACTGTTCGAAGTTATGTGTGTGTTAATGATACAGGTACAATACCCACGGTGAAGCTAAGCGGGATCTCGGGAGGGGACGCTCCACGTGGGCTTGTGTGAGGCCTGTGTAGGATGCGTCCCAACGTGCGTCCCAATAGACAGAACTGTCCCCCGCACGGACAGTTCTGTCTATTCCTCGCAGTCGGGTGCGGTCGCGGGAGGAGAGGCGTGTCGGTGTTGCGTTGCCGCGCGCCCTATCTCCCGCGACCAAATGGGGGCGCACCATTGTTGCGTCGCGGTGGGGCCGCAGAGGAAGAGGAGATACGGTGTTGCGTTGCCGTCCTCCCTATCCACTGCGGCCGCTGGGAGTTTTGGTGGCGGAGCCCAACACCTTCATCCGCCGCCAAAGGGGTTTCGTTCGGGGCCCGCCTGACCATCTGGCGGGCCGCGACGTATAGTAATACCCGAAGTATAGTAATACCCGTCGGGGGGTAGCGAGGAATGCTTCGGTGAAACCCTACCCTCCAACACATGGGTACATGAGGAGTAAAAAAAAATATATTTACTACTAAGCATCCTTGTTAAATATAATGAACTATTCCGTTAAACTGTTAATAGCCACTTAGGCATATATAAAAGACTAGCTGTCCCGGCGAACTCCGTATCGCTTTTTTAAAGTATTTTTCTCTGTCTGACTCGCCCATGAAGGGTTCCGTAGTAGACGAATCCACTGAACATAGCCATTATTTGCATCGAACATCAAATACCTAAAAAAAAATATCAATAAAATAATATATTGATTTTCCATCTGCCATATTTGATCACGAAACATTTTCATTTCATTTCAAACAGATGTTATATACGAATGCCATATCCGTTATAACGGCGGAGCCGATACGCATATTGATTTAATAGAATTTTCCCATCCGCCACCTTTGATTTTCCATCCGCCATCTTCGATTTCCCATTTGCCATCTTTGATTACGAAATAGATGTTGTATTTGCATTCCTCATAGCTTAAAACATCGGAGAGGATACCCATATTGACTTACAATTATTTTTCATCCGCCATCTTTGATTTCCCATCTGCCATCTTTGATCACGAAATAGATGTCATATTTGGATTCGCCATCCCTTAAAACATCGGAAACGATAACCATATTGATTTTTAAAAACTTTCCCATCCGCCATCTTTGATTTCCCATCCACCATCTTGCATCACGAAATAGATGTTGTATTTGGATTCTCCATCCCTTAAATCATCAGAGACGATACCCATATTGATTTTTTTAATTTTTCCCATCCGCCATCTTTGATTTCCCATCCACCATCTTGAATCACGAAACAGATGTTGTATTTGGATTCCCCATCCATTTTAACATCGCAGGCGATACCAATATTGTTTTTTTTTAATTTTCCCATCCGCCATCTTTGATTTCCCATCCGCCACCTTTGATCACGAAATAGATGTTGTATTTCGATTCCCCACCCCTTAAAATATCGAAGACGATACCCATATTTATTATCAAAATTTTCTCATCCGCCATCTTTAATTTCCCGTCCGCCATCTTGGATCACTAAATAAATTTCATATTATTAATCAGCGTCCCGAAAATCTCGAAAACGATACCCATATAGATTGTATCCTATTCGTTTAGCCTTTTTTTGCCTTTGACCCAGCCCTCCCCCTTCTCGTTTGACCATTTTATTATTTTTGTCTGGCCCCTAAAAGTTGTGGCGTAATTTTATATAGCCTATAGCCTTTCGGAATAATTGGGCTATCATAGGCAATAACAATTTTTTTAAATCCGACTGCTAGTTCCTGAGATTAGCCGACATTATCTTTTAGCCTTTTTAGCCTTTTGCCCGGCCCCAAAGGGTCGAAGCGTTATGTTGTATAGCCTATAGCCTTCCGGAATAACGGGGCTATCGTACACAGAAAGAATTTTTCAGATCCAACCGGTAGTTCCTGAGATTAGCGCGTTCAAACAAACAAACAAACTCTTCCGCTTTATTATATTAGTATAGATTCAATATGAAATATTGCCAAAACTTCTTATCCGTCAAGTAATAAATCATGTCTTGCAAAAAGTGCAAACTGCTACTTGTCACAAAGTAGCAGTTTGCACTTTTTTGACAGGTTGAAGAACTCCTGTGGCTAAAGGACACTTAATACGCAGCCGAAAGTATGCTCATTTTAAGTTTGAATTACTTCCACTCGTCTCTTGAATTTACAATTACCATAAAACGTTGAGGTAACGAAAAAACTTACTTAAATTATACCGATACTAGTACTACTATCATTATGATAAAATATTCATTTCTATCTAACAACTTCCGAAAAATGCTTGAATAAAAAATCTCGCTTGGAGGACGTAATCTCAGAGCGAGTGCTACGCGGCTACGGAGCTACGCCAGCTACAGTGACATTACAATCTGCTACGTTTTGCACGGCTGCTGTAATAGCTCCTGACTCAACAGTCTTGGCGAGCCGAGTATTTTATATTTTAGATGTGGCGGCTAATAAGAAACATTATTTTCTTTCAACTACGTAGTAATGTTATCATTAATGACTACAAAACCAATCACAAAGGACGTATTTTTTTTGCTTAGAACCTAAACAGTACAGAAAAGTTGTAAGCAATTTCATTATTGCACTGTTTTACATTACTGCACTGTTATGTATTCTTTATTTGAAAAAAATATTTCCACAGAGGTTTAATATTTCTTCCTATTAAGTTTAATATAAAATGTATGCATTAGATAAAAAAAACTGGCTGAAAATAAAAATCTGCTGAATAAAACCGACCTAGTGCAAAAAAAAGAAAATAAATTTCGCGCATCTTGTACCATTGTAATCCTTTGATAGTTCGTATTTAGAATTTCTGAAATTCCTGAAACGGCTATCAGATGGCTATCGGCCATTTTCAATATTCGATCCATACATGGATTTTCAGATTCGAGATTCGTGTTTGACATCTAAAATCTACAGATCTATCTATAGTTCGAATATTGAATTCCGTAGTATATGTGTAAAAAGTCCAAAGTTCTCACAGCTCAAAATATAGAAATATTTTTGAATGAAGCATCTGACAATCAATATTTAGCAACAAATGTAAGTTTTAAGTATACCTATAATCTAGACTTTGACACAATATTATGACCGGTATAAATACTGTTCCGTGTTAGTGTTTAATAAAATGATATTGCCGGCTAAGTAGAACTACTCGTGACATGTTTGTAGTTATTATAATTACTCGCCAATGTATTTCTACTATAATTTCCCTCGGTGTCTTTCCCTCAGCGTGGAAAATAGCACTTATTATTCCCCTACCTAAAAAACTTAAGCCTTCTACTTTAGCAGATTACCGTCCCATATCCATATAACCGTTCCTATCGAAAGTCCTAGAACGTCTTATCCATTCACAACTAAGTTCCTTCCTGACAATCAATATTTAGCAACAAATGTAAGTTTTAAGTATACCTATAATCTAGACGTTGACACAATATTATGACCGGTATAAATACTGTTCCGTGTTAGTGTTTAATAAAATGATATTGCCGGCTAAGTAGAACTACTCGTGACATGTTTGTAGTTATTATAATTACTCGCCAATGTATTTCTACTATAATTTCCCTCGGTGTCTTTCCCTCAGCGTGGAAAAAAGCACTTATTATTCCCCTACCTAAAAAACTTAAGCCTTCTACTTTAGCAGATTACCGTCCCATATCCATATAACCGTTCCTATCGAAAGTCCTAGAACGTCTTATCCATTCACAACTAAGTTCCTTCCTGACAATCAATATTTAGCAAAAAATGTAAGTTTTAAGTATACCTATAATCTAGACGTTGACACAATATTATGACCGGTATAAATACTGTTCCGTGTTAGTGTTTAATAAAATGATATTGCCGGCTAAGTAGAACTACTCGTGACATGTTTGTAGTTATTATAATTACTCGCCAATGTATTTCTACTATAATTTCCCTCGGTGTCTTTCCCTCAGCGTGGAAAAAAGCACTTATTATTCCCCTACCTAAAAAACTTAAGCCTTCTACTTTAGCAGATTACCGTCCCATATCCATATAACCGTTCCTATCGAAAGTGCTAGAACGTCTTATCCATTCACAACTAAGTTCCTTCCTTTGTAAAAAATCCCTTTTAAATCCATACCAGTCAGGGTTCCGTCCAGAGCACAGTACCGTTACTGCATTATTAGCACGACTTACACCAGTGGATAGTATGTTTCATGAGATGATTTAGGTGCATAATATTTCACGCGGCCGGACCCTTGAGGAAACCCTACTTTAAAATAATAAGGACACATTTTAAGGCTACGAATATTGAATATTTATTTTATTATCAATTAAATAAATATTCAAAATCTGTGCCCAACTATGGACGCTTAAGCCTTTGTCATACAAAGGATAGAAGCCAAACTGTAAGATTTGATTTCCTACAGTGAAAGAGTAATATCATTGAAATACTAATCAAAGGGGTTGACGATCCAGTCTAAGTTTTGGCTTAATATAGTCTTGACCTCATCGAGTTTCCTAGTAACATTAATATTTCGTGGAATATTACGTAACAACATCCAATACTGCTATAGTTTTCGCCATAGACAACTAAGATTAAAATTAGTATGGGATGTAGCAATAATGAATGGTTGCTAGATGGAATGTGCAACCACAATTTTCTTAAGTACCTATCTAATACAGTAATGTCGGAACGTATTAAGTATTCCGGCTTCTGAAAATAATAGGTATCTCCACAGTACGTTACAAACGCCAACGACTTACAAGCAAGTGATATGTGGTATTGGTTCACAATTGAATATATCAAATATCTACAAGAAACTTTGATACTTCAAGTCATCAGTTCATGATAATAATAATGGAGCATTCCGTGGTCAAAAAGCCGCAATATTATCCCGTATTGTGACAAAACTAGCGCTCAGTAGTTTTTTGAGTCTATCTCGTTCATACATAGTATACATACAGACATGATGCAATGAGGACTCACGTCAATTTTGTGATAATCGTATGATCTACACAGTCTTTCAGGATAATATAACTTTAGCACAGCTTCAATCGCGTGGTATCAACTTCAGACAGCGTCAACAATAATGCTATCTGAGCTTAAATGTCACTTGAGAGAAAGGATCAAACATTTACGAAATCATCAGTGACAAACTAACGACCACTTTTTACATCTGATTTATTTTTAAATAAATCGTAAGTTATCTTGGAACTAAGTTTAAAGTTATAACCTTATCTACATATATCAAGCGAACGCCTACGATAAAGTTCACATTACCTTCTAAGAAACTCCTCCTTATTTAAATAGTTCCTCAGTTGGGCTCAGTGGTTCAATCGTAAAGATGTACCTAACAAACTTACTTTCGCATTCATGAGACTTTAGTTTGAAACTGAGTAGTTTAGTTATTTACGACAGAGCAATGTTTCTTTTACATTAAGGCTCGTTTTTGTTAGTCTTTGACTTAGTCATTATACTGCATGCAAGGAACATACGGGAAGACGTCTAAAGAAATTCATCAGTTGGTACAAAGCAGGCGATGTGCGGGGCATTCACTTTACGAATGGTATAAATTCGTATTCACGCGATGCGTGAGCATATCAAATAAAAAACAATTAACAAAAATGTATCGCATCTCCAAGGCTTTCACTGAAGATAAGCCTGTAGCCCGAAGGTAGCATGTTTTTGTAAGAAAATCTCAGCAAGTCACAATGGTTAATTGACATACGATGGACAAACAAAAAAACATGCGTTTTGTTTACAGGTTTCGTTAAGTTCGATCACAAAACGAAGATAAATATGGCGGTGACAGAATACTTCGAAGACTCGCTCACAGGAGATTGAACGCGGTTGTCAACAAAATTTAATTAATACACTTTAAACAACGCCTTCGGGGATTTGAACAACTCTGAGAAAATTGGTTTTATTTTATTTGCATATATTTAAAATAATATAGCTAACAAAGAAAATATGATTATAAAAGTATAATAACCATTATAAATAATGAAAAAACATTGACGACATATAATTTAACTTTGTCAATTGTATAAACGAAGCTGGTCAATGAAAAAGTTTTTAAATATTTCTAATGGCGATTGGTGATTGCTATGGGTATGATCATAAAATATACTCCTTTTATGAATATTTTGTGTCTTATAGGAAAACAAAAAACCAGCAGAAGAATAGAATCTTAACCATTGAGACCAGACTGACTGTGCGTCCAGCTGTATTATTGCTAGGTGAAAAGTTTGCGTGACGTAGATGATGTGCAAACTGTGCAAATATCTACAGTCAATAACTATTGAAAGTAATGTCAACCATAATAATAGGAATAAACCTTACTTTGTGGTGGACTTTACAAACCGTCACCAAGGACCATAAAAACAGTAATTTGCAGATTACACAGTGTCTTCCTGTGCGGTTATGGAACCCACAACAATCAGCTGTAAGGCGGCCGCTAAATCTGCTACGCCAGTAAACTCAACCAACAATTTCAAATCACATTTACACAAAAACTAAAATAAATTGCACTGCCATTCCAGTGTATTATTTATCTCCGTTGGATGTGCAGGCTCGTATTGTCGTCGCCCAATCTCTGTATTTTATTATTGTATAGCGAGTAGTCGGTCGCCACGCCGACGCCACTCTAATCTATCACGGTTCTAATCCCACATGTGCTAGATCGGATGTATGTTGCAGCGATATGTCTTCAGCGGTATTATTAATCGATTCAGTTGTAAAGTGTTTTGCGGGAAATGTGTTGAAGTAAAATTGGTTGTGCATGTACAGTTGTGTATAGTTTATAGTTTGGTAAATGGTTTATATTTTGTATCATATGAAAAATGCAGAGAAATCCTAGTAGAGATTTCAACAGACTGCTATGCAGTCATCATCATCCTCCCTGTATGACCTCCGTAACCCAAAAGCATAGTGATATTCCGCTGCTATGCAAAGGGAATCGGGTTCAAACCATCTAACTTGTAACATTTCATACTTTTTAATTCCCGTTTGGCCATGCCTCAGAGAGCACGTTAAGCTGTGGGTCCCGGAAATGGGAATGGAAAGGGTCAAATTATCATGGCGCTTAAAACAAGCCGTGCTCTCTAAAAGTGATCATAAATCATAATTCAGCGGATTAAGATCGGGTCTAGACGACGGCCAATCTTCAGCTCTGATGAAGTTCGAAACGTTCGCTTCCAACCAAGACTGCGTGTACTGAGCTTTATGACCCAGTGCCGAGTCTTGCTGGAAGGACCATACTTGGTTATTGAACATGGTGTTGTTAAGGGGCTTAACTACCTTCTCAAGAATGGTATTTTGATACACTTGTGCCGATGTTGTGATACCTTTTTCAGAAAAATATGGCTCAGTCACTCCTTCGTAGCTAACACCCCACCAAACCATCACTGAAGTCGGATAATGCCGACGTTGCACTCTGTCGACTAATTGGGAAGCTTCCTTAGAGCTTTGAGCATAAATACAGTCATTTTGTTTGATAAAATATTGCTCAATTGTAAAAAAAATTCATCCGTAAACAAAATTTTTCTGTGCCCCTTTGCGTACCGCTTCAGTAGTTGTTTCGCTTTTATCACCCTATTTTTTTTTTTAATTATCAGTTAAGAAATGACCAGTACGTCTCTTATGGGCTGCAAGTCCTCAGTCATCTTTTAAAATACGCGACATGGTTCTAGGTGCTATCTACATCTCCCCAGATAAAATCTTTTGCTTTCGGACAGGATTTCTTCGAATTCTTTCCCTTACTGCTTTGACCACCTTTTTCGTACGAACACTACGTGGACGGCCAGGACTTTTTCTGTCACAAACAGAGGAGGTCTCATTGTACCTACTAATAGCCCGGTACATAAACATTTGTCTAATACTAAGTGTATAGAGACTTTTAAAAATTGCTTTTGGCTCTATACTACTACTACTTTGTGTAATGCAATCACAGCGATTCGGTTCTCTTTATCACCCCACTCCATTTTAATATCGCAAAATATTGTACAATGTATTGGCGCCAAATAAAGAAAATACAATAAACAATCGTATAAAAATGACAGATTCCAAATTCAAATGTAATATTTTTTAATTTTAATTGTAACAGTATTTATGGCCAGACTAAAACCCAAGTTCACCGACAATGATATACACCGATCGGTAAACCAACTGTTAACTTGCTTATTTAGTTCTGCGCGCGCATTGTCACATAGCATGGGACGCGTACTTAGTACTGCGCGCACATTGTCAGATTAATTTAACGGAAAGATAACCAAGATAAAGTGTCGGTGAACACCGACCTAAGTATATAAAATAAACCAATGTATACATTTAAAACTAAAAAATATATTTTTTCGGTCTGCATAGACTCGTTTACTTTTAATTATCATTGTCATGTACGCTATAAACGTTTGAAATAAGTATAGCAATATTAATGTTCGAGTCGACCATCCCACCAGCGTGTCATTAGCCAATTATTTCTCAATTGTTACGTCACTATTACCCGCAAACTATATCACGCACTAACAGCCTTCAATTTGCATCCATTTATGTGAAGTAAAATTTCATACGGTCAACGGGAAGGGTAAATAATTCAATGATTGTTTAAACTGTCGCAACGTGATTGAGATAAATGTCATATAATAATATATTATATAGCTATCACAAATCAAACCAACAATATTACGTCTTCTACGATGTTTAATGTGTACAAAAAGATAATTCGCAAGATATGAGTGCCAATCGACTAACCAACAGGGTAGCTGAAGACCGTGCGAAGTGGAGGAGATTCAGCCGGGAAGCGGCACCCGGGCTCCAAGACGCAGGTAGAATGATGATGATGAACAAATATAATAAAGAAAAGAAAAATTTTTCTTAACTATAAAATAGTATCAAATTCTAAGTAAGTACCGGGCAGAACTTTAACACGAAAGGCTATTGCGTGTGGAAACAAAAGTAGCATAGACAAAGTAGAGGCACCTGCGCCAGCCTTACGCCACCGGCCATTGAACAACACCCTTCTCCTCCCTATCTCCTCTCCTTAGAACTTGCTAGAACACATACCACACCTTTGATCTGCACAGTTTGGCTTAGAGATAAGTCGTAGTACCTATTTCGTAGTAACAATTTCTCGAATGCATTCCCGCACAGTGTGGTGGACTATGGGTTAATCCTACACATAATGGGAAGAGACCTGTCGTCAGCACTGTGATAGAAAGTTAATGTTGATGATGATTTACTTATAACGTTATCAAAACCTATTGACAAGGGTGACTCGACCTATCCAATCGCCCTATTCAGCTAGAAACTTTGGTACCCTAGTATCAAAGTTTCTAACAATTTTAAGGTTTTCATGTTTTTTTTTCAGATAATTGGATTCATGAGTGGTAGCTAAGAAATAAGAAGCACCAATAGAAAAGCAGCAGTAATAAAGAATAGGGATAGGAGTGAACTAAGGCATTTTAAGACTAAAAACATCAGCAGCTTTTTGGACGGTGATAATAATACCAGTCAATATTTTAAACGTTTTGATAATAACATAGCAAAGAAGTTATTATGCTTCCAAAACACGGGACGAAACGATCTGTCCTTAAAACAATCAAGGACGAATCATATAGTAAGGCCAGGTAAAATGCTCCTAAAATTCTACTTACGTCGTATCGGAACACTTAGACCTAAGATTATTTAAACGTGAGCAAAAGATAAAGCCGAAATAAAAACGCAAGTGCCAAACCATCCAACAAAAAGCTTTTAACAATGAAGCTTCAAAGGTAAACAAAATCTGTTCTAAGTAATATAAGACGATAGTGATATCTAATTTATACGTCACCGGTAAGCCAGAGCCGTGTATCTCCGTCGCTAGACTAATCCTCTCCTCCGGGAGCACCGCCATAGCCTCCTGTTCAGGGACTTCCGCTAAATAAAGACGAGGACAAAAGAAAAGTAAGCGGGTCGACTCCATCCCGATGCGCAATTAAACGACTGTTTTTGAAGCAAAATAACTGTGTTTTTTTGCTGAGATTAAAAGAGGCTCGAAGGCAAGTGGCCGGGTCAAAGACTAAGTGACATCAAGCTGGCTTTTAGATGTGTGTGTCGGGGGAATTGAAGTGTGTTTATTGTGTTTGTGTCATTTTGAGATGTAAGTATTGAACTTGCTAATGGTATGGATGATTACACTGAGAATATACTCTAATATTAAGTCAAAGTGCAATTCATATTGCAATGGGAACAACATTGATTTCAAGTAATTTTATGAATTTGTGCGCCATGTAATAAATAAGTTAAGTATATTTGGTACCTAAGAACTGAATAATACCCTTCTACTTTAGCATTGACTCCAGGATGACTTAACAACATCTACATTAAAATTACTAATAGCTTGTCAACATGTAAGCTTATGATCATGCATTTTTCTTATAGACTCACGCCTGTATCCCTGAAGGGTAAGGCAGAGGTGTAATATTACATCCACATTTCGCCATTATTTTTTATGCCATGCATTGAATATTGTATATTAACATGAGACTACTGTGCACGCAAACAGGAAGCCACATATTATTTTGACATCCATGTAAAAAATACGACAAAGTATGACTGCAGTACTATAATGATTGTAGTAAGTCAATGCTATAAATAGAAGATCTCAATTTACATCCCATTCCCATTATTGTCAAAAATCGTAAGGGCACCGTTTCAGCAAAACGATCGAACCCTTAGGCATACGTTGTACTAAAATAACTTAAATTTAAGCACTGGTACACCATTAAAGTAAAAGAGAACGACGCAGCATCCCACAGGGTAGATTGATACGTTCTTCATTATTTATCACTCATATCAGCTCCGGGACGGTCTATTAACGTTAAACTGGGTCCTTTACGGCTTTGTAAGGAGCAGCCCCATAACTGATATGTGCGGTCCTGACTTACTGATGTTATGTCAAAGTATGGAGGTTTTAATGTCCATTTGCTTAACCCAAGGGGCACGAGAGTGCTGTAGGACTACGGGGCACTTTTCGCACATTCACAAACACGTCGCTAGGTTTTATAATGTGTCGGAACACTACAGCGCCGATGCGCTCTAATTGCACCGCATAACAGACACAATGGGATAATTGATGCTATGGTATGTTTGTGCGATACTTTAAAACATTATGAGTGCGTAGAAATAAAATGTGTTGCATAGTGTAATGTTTGTTTAACTGAGTAGGTATCACAAATATGGCTCAAATGGGAGGCTGGGATAATGAGTTCGTAATTAGTATTCTACTTACTACATAAAATGACGGTAGAAGCCTCGATTTCTGTAATTATATTCAACTATTTACTACTTAAAGTGGCGATAGCTTAGTGGTGTATGTAACTGATTGCCGAGACGATGGTCTCGGGTTCGATCCCCAGGTACCCCGGGCACACATCTCTGACTGTTCGAAGTTATGTGTGTGTTAATGATACAGGTACAATACCCACGGTGAAGCTAAGCGGGATCCCGGGAGGGGACGCTCCACGTGGGCTTGTGTGAGGCCTGTGTAGGATGCGTCCCAACGTGCGTCCCAATAGACAGAACTGTCCCCCGCACGGACAGTTCTGTCTATTCCTCGCAGTCGGGTGCGGTCGCGGGAGGAGAGGCGTGTCGGTGTTGCGTTGCCGCGCGCCCTATCTCCCGCGACCAAATGGGGGCGCACCATTGTTGCGTCGCGGTGGGGCCGCAGAGGAAGAGGAGATACGGTGTTGCGTTGCCGTCCTCCCTATCCACTGCGGCCGCTGGGAGTTTTGGTGGCGGAGCCCAACACCTTCATCCGCCGCCAAAGGGCTTTCGTTCGGGGCCCGCCTGACCATCTGGCGGGCCGCGAAGTATAGTAATACCCGAAGTATAGTAATACCCGTCGGGGGGTAGCGAGGAATGCTTCGGTGAAACCCTACCCTCCAACACATGGGTACATGAGGAGTAAAAAAAAATATATTTACTACTAAGCATCCTTGTTAAATATAATGAACTATTCCGTTAAACTGTTAATAGCCACTTAGGCATATATAAAAGACTAGCTGTCCCGGCGAACTCCGTATCGCTTTTTTAAAGTATTTTTCTCTGTCTGACTCGCCCATGAAGGGTTCCGTAGTAGACGAATCCACTGAACATAGCCATTATCTGCATCGAACATCAAATACCTAAAAAAAAATATCAATAAAATAATATATTGATTTTCCATCTGCCATATTTGATCACGAAACATTTTCATTTCATTTCAAACAGATGTTATATACGAATGCCATATCCGTTATAACGGCGGAGCCGATACGCATATTGATTTAATAGAATTTTCCCATCCGCCACCTTTGATTTTCCATCCGCCATCTTCGATTTCCCATTTGCCATCTTTGATTACGAAATAGATGTTGTATTTGCATTCCTCATAGCTTAAAACATCGGAGAGGATACCCATATTGACTTACAATTATTTTTCATCCGCCATCTTTGATTTCCCATCTGCCATCTTTGATCACGAAATAGATGTCATATTTGGATTCGCCATCCCTTAAAACATCGGAGACGATAACCATATTGATTTTTAAAAACTTTCCCATCCGCCATCTTTGATTTCCCATCCACCATCTTGAATCACGAAACAGATGTTGTATTTGGATTCCCCATCCATTTTAACATCGCAGGCGATACCAATATTGTTTTTTTTTAATTTTCCCATCCGCCATCTTTGATTTCCCATCCGCCACCTTTGATCACGAAATAGATGTTGTATTTCGATTCCCCACCCCTTAAAATATCGAAGACGATACCCATATTTATTATCAAAATTTTCTCATCCGCCATCTTTAATTTCCCGTCCGCCATCTTGGATCACTAAATAAATTTCATATTATTAATCAGCGTCCCGAAAATCTCGAAAACGATACCCATATAGATTGTATCCTATTCGTTTAGCCTTTTTTTACCTTTGACCCAGCCCTCCCCCTTCTCGTTTGACCATTTTATTATTTTTGTCTGGCCCCTAAAAGTTGTGGCGTAATTTTATATAGCCTATAGCCTTTCGGAATAATTGGGCTATCATAGGCAATAACAATTTTTTTAAATCCGACTGCTAGTTCCTGAGATTAGCCGACATTATCTTTTAGCCTTTTTAGCCTTTTGCCCGGCCCCAAAGGGTCGAAGCGTTATATTGTATAGCCTATAGCCTTCCGGAATAACGGGGCTATCGTACACAGAAAGAATTTTTCAGATCCAACCGGTAGTTCCTGAGATTAGCGCGTTCAAACAAACAAACAAACAAACAAACTCTTCCGCTTTATTATATTAGTATAGATTCAATATGAAATATTGCCAAAACTTCTTATCCGTCAAGTAATAAATCATGTCTTGCAAAAAGTGCAAACTGCTACTTGTCACAAAGTAGCAGTTTGCACTTTTTTGACAGGTTGAAGAACTCCTGTGGCTAAAGAACACTTAATACGCAGCCGAAAGTATGCTCATTTTAAGTTTGAATTACTTCCACTCGTCTCTTGAATTTACAATTACCATAAAACGTTGAGGTAACGAAAAAACTTACTTAAATTATACCGATACTAGTACTACTATCATTATGATAAAATATTCATTTCTATCTAACAACTTCCGAAAAATGCTTGAATAAAAAATCTCGCTTGGAGGACGTAATCTCAGAGCGAGTGCTACGCGGCTACGGAGCTACGCCAGCTACAGTGACATTACAATCTGCTACGTTTTGCACGGCTGCTGTAATAGCTCCCGACTCAACAGTCTTGGCGAGCCGAGTATTTTATATTTTAGATGTGGCGGCTAATAAGAAACATTATTTTCTTTCAACTACGTAGTAATGTTATCATTAATGACTACAAAACCAATCACAAAGGACGTATTTTTTTTGCTTAGAACCTAAACAGTACAGAAAAGTTGTAAGCAATTTCATTATTGCACTGTTTTACATTACTGCACTGTTATGTATTCTTTATTTGAAAAAAAAAATACCACAGAGGTTTAATATTTCTTCCTATTAAGTTTAATATAAAATGTATGCATTAGATAAAAAAAACTGGCTGTAAATAAAAATCTGCTGAATAAAACCGACCTAGTGCAAAAAAAAGAAAATAAATTTCGCGCGTCTTGTACCATTGTAATCCTTTGATAGTTCGTATTTAGAATTTCTGAAATTCCTGAAACGGCTATCAGATGGCTATCGGCCATTTTCAATATTCGATCCATACATGGATTTTCAGATTCGAGATTCGTGTTTGACATCTAAAATCTACAGATCTATCTATAGTTCGAATATTGAATTCCGTAGTATATGTGTAAAAAGTCCAAAGTTCTCACAGCTCAAAATATAGAAATATTTTTGAATGAAGCATCTGACAATCAATATTTAGCAACAAATGTAAGTTTTAAGTATACCTATAATCTAGACTTTGACACAATATTATGACCGGTATAAATACTGTTCCGTGTTAGTGTTTAATAAAATGATATTGCCGGCTAAGTAGAACTACTCGTGACATGTTTGTAGTTATTATAATTACTTGCCAATGTATTTCTACTATAATTTCCCTCGGTGTCTTTCCCTCAGCGTGGAAAAAAGCACTTATTATTCCCCTACCTAAAAAACTTAAGCCTTCTACTTTAGCAGATTACCGTCCCATATCCATATAACCGTTCCTATCGAAAGTCCTAGAACGTCTTATCCATTCACAACTAAGTTCCTTCCTGACAATCAATATTTAGCAACAAATGTAAGTTTTAAGTATACCTATAATCTAGACGTTGACACAATATTATGACCGGTATAAATACTGTTCCGTGTTAGTGTTTAATAAAATGATATTGCCGGCTAAGTAGAACTACTCGTGACATGTTTGTAGTTATTATAATTACTCGCCAATGTATTTCTACTATAATTTCCCTCGGTGTCTTTCCCTCAGCGTGGAAAAAAGCACTTATTATTCCCCTACCTAAAAAACTTAAGCCTTCTACTTTAGCAGATTACCGTCCCATATCCATATAACCGTTCCTATCGAAAGTCCTAGAACGTCTTATCCATTCACAACTAAGTTCCTTCCTTTGTAAAAAATCCCTTTTAAATCCATACCAGTCAGGGTTCCGTCCAGGGCACAGTACCGTTACTGCATTAGTTCACTTTACCGATAATATCAGGCTAGGTATGGACTGTGGCAATCTAACGGTTCTATCCTTACTTGATTTCAGCAATGCGTTTAACACCGTAGATTTGCACATCATACTTGGCATTCTACGCTCTCTTAACATATCTCCATCGGCAACTGACTGGTTTTAGAGTTACCTGTTTGGACGCCGGCAACGTTTACGCATTGATGATACCTATTCCGCTTGGTTCAATATGATTGCAGGTGTTTCACAGGGTGGCGTGCTATCCCCTTTACTCTTCGCTATATTTATTAATTCTATTTCAAACAAATTACTTGCATCCTACCACCTTTACGCAGATGATTTGCAAATTTATACGCAAGCTCCCTTGAATAGATTAGCAGACGCTTGTACAAAGATTGGCACGGACTTGGGCGCGAATCTGTGATTGGACGCAGAAATTTGGACTCACAGTTAATCTGGGCCAAACGCAGCTGATTATTATTGGCAGCCCAAGAATGGAGTCCAAAATCAACTGGTCTGATTTGCCAAGCATTAATTTAAATGGAAAAGACCTTCCATTTAATAAAAATCTTGGTATTTACATTGATGAAACCATGTCTTAGCGACCACAGCTACAACAAACGAGCCGAAAACTTTTTGCATCAGCTGGATCTTTACGTAAGTTACGCAATTTCTTACCATCTGCCACTAAGATTGCGATTGTACAGTCTTTGCTTCTACCAATCCTTGACTACGCCGATGTCAGCTATCTTGACCCCACCGAGGAGCAAATTAACAAATTTGAGCGTCTCCAAAATGTCTGTATAAGATTTATATTTGGGCTACGCAAATATGATCATGTCTCAGAATTCCGCAATAAGCTCAAGTGGCTACAGATTCGACTTCGCAGAAATACTCATATTCTCACTTTATTGTATAATACCTTGTTTAATGCTAGTACCCCTTTATATCTCAAAGAACGTTTTAAGTTCCTTAATGACACACACATAAGGTCCTTGAGGTCGTCCGAGGATTTGACGTTGGAAATGCCAATGCATTCCACAAGTTTTTTTGATAAGTCTTTTACTATCCAAGCTGAAAATCCAAATCGCAAAATCCCTTAAAATATTTAAAGCTATGTTAAAAACGCACTACCTTTCATCCATTGATAACATAGAATGTGGTATAACCACATTCTATGTATTTTATATATAGTATATGTGTGAGTATATTGAATTTGTATATATGTAGGTATATTGAATATAGTGGTAGGTATGTATGAATTTATATGTATGGATGTGTATGTGCCTAATTTATAAGTTAATTATATTGTTTATTCTGGATGTTTTTAATTGCACCACACAGAACTGTAATACTTAGATCGTTCCTGTCTTCATAGGTTGCCTGGAAGAGATGCTCTAAACTCTAAGCGATAAGGCCGCCTTTTGTGCAATTTGTAAATTTTGTAATAACAATGTCATACAATGTTTTATGGTGTACAATAAAGAATATTCTATCTATCTATCTAAAATCACTTAGAATTTATCGAAATCAATTCATTTGCTCCAATCAACATCACCACGTCCGTCTTCTTCTTATGTAAATAATTTAAAATTGAGCCGTGTATCGTCTGATGATGAGGATGCTAATAAATATTCTTCTTCTTCTTCTCTTCATCAGCCTTTAACAATCCACTGCTGGACGAGGCCTCTTCTTTGAAAGGAGGAATTGGCCTACTATACCACGCTGTCCAAACCGGTTGGTATAGGGTTTGTATCAAGTTTTCCTTCTCTTACAGTGCTGTTCTCTGCATAAAAGTGCCCCCGCTGTCAGGTCTTAAGACACCAATGGGATGATATGGGGTGGTGACAATCCGTATTCTTAATCCGTCACCACACGGACAATTATTTTTCACGAATAAATCAAACGAATACTGAAATTAATGTTCCAAATAAAAGTGCTAATTTCACTTTTAATAACTGCACATTTAATAATTGTAAGTTTTAAATGATTGTGTAATAAAAATTTGTTTTCATTAACTTGAGTTTGTATTTTGAGTAGGTATATTTTATCATGGTAGGAAGATTGGTAGTTGAAAGAAAAGTAGATTACGCACCTCGCTAAAGTGAGTTATTAATGCACTCGTATTAATTTAGTGCCCTTGCATGCGCTCGGGCACCAACATAACACTAGTGCATTAATGACTCACTTTGCGCTCGATGCAACAATCTACTATTTTTAGATTTGCATATATTTTTCTGCATTAAAAATGCACGTGAAGAAGTAGAGCAAAGATATTTTATTCATTCTCTATACAAATTAAACATCTGTATGTATAAAATGCTCTACGGTGATTCCTTGAAATCCCAGGAGGTCGGAGAGAAATGATTATATAAAAAAAAATTTATAGCTGCGGACATCCTCTAGTTACTAGAGGTCCGAATGTTGTCCGAATGTCCGAATATTGTACTAGAGTCTGGTACAATACTAAAGAACGCCTAACCGTAAGCACCTACGTATCTGGCCAGTCGCTTCAGGTGCGATATATCGGGAGGTAGGGATGATGTTGTCGTACCTACCTTCGTCAGCGCACCATAACGACATTTTTTTACTTTTTTACAGTCCCACGCCTGTAAGGCTAGGCACAAGGCAGAGGTAACACATTTCGACATGTTATGAAATTTAGGTCCCACGTAATAGGGGGTATGTAATAAGCTCGTATACGAGCCTATTGCTATTACTGGGCACATTGCCGATGTGAATGAAACCTATGAATTTCAATTATTTCATTTTACTGAAGCATAAATGGAACGAATAATATTAATAGTTTGCTACACCATAACCATAACAAGCTGAATGTTAGAACAGCCTTAAAATTCTTTGAGATCGTACGAATGAAGTTAATATTTGATATTACTGTTCTGCGCACCAACAGAACTTTTTTGTTTCTACATTAAAGTAAGCTCATTGTGACTTTGTATGGAGCACGTAACCAAAAAACCGGCCAAGTGCATGTCACGCCACGCACAATGTAGGATTCCGTACTAACCCTTACCCAGTGACCAAACGATAGAAGGACTTAGGCACACTATTCATTTTATCACTCGCAAGTAGAAGTTTAAGTTAAAATCGTCAATTATTGCAGTCTAATTAGTCGTTATAATTTTTATTAAGGTTCAGTATATACATATGTCACTATGTAGCATAGTATATTACAGTTTAATTTAAAATTGATCCCTATTTTCCCTAATCCATCATTACATAGAACATCCAATTCATTTATCACTCTTGTTCATCTGACCAGCATTAGCCCACACTGCTTCACATAAATATATAGTAATACCTTCCTTATACCACATCCTCCATATTTTCTATTCATTGGATATGCAGTGACCCGGGCTGTTACATACTCACTTACTAAATAATTAGAGTAAAGCCGGATTATACGCTCACTTCGTGTAGACTCCACTGCGAGAGTTTCACTAACTTTGTGGATAAAAAAATACTGAAAATTCACTGTAGTGGAATTCCAGCTTTTGATAATGTAAGATTCAATTACGTTGGCAAAGTATTTGCATGATAGTTATGTGGAATGGAATTAAAGTTCTGACGTCTATAAAATGATCCAATAAATATTATACTTAAAATTATTTTTTTCTTTATGTATATATTGTATAGTTTAATGTAGAGCATAAAATACTCTTGTAAAACCCATAGAGTGTAAGTGTAAGTAATTGGTTATAACTTGACGTATGGATAAATAATCTTTCCAAAATGTTACATTTTAGGTGTGTAGGCCATGGTCAAGCTGTCGATACCAGTGAGGATTGCATATAAACCAGTTACATTTACAACACATTTTTTTAAGTTTGGTAAGCAATTTCAAACGGTCCTTTTTACTAAATGGATAACCAATGAACAAAATCAAACAAAATTATCAAGTTATCAAATGAAAACACTCTTTCTTTTCAAATTTCTAGCAACTTGGACTGCTTCTATTAAACTAACTAATATTATACTCTGTAAATTTTTAAACACAAATTATTGATATGTTATGGTAAAGAAAATTACATTCCACACAAGCGAAGCTCCGAGCACGGCTAGATTACATATAATTTTTAATTAAAATGCTTACAACTTGGCGAATCTACTATCAGTTTCTACCAAGTCGTAGATTGCTTTCCTAGCGGGTAGTTTTTAATTGGAAATGTCTTGACTTAGGAACATTGGAAGTTTACATTGGAAGTTTACATCTCACTTAAAACGATTGCTACTCTATTAATAGTAAATTGATTCATTAATATAGATGGCGTAGTGGTTTAAAAGGTTGCCTTGCTGTTTGGTACTGCGCTGTATATCATGGTATCGATTCCCACACGAGACAACACTTTTTGTCTTGCCACGAATCGTTGTTTGTTTTAGAAACCCAAAAATAACGAACCCTGCAGATAATGCGATATTTAAATGCTGTATGTGTTCTTAAGCCAAACCTTACTGCTGAGCCTATTCAACATTTTCTAGTTATTTAGCTTTCCAGTACAGAGCTGTGCTAAGCCGTCGAGCGATATGCAACGATTTTTTTCTTTTGAGCTGAGAAAGGTTATCTCAGCTCATCACCGTTCGCCTGCCGCACGTTTCTAATAAAACTTACCCGTAGTATGGAGAATGCCGCGCTTCAGATGTAGCCTTATAATATTAGCGGAGATAGATTTTATTACACAGGCTACGCCGTTACTCGCTACAGCCTTGAAACTTTAATATATTATGAGCTAAATTTGCGACAAAATTTGAGTCAGTTTTTCTGCTACCTTATTCATATATATCATTATTACATCTTTTAAATTGAACCAAAATTACTGATCAGAAATAAGTACCTCATGGCATTCATGGCAACAAATATCAGTTTGTGTACTATTGTTAAATTTCTAGGCATCAGGCATTCTCTTGCACTATACAGTATAATGAATTTAAGCTTCTCTGAAAAACAAATAATATAATCTAAAAAAATACGAGTTTATTCTCGGGAATCCATCGGTCTAATTACGAGATGTGGTACACAGCGTCTTGATTTAATTATAAAGAGAATCGCACCTGTCTAGGCAGAGTAAAGATAAGAGCTGGTGATGAGCACTGAATAAATTCATAATACTTTTATATTTAAATCCGAAGTTGAATTTCAAGGAGCCCCGATAATTGCGAGTGTTTCATTAAAACTTTGTGCTGCGACAGTGGCGCCCGGCTCACCGGCATGACCGAATAAGATCCACCGATTGCCTGTTCTTAAATACACAACCATTATTCATTGAGTGCTCAGCACGCGGACTGCCCGTCTAAGCTCAAAACCCTATCTATACTAACCACACACTCGACTTTATACCCTATTTTTATAAACATTAGATCACCTTTTGATGTAAAAGGCTTCCAGCCTCATACACAATGTAAGGGCGCTATTGCCTGCCGGATCCCGCCGCGTTTTCTTCCAAGATGAGGCTCAAATCTTAAGTGGTGATATTTATTTAAGTAGACGCTTCTCTAACACCTTTCGTCTGTCGGTTGGAGTTCCGCGCCTCGTACAAAGGGAAACTGGAATATCTGACATTATGTATGTAGTATACGGGATGTATAAACGAACGCTTATGCTTATGTTGATAAGCAGATTGTGTTTACATCTTTTCGTTTAAACGCCCACTATTATTTGCTCAGGCGTCTGGCCGCTTCGCGACTAGCAAAATGAGTGTTGCTACTTTGGTTGCATTGAGATGTTGTATACCTATGTAGATATAAGTATATTTTTGTTGATGTTTACATAAATATGTAAGATGATGCGAGGTTATATGTATTACTCATGTATAAATTTATATTGTTTTTTTATATAATTATATGTAGGTATACTTATTAATGTATTTATCTTTATAATTTATATTTGTTTATATAATTAAATCGTATGTAGGTATATTATATTTTATTACGTATGATTCATTGCAGGCACCTTTATATAGGTATTAGGATAAGGTTTTCTTTCTTTTTGTTTTTATTTTCTCTGTGTTTTATAAATTAGATACCTAATGTGATATCTGTATCGTCACTTGGGGTCACCAAATAACATCAGGGTTGATTTGAGGCTACACCTCAAATCAACAATAAGCCTGAGTGGTGACCTCATTTTCATAACATGCGTACTGGTACTTTGTTAATATGTTTACAAAGCGATGTGTAACCTGTGCCATATTACTATGTATAAAATGAATGTATGTTCTTGTATGTTGTGGAAATAAATGCTTTTCTATTCTATTCTATTCTATTCTATTCTACTAGCACCTTTAAGTATCAAAATTCACAAAATTGAAAGATAAGCCAATCTTTTACTACAACTCTAGTAGTGTCTCCACTATATTAAAATTTCATGACCAATAACATTGAATGTATATTGTACTTCGGCGTGTGTACCTAAGTGTTGTAGGCATCCCTATCGTCCTATCCGATATTGCAGTACCGTCTTCAATATGCGAATGCGTCAAGATTATGTCCCACTGAACAATTATGTATTAATTACTACTGATTGAACGTTATATTGTTTTATTCAGTGATAAAAACTTTCACTTTCTGATCGATCGATTACTGTTGTTTTAAGACTGTTAGAAGTTTATAAATATAATCATAGATATATTTTTGTAGTACTCAGATAAAAATTACATTGCAAAAGCTTAAAACCAGAAATAACTGTGCTATACAAGTATACCAAAGAGAAATCAAACTTTTGACTGCACGTATTGTATAGCAGTTAAAGCAACCGTCTCGCTGTAACACTGCATAATCGGTATTTTGGTTCGAGGTTCGGCTAACACTTTATGTGATCCACACAATGTTGTTTCCAGTTTTGATGTTTTGTACATGATTATATGTAAAGTCAGTCACAATTCAAGAACACTCCTAAGGCGGCAGTAGAGTTTTTAAAAAAGACAAAGAGCTGGTAACGAAAAGTGCATCTGTCATATGCAATGAACGCCTTGCAGAACCTCCTACATAAAACTATGATTGCTATTAAATTATTTCTTCTTCTAATTTTAACTAGATGGTCATAAAAATCGGCATTATCATCTCAGCCTAGAGAATTCCACTACTGTGTAGGCTGCCAAGTTTCTCCACACAGACCGAACTTGAGTCCCCCACATCAACTGCTTCCCGCAATCCTAACGAGATCGTCGGTCCACCTTGTGGGAGGCCTTCCCCTGCCGCGTCGTTCTGCAAATTTAAGGCATAACATAAAATAAAAAGAAAACTTTTTTCACGCAGAATGGATGTTCAACTTCATTACAAAACAAACCTTTTTGCGAAACATAGAAAATGTCTAGAATCTAGACACTCCGTACAGTCATATGTATAGGTACATAAGCATTCCGGTTGAACGGAACGTGGCTACGGGCACTTCACTGGACAAAGTCTTTGTGTGACCTCTTAGTAGTAATGACCACGGCTCTACCTTGATTCTTAAGTCTACAATTCAGTTCTTTGTTAAATTCACTTAGAATAAGTACCATGCCAATGGAGTAAACAGCATGTCAGTGCTACGAAATCTTTATTAACAATAGTTAGGATTATACTGGGCTAGGTTCCTTTATTTGCTATGCTATACTCTTACCTATTACTACATACATTCAATATTCATTTTAAATTACCTACCGGGATATGAAAACGTATTTTTGTTTCAAGATACTAATACTTATTATGCGGACATTCAGCTTAGAGCATTTAATGACAATGATCACAAAAACACCTCAATAATTCTACTGAATTCTATGCATTGTTGCTAACACATTTAAGTTATTTGAAAACACTAACCATTTAGACTCTGTATTTTGTGAATTTATGGTTGAATAACATTGGTATAGATTTAAATTTACCCACAAAATATATTAGACTTATAATGTTAATATTTATTGATAAAAAATAAAAATAATAAATTAATGTTAAACGCCGTGTGGTTGACGGCATAGAATACAAGTGTCACCACCCCCTATCTTCTCGTGGGTGTCGTAAGAGGCGACTAAGGGATAACACGATTCAAATACCATCTTTGCGTAGAGACGGAAAACTCGACATCAAACCCTATACGACTGCCTCGTTGGTCTCGCAGCATAAATGTGCGCGTGGGATCGGGAGGTCCCGGGTTCGATTCCTGGGTCCGGCGGTGTTATTAGGTTTTTCTGTCACGAAATTCTCAGTAGCAGCACGGAGTCTGGAAATGTGCCCGGTACGGCAATAGGCTCGCCCCTTATTACGTGGGACTAAAGTATATCTGGCGAAAAGTGGGTGTAGAAATACACCTCTGCCTACCCCTTCGGGGATAAAAGGCGTGACGATATGTATGTGTGTATGTATGTTAATATATATTCAAATTATTTATTGTTCTCAAAAGGACATTATTTTGATAGGTACTTTGTTAACGCAGTATCCAATATTTAATTAATTAAATATTCTAATCCATTTTAACAGAGTACCGTTCGATTTTATACATTAATTTCGCTTTCACGACTCAACCACATAACCAATTTCAATTATACTGAGCTTATATTCCAAGAAAAGACCTTGGCTGGTTGAGTGAATCGAAGTCTACGTGGGCAATCGCAATTTTAACAATTATATCTATCTATATAAATGTATGCAATTACATAAACTTAACAACTGAAGCAATAGATTTGAAGGGACAGACATATTTATGACAAGTGGATAATTCTTAACATTCGACACCTTAAAAGTAAAACAGAGGTCAAAAGTATTTTGAAAGCCAGCTACTAGTAGAAATAAACTTTGAGACAAGATTTTAAAACACATCTGATTAGAAATGCCATTAGAATGGAATAAAAAAAATAAAACTTTAAAAAGAAATCAAATAGTCTAAAAGATTGAGATTAAATTTATAATCATTGCTGTATAAGTCTAATAGATTTTTGTTCATTAGATTTGCTTTGTACGGCTTATACATTTAATTGCGGTTATTGCGGATTTGTTCAAAGGAGGTTCAATAAGTATGTTGTGTGGTATGTATGTAAATAAGTCTCAAAATTCTAAAATGTTATGGCAGGTTGATGATAATAATAATATAATTATCATTATCATCAGCATCACCACACACATTACCAGACTCCGTGCTGCTACTGAGAATTTCCTAACGGAAAACCCAATAACACTTTGCCCGACCCGGGAATCGAACCCGAGACCTCCCTCTCCCACGCGCACATTTATGCCGCGAGACCAACGAGGCAGTCGCCGACGTGTCCGGTACGGCAATAGGCTCGCCCCCTATTACGTGGGACTAAAATAAATCTGGCGAAAAGTGGGTGTAGCAATATACCTCTGCCTACCTCTTCGGGGATATAGGCGTGAAGCTATGTATGTATTATCATCAGCCAATTAAAAGAGCAATAAGTATATTATACTAATTGCTCTTTTGCCAAAAGCTGCAATTTTATCTTATGAATAACAAAAAATAAAACAAATAAGTTGCTTAAAAGATGACTTTAAACTCTGATACCGTTGTCGAATAGTAGTCGTCACGGATTCATCAGTGTGCTATCATGATTCGGTTGATTGACGACGGAGGTTTTATTAAACCATAATAGGATCATATGATTTCCAAATGACATAATTCATTTCACAGCTTTGGTAGTTTTTAATAGTGTCATCATGATTTTACCATCCATTACCAAGTTGTCTTGATCAATTTCTAAGCGGAATTGTCGATTACTTTTTATATTCTCATCATTTGACGCTATTTGACTTCATTTGTGGTATGGATGAATAAAGCTATTTGATGCTTATTATTCTTTATCCAAACGAACCTAAATGGATTTTAATAAAGCTTTGCATTAATATAGCTTACATAATAGAATAGCACCCGGGTTAACCGAAAACGACCCCCACGCGGTCGAAGCCGCGGGAAAAGCTAATAAGCTGGTCGTGTATATTCTCGGTTCCCTATCCATTTGCATAAAATTTAAATAAGACCAAATATAACTTAGCATAATTTTGTTTGGCATAATTATATTTTCGCATAATATAATTACGCATAAAAGCTTACGCATAATTGTTTAAGCATAATTTCTCTAACCATAATAATGATTAAGCATAATATTCTAAAGCATAAATTTATTGAGCATAAAGTTCTTAAGCATAACTTTTTTAAGCATAATATCCTAAAGCATAAAATTCTAAAGCATTAAATCCTAAAGCACAGTGATAGAGCATACGCATAATGATTACAATACAATACGAATTCATAATAACTTCGGCAATGTATCTTTGGCATATTTTTCGCTGTAGGAAGCATGAAGCAAGCAAGCATACAGCATGCAAGAAAGCATGCAGCATGCAAGCAAGCATGCAGCATGCAAGCAAGCATGCAGCATGCAAGCAAGCATGCAGCATGCAGCAAGCATGCAGCTTGCAAGCAAGCATGCAGCATAGCCTCAGCCGCGGCGGCTCGCTCGCAGCCGCCTGCTCCTCAGCCCGCGGGCCGCCTCGCCCCTACGCGCCTACGCGATTTTAAATAACACTCTAGGGGTAGGGCAAACAAGACTACGTGGAGTCGGTTTTGCAGCAATTCGGTTCTGTCACTAATTTTTGTTGCACAGCATATTTTTTTAAATTTACCCGTTTTAGCCGATCCCGTGGGAATTTCGGGAAATCCCTTCTTAGTGCACCCCTACGGTCCCCAAGGAACATACATGCCAAATTTCAGCTTCCTGCGCCCAATAGATTCGGCTATAGCGTGTCTGTCAGTCAGTCAGTAACGCAAGGATTTTATATATTAAGATTATGCTAATAGTCATTAGGCCTACTAACGTTATGCTAATAGTCATTAGGCCTACTAACGTTATGCGAATCAAATTTATGCCAAAACAAATTAGTTTTTAAGATGATTATGCCAACATAAAATATACATACATACATAGACTCACGCCTGTTTCCCCGAAGAGGTAGGCAGAGGCATATTAAACGCCCACTTTTCGCCAGTGTTTTGATCCCACGTAATAGGTGGCGAGCCTATTGCCGCTTATTGGGACATTTTGTTTGCCAGAGCCTCGTCCGTTGATCGGCAGGTGCACCACTTGCAGGTGAGGTTGGCTTGGGACCCTAAGTTCTTGGTGGGCACCCTATGCACCCCACATAAAATATATGCCTAAAAAAATATGCCGAAGTATTATTACGCCAAAACAAATTGTGCCAAAATCGTTATGCCGAAGTATATTAGGACAAAGAACATTATGCAAATAGAAGGGATGCCTATTTTCTCACATGCGGAGAGATAATATTATACAATGCTGCAATTATCTATCATCCTACTCATTGCCATCGACATTCTAGCACCCATGACACTTAATTTAGTTTAATCGAGAAACTGCCATTTGAGAAGTTCATCTTCATAGTACTTTCACTTTCTACTTAGTTTATAGTAAACAATTATATTTAAAAACATAAGAAAATAAGCAAACTTTTCCAACTAAAATCAAATTAATTAACCGTCAAATTTCGGTTCCGTCGGAAACCTTAAAATTAGGCGACACCAATATTAATACGTAACACAGTCGACATATACCAACACTACAATTCGCAATAGCCTGTTTAATTAATAGCTTAAAACCAACATGAACATTACAAATCCCGGCATAAAACCGAACACGTAAATTATTATATCGCCCGTTCTCGTACGATAGAACATAGAGTTTGAATGGGCCCATGCGGAAAACATTTCACATCGATTTTGGTACGCATCCGGTAGAGGTCGACCAACATTGCTACGGAATGTTACGGAGCTACGGTGCTTCGAGCTACGTAGAGTGCTATGGGTGGGAGAGAGGTTGAATAAAATATAAAAGCGTCAATATTTGATAATAATATCCTACCTGGGCTTATACGCGCTTGCTCCCATACACATATGTGGGCATAACCGTAGTACACATATCGTATGATTGGACTGCAAATTGTATTAGATTGCTAATTTGAATGTTCTATAAATTATTATCATGGTCTATTTGGTTAATCATTTTGAAATGTTGGTGGATAATTTTATTCACAAATTCCTGTTATGGGGATAATTAACGTATTGGTAACATGTGACACTGTAACATATTAACATCGTAAGGTTGTTATAACGTTCAACAAATTTATTCCATGCTATGCCTTGTCTAAGTTGTGTACAATCTAAATGCCTGTTGCTAAGTGATCATCTTGGCAAATTCTGACAGCATAATTTTAGTAGTATGTGATATAATGTGTGAGATCTATATCTATAAAATTCTTTCAGTACTGACTGACTCACAGACGAGTCTCAGTCAAACCTATTGGGCGCAAGAAGCCGAAATTGTGTGTGACCGTAGGGATGTACGATGTGTGATCGTACGAGGATGGAATTTGCCGAAATTTCCACGGGATGGGAAAGAAACAGTAAAATTAAAATAAAATGTGCAGGTGTAGCTGCGGGCATCCTCTAGAATGAAATATATAGCGTTGAATTTGGGATGAATTTTAATAATGAAGAGTCCTTTTTTGATCGTTTTTAATCGTTTCAGTGGTGAAACAGTCAAAGATAACTAGAAATGAGTACGTGTGAATGTATCTGTATTTGGAATGTTTATTACTCTCTCACGTAAAAACTACCAAACTGATTTTAACTAAGCTTTGCATTTATATAGTTTATTTATCAGAATACATTGCACTCTAACAACCGACATTGATATTATAATATACATAGAGTGTACAGCGTTTGTAAGAATCAGCATAAAATAGCGCACTAAAATGTTCTTTACATCTGACTGCCTCTGCTTTAATATGCCGGTGGATTATTTCATTCCCAAATTACTATAATTGGGACAATTAACGTGTTGGTAACAACGATAAAGTATTTACATCGTAAGATTGTAATAAAGTTCAACAAATTTATTCTATGCTATGCCTTTCCTAGGCTGTATAGAATTTCGCTGTCACTTACGCAATCGCATGCGTCAACGAAACTACGAAATATCTGTCAGTTGCATGAAAACGTTTTGTATAATGCTATATCTCACTCTATTACACAGCAAGATTAATAAGTTGCGTCGTTGTCATGGAAGAATAACTAAAGCATGGAATGAACGATATTTTTATGAACAAATTGAATATAGCTACACTCTTCACTCAAATGACAAATTAGAGTTGCCAGAAGAAGATGACATTATGTCTGTCAGTTAGGGCTAAAGACAATTTGAACACAAATTTCGTAACTTTTTAATTTTTTAGTGATTGAGCAAATCCGCTATCGATATCGATCAAAGTTTCAATAATATAGGTTCAAAATCAAACAGACTTGTAAAAGTAAGTATGTACATATTATACATTCCGTAAGTTTGTGTCCACAGCAGTCAGAACGCTAGTTACATACATACATACATAACGTCACGCCTTTTATCCCCGAAGGGGTAGGCAGAGGTGTATTTCTACACCCACTTTTCGCCAGATATACTTTAGTCCCACGTAATAAGGGGCGAGCCTATTGCCTTACCGGGCACATTTCCAGACTCCGTGCTGCTACTGAGATTTTCGTGACAGAAAAACCCAATAACACTGCCCGACCCAGGAATCGAACCCGGGACCTCCCGATCCCACGCGCACATTTATGCCGCGAGACCAACGAGGCAGTCGTATAGGGTTTGATGTCGAGTTTTCCGTCTATAAGCAAAGATGGTATTTGCATCGTGTTATCCCTTAGTCGCCTCTTACGACACCCACCGGAAGATAGGGGGTGGTGACACTTGTATTCTATGCCGTCAACCACACGGCGAGTTACAGAACGCTAGTTAATGGATAGTATTTATATAATTATTACACAAACTTGCATTTTTAAACGGAATCTATATTTTTTTGTTTCAAATGGGTACTCAGTAGCACATAATAATGAAGCGTCACAGCATTTTTTTTAACTTCAAGCTAATCTCACGTGTTTTGTCACCAGCCGCGCGTGAAAGGTATTTTTAATAACACTGTTATTTTTCACGTGATCTAAAATTATCAAATTCTTCTTCACGATATTTTCGTTTTGCAAACTATCAAGTATATATGGGCGCAAATTAATATATAATGATTATATTGTTACGAAAATGTTAATAATATTTAAGATTGATATTTAAATAACTATTTGTGAACACAGAACTGAGAACTTCACTACTTTAGAATATTAGACACTGTATTGACTGCTTCACTGTTTTATAAATATTGGGTATTTAATTTATCGCTTAATAATTAAGATAACTTTCAAAAAAAAAACTTTCAAAGTAAAATCAATTAGTATTAAATAACATTATTCTGATACTTTTATGTTAACGGTAATAAATAACCTGCGCTTATATTTACATCCTGTTGATAGCATCCCATCACCATCTGTTGCGAATGTTGTAAAGCAGCGTTTGATTATTACAATAGATTTGTTATTCGTATAAAATAAATCATATGGTGTTGTTGCAATATTCATAACAATATTAATGTTGATTTTTGATAATTAATTGTACAGTAATTTCAATTATATGTTGAAAAGGAAGTGGCAGTTGTTAACATTAAGTGTAATGACGGTTAGTTTATAAAAAGGATTGTAGGTCACATTTTAATTCAATTCTGTGCTAGAAATCGTCTGAAAATAAACCAAATAATATTACGTGAGTCTTTTATTATAATGGAGTCTGGACTGGACACGATAACCCTGGCGTATCGCCGACATATACGTGAATTCATAGCAATGTTCTTTTTCATCAGACGTTGAGAACGTTGTCTTAAATAGGTAATTAATTTTTAACAAACGTCTTTTAACAAGCTGCTCAAGGTGAAAAACTTCTTTTCGTAGTTTTTCTATTGTATTGTTTAGCGCACACGATTTTCATCGCTTCTGTACCTACTGGCGGAGAAATTGTAACTAACGTAGGCGCTTTAGTGCTGGTTGTCGGAGAAACAGAAGATGTCTCATTTATGGAAGGCGCACGCGTACACTAAAGAAAGAAAAAAGCCACGTTTTAATGCAAAGCAGTATCTTAAAATAAATAAGCATACCCTTTGTGTTTGCCACCCTAGCAATCACTGATGATACCTGAAGCTTGATTTATAGGCCAAAGCCGATTGATAAAAAGTACCTTACACCTTTTTCTGTACTCCCATTACTCCCAGCAACGTGCATTGAACTTTTTATGATCGATTGAGTAGTCAAAATGTGAAAGCTTAACAAATAAATAAATTCACTTACATTTATAATAGGTATTAGTAAGGATATAGTAAAACTATGAAATGAGTGGATGTCGTCTAACAGCCTGGCCACGAACGGCCGCGACACGCTGAGCGACAAGCGATTTCAATGTTCATGCCGCTCTCTATTCTGCCGCCGGCGCTGTCACCTCAGTGCAGAACTAAACTGCACAAATAAACATCGAAATCGCTTGTCGCTTAGCGTGTCGTGGCTTTTCGTGGCAACAGTGTAACTGCAGGTAGCTGGCTGAATATTGTTTATAACATACATACATAGGCTAACGTCTGTTTCCCCGAAGGGGTAGACAGAGGCATATTAAACGCCCACTTTTTGCCCGACTTTTGATCCCACGTAATAGGTGGCGAGCCTAATGTTTTGTTTGCCAGAGCCTCATCCGTTGATAAGCAGGTACACCACTTGCAGGTGAGGTTGGCTTGGGACCCTACGTTCTTGGTGGGAACCCTATGCACTGATAATAAAATTGTAGAAAATATTAAAATTAAATTATTCCTTTGGTCGAGACATCGAATGGAGCCCAAGATCCGACTTCTGTTTGGCGCTGCTACCCTAATAAAAGTAAAAGCAAGTAATTATTTAAACACTCACACTGATACGTTTAGAATGGAGGAGTAATGTTGGCACAGAATTTTCTTTTAGTCTGCGCCATCTGTCATTACTATAAAAACATTCCGCAGTAAAATGCTTGGAACAAATTCTATGGTGCTTTCTAGGTACCCAATTTTCTCCACGACATACTGCAGCAATCCACTTATTTTATAAATCTTTACCACGTGCACAAAGAATCTAAAAAATAACGAGATAAAAATATACGGTGGATAGACATATCGATAAGATTTCTTACAACACTTGAAAAGTCGATATAAATATTATACGGCTAAATTCAAAACCATGATAGAACTGTCATAAAAGATGAATCACTAAAGTTATTTAATTTGATGGCATTAAATTGTCTAAATTGTATCTTACACGTCAGTTGACTGTGTTCAATTTTTCAGTACTAGGGCTACCTCTATGTATTATATATCCAATCTCTTTGGTCGTTGTCACTACTGTTCCGCAGATAACTGCAAAGTTGTCGATCCACCAGACCATAGAGCATAGATATTTAAATAGAGGCACATTTCTTATGGGCGCTCTGTAGACAAGCTTTCTGTGACCAGTGTGACCCATATTGCCGCTTGGTGGCGTGGCAGTCGCGCTGTGACAGCTGACTCTACGAGTGCAAGAGAGACGAAAGTTTCTCCTGTGTATCTTAACTACGAGAGCAAAAGAGAAGGAGAACGACGCCAGCGCCACCAACGGGGCCAACTACGTACTACTCTGACAACCGTCAACACGCCAGTTGGAATCGGCACACGAAATCCTTAAGAAATCCTCAAGAAGAAAGAAGAATTTCACAAGAAGCTGCAATTGTGCATGTATGTTTCTTGGGCACCGTAGGGGTGTATGAAGAAGGGATTTCCCGAAATTCCCACGGGATCAGGATAAAATAGTTAAATTTAGCTATCAGTGGGCATCCTTCAGTGAAATATATAGCATTGAAATCGGGGTGAATTAAATAATGAATAGACATTTTTGATCTTTTTTAATGTTGTTTCAGTGGTTCAACGGTGAAAAAATACAAGAAACATGAAGTTGGTGAGATTTTCTCGTAAACTACTGAACGGATTTTGATTAAGCTGTGCAATAATATAGCTTACACATCAGAATATTTAGTGTCCTGAAAACCTTTACTGCTATTATAATATACAGAGTTTATAGCATTTGCGAGAGTTAGCATTACTATAATTGGGACAATTAACGTATTGGTAACGTATTTACATCGTAAGATTGTAATCAGTCTGTCGCCTCTGACTTACGGCTCATTTACTTTTGCGACGTCATAAGCCACGTCTGCCGGTCAATACTAGCCGTGACGTCATCGGAGTGTGGCATTAGCCATAAAGTTAATCACACGATACATTGGTGCTTAGAGACCGCGTTCTGTCGCTAACCGTCATACAAAGCCCGCGATGGTCACTCAACCGCATGTTGACTTTTATGTGTCGTATAAACACTTTTGTTAAATTGATGGTTTTTGTTATATTGTCATTACATTTGGTCAACTATTGTATTTTATAGGCAAGGGTTGGTCATGTCCAACAATCTTGAAATAATGCAAGCAGAAAGTATTGAAGGACACTTTCTGCTTGCGTTACTTTATCGATGCGTTTTTGCTATAACAGTACCTAACTATACGACTCCATCAAGAAAATCCCGGGAAAAGATCAATATTACACAAACTGTTTGTTATTCATCCAAATTCATTTTATCACTTTCTAAGTATGCTCCTTCAGAAACGTTAGACTTACGCCAACGAATAATCCAATCATCAAAACATTTTATAAACGCTGTTTCCGGAATTGAGTTCAGTTCTCGCCGCGATTTCTCCTTTATCTCTTCTACCGATTGAAAACGGGTGCCACGAAGTGGTAATTTGAGTTTCGGAAAAAGAAAGAAGTCGGCTGGAGTCATATCTGGTGAATATGATGGTTGCTCGATGATTATGAGTGTTTGGTCAAAAATTCGCTCACAATGATGGCCTTGTGTGAAGGCACATTATCGTGGTGCAAATCCAAGAATTTTCTTTCCACAAATCTGGCCTTTCTTCGTCGAATTTGCTTTCTTAAATGCCGCATAACGCTCAAATAATATGTATACATTCTTTACCGTTTGACCTTCGTCGTCAAAGAAAACACTCAACATGACTTTGACTTTTGAACGAGTTTGGCGTGGTTTTTTCAGTTTCGGTTCAGTTGGAAGGCACCACTCCGAAGCTTGTGGACTAGTTTGCATGTAAAACTGGTAAACCCACGTCTCGTCACCAGTAACAATGCGTTTCATGAATGTTGGGTTGGAATTGACTCGTTCTATCATGTCCTCAGTGACTCTCATGCCATGAGTTTTTGGAGAAAATTCAGGTCTTTTGGGACTGGCCAAGCGGCAACATGTTTCATACCCAAATTATTAGTTAAAATGCTACGGATCGACTCGTCAGAAATAGAAAGTTCGACGGCTATCTCTCTCAAAGTTGAATGAGGATTTTCAGTCACTGTTTCCTTCACTTTTGCGACGTTAACTTCAGTTGCAGACGTTGATGGCCTACCAGAGCGAGGCACATCTCGACCGCTTTTGAACACTTTGTGCCACTCATAAGTACGAGTTTTGATAAAGCCGATTCACTCTAAGCCTTCTGTAACATTTTTGACGCCGAACACGAAATTCCCCATGGCGATGCAAAATTTAAGACAAACTCTTTGTTCAATGTTTTTGTCTACTATGAAATTTGCAATACTCACTATGTAGATATGATATATGTAGGTACATACCTAAAAACAACACTGTATTTAATATAAATAACAGACGCAACTCAAACTCCGCGCCAATATTGAAAGCAGTTGTGCCAATCTAACAACAACAAAAAAAAAGCATTTGAATTTGTAACCATAAACAAATAATCTATTCCCGATACTTTTTTGACTGAATGTATTACAACATTGTGCTATATCAAACACAATCTTTTAAACTCTACAAGGGTTCTGTCACAATCTCAATGATTTTCAAGCAAATAGAAAATAGTTGTCATCGTACGCTAATGATTGAATTAGCAAAATCAAATCTCTTTGTAAAGGCGATAATAAGTTATCTATGCACCACACTGGGACAGCATATAGAGAATATATCCTAAATTTAGTCTACTAATGTCACATTCTTGTAGGGTAATTAAATCGTTGATAGTGAACGTCGATAAATAAAAAGACGCACTCATTTATTAGAAAACATTCCCTTAATGTTGTTTTCGTACTCATAAAACTGAAATGATTCCATTATTATATGTTACTAGTACCTATACATTGCGAGAATATCAAAAATGCTGCTCTGGAGATGTTAATCTAAATATCCTGATCTGGTGGATTTTGCGGCACGTCTTAATCGACACGTCTCAACTTGTCACGTACTACTACGCAGTTACAACTTATTCTTATGGTGCTAATACACTTGAGCATTCACCTGTAATGAGTGTATTCTATGGAGCGTTCTGGCGACAATTATAGCGCATAGTAATTTTTGCTCATTAGAGCATTCGCTATAAAGATGTTCCTAGCAATGTTTGGCTCTGTTCGTTGTATAGTTTGACAAAATAAAAAATGGCGAATGCACGTTGTTCTGTTCCAAGTAAATGCTAAGGTGTATCAGCGCCATTAGGCGTGAAGGCAGATTTTGATGTCGAGTGTACTAAATTATATTAGTACTAGCTTCTGCCTGCGGCTTCGTAGACGTAAGTTGTTTATCGGGACACAATTGCAAAGTTTCGTCAAAATCCGTTAAGTAGTTTTTACATGTTGTTGTTTTGTTAAACAACATTCGGAATAAATCATAAATTGCATCAGCCCCATTGTAAACTAGAAATATTTTAAAGAAATTCATATGTCAATTCTGTTATTATTTATAATAAATTACTTAATATGCTTAAGGATCTTCCACTAACAATCTTTAAGACAAAATTGACGAAATGGCTTTTAGACAAGTGTTTTTATAATATCAATGAGTTAATGACATATAAAGAATAATATAATAATAATGTTTTGTACATTGTTGACATTGTTAAATTATAGGTTATTTTCCTTTTATTTTACCTAATTAATTTTATTTTATATTTTTCTTTTATAATACAATCACAGTCTTCAAATTACAAAATATAATACTTATAATATCTTTTGCACACCATTGTTATGGTAGAATGTAACGGACTAATTGTAATTATTATCACCTATTGTACTACATTCTGGCAAATAAACAATTTCATTTCTTTTCATGAAAGAATAAAATACGACCATACTCGTACAGAATTTTGCATTTTTATAGTAATAGTTATGATGAAAAATGCCTTGAGATGAGTTGCAGATAGCCAATCATTATCTTAATATATAAAATCCTTGCGTTACTGACTGACTGACAGACACGCTACAGCCGAAACTATTAGGCGCAAGAAGCTGAAATTTGGCATGTATGTTCCTTGGGGACCGTAGGGGTGCACTAAGAAGGGATTTCCCGAAATTCCCACGGGATCGGCCAAAACGGGTAAATTTAAAAAAATGCAGGCGTAGCTGCTGGCGTCCCCTAGTATAATATAAATTGTAAAAGACCATCTGAGTGCATTGGACTCAGCAATGGTATCCGTTAGTAATGTGATGAGTCGCTTTGTTGTCTTATACTTCTTCATTTTGTTAGTTCAGATGAAAGTAAATTCAGATCCCAAGTTTTTCGACATCCACACCAACTGGACAACAAGTCATATCTAACCGAAATAATATGAATTAAAATGAATATTAAAGTGACGTGTGGTGAGAAACTAGAGTGGCGTTCATGAATATTTTCCAACTTGAGTGTCTGAAGAGACTGGACCCAAGTAGGTTTTATTTGGTACTACATATTAAAACATAGGGTTTCTGTCCCTCTTAAGGGACCTATTATGGTGATTACATATTCAATATTTACATAGAATTCTTTGGTTAAAGATTTTTTGATGACAGCGGTAGTTCATTTGAAAATATATTAAAAATATGAATTAGCTTTTTTATCTTAGAATCGTTCATTGTTCGTTGTGAATTTCTGGTATAACTTACGGTTTGATAAAATATTTGTAGTTAAGTATTCTTTAATGGGCATTTTCTATAGCTGCATGGATTCCAAAACAAGACAAGTTTAACATTAATAAGTAATGATGATCCCCATATTACGTGCGACCGAAAAATTCATGGCGAAATGTGGGTGTAATATTACACCCCTGCCTACCCACTGGGATACAGGCGTGAGTCTATATAAAAAAAACAAAGTAATTATATAATTGCTATTTTATTTTCATATATTTTCTTATTTATTTTCTTATTCTTACCAATAAAATCCATATCAATAAATGAAAATAATAATAATAATGCCATTGTATGGCAATAGTTCCCAGGTAGGAATTGCTTTGCTTTTAGCGATAGTGCTGCCCTTTGTAGTCTAGATTTACATGAATAAGATTCCTTTCAATATTAATAATTAAGCCGAAAATACAGTTTATTATCCAAATGCGAAGGAACATGGGACTCATTTAGTATGCGAGTATCGTTCCAGTCTTATGAGGGAAAGTTTAAGAGACGGTACGGGTATACAAAGGTAGCATCGACTACATACTCGTTGAGTATTTACAAATTATATGCTCTGGCTGGCAGAAGGGTATGGTTATGAACTTATGACATATTTTACAGAAAGAAAAATATATTTGAACGAATATTTTATGTAGCGTTGTCATCACCGTCCTAACTTTTCCTAAAACGAATCCTTGCTGCATCTAAGACTTTCGCCTTGGAGTCCAGAAGCCGTTTTTTACAGATTGGTAAGTGTGTTTACTCTGTATACCTTGGACTGCCATGAGAACGAACGAGTCCATATTTAAAGAGCTGAACATAACCACAAGGCGCTCCACAATATGCCAAAATCGGGCCCTCACTTTTTTGGACATATCATGCGGTCTCCAAAACACTATGGAGAAGCAGATAATCTTGGATCACATAAATGGAAGACGTGCTCAAGGCAGGGCACCTACAAGATGGTCTGACACGATCAAGAAGGCGGTGGGTGGCAGCATGCAACGAGCCTGACATGCGGCGTACCACCGCTCCTACTGGTAACAAATATGTCGTCGTGATCCTCAGCAGTGAGGGACTGAGGAAGAAGAAGAAGTTCGTTTAGCCATAGCATATCGCTCCTTATTTAGCAGTTGCAGAGGTCAGAGGACAGGTGGCGCTATGTGGCAAAGTTGACATTCGGTCAAATTTAGTTAAACTAGCGCCACGCCGGGCTATATCATTTATAAATAAATATACTTTTGAATTAAGTACTTTCACAATTGAAGCCATAGATCTCTATAACACCTGCATTAGCAAAGAGCGCGTAGATTTGTTGCCTTGTGTTATAGGTTCGTGGACATTACTATCACATTTATTTTTCAACAAGTCTTTGTCGACACGAAAAGACAACGATCGTACAAAGGGTAGATACGCAGTGAAATTTTGCAAATTACGTTGATAATGAGGCAGGATATTTTATTTCACGCTTATGTAAATTGTTTACCACAAGATTTTGTTGTAAATTACAATAAAATCAAAAAAAAAATATTGAACTTCACGATGTTCTCAATAATTTAAATTTTGAATTGCCCATTTTTGCGGGAGTTTCGTAACTTGATGAGCGTTGTCATTTGGTACGGGAATTATAGGACTCATTCCTTGTTTCCTACTAAGACTTTTCCTATAATACGAAGCAGTAAATTATTACTTTAATATTTTTATGTCCCCGTTTTTTCTTGTATTGTTTAATTACGTTATTCCTTTATTTTGAAAGAGAAATCAACAACAATACGCCTTAAAATATTTTTATTGAATTAATTTGAATTCCTACACAATTCGTATGCCTGGTCGAGGTAAGGTGGATGCCATTTTTGCACTTCGCCAAATGTACGAAAAATACAGGGAGGCACATAAAAACTTGCACATGGTATTCATAGACCTTGAAAAATCGGTCATATGACCGAGTGCCTCGTGAAGTCTTGTGGTGGGCCCTTAAGGAGAAAGGAGTGCCTGGAAAATACCTGAATTTGATTCAAGCCATGTACGCTGAATGCAGAACGCAAGTCCGATCCGCGGCCGGTATCACAGCCAGATTCGATGTGGCCGTAGGCTTGCACCAGGGGTCGGCCCTTAGCCCCCACCTCTTCCTGTTAATTATGGATGCTATATCATCGGATATACAGGAAAAGGCACCCTGGTGCATGCTGTTTGCCGATGACATCGTTCTGGTAGCAGAGAGTGGACAAAAGGTGCAGAGCAAGAGACAGAGTATATGTTCTGTGACTTTGGCGGTCTCTCCAGTCCTATACCGGTTACACTTGGCGGTACACCTCTGCCAGTATGCTCCGATTTTCGCTACCTAGGTTCACTCCGGCAAGACGACGGCGAAATTGATCGGGATGTTAGGCAACGAATTAACGCAGGACGGATGAAATGGCGACAGGTTTCAGGCACAATATGCGATCACAAAATGCGATCACAAAATGCCTGTGAAGTTAAAAGGCTGCATGTATAAAACGGTTATAAGGCCTGTCGTACTGTATGGAGCTGAGTGTTGGGCTACAAAGAAGATGGATGAGAAACGATTGCATGCTGCTAAGATGAGAATGTTACGATGGATGTGTGGAGTGACAAGAATGGTCAGAATTAGGAATGATTACATTAGAGGTAGTATGAAAGTGGCGCCCATTGATGAAAAGGTAAAAGGGAGTCGATTGGGCTGGTATGGACATGTTATGCGAAGAGATGAGATGTACGTAGGTAAAAAAGTGATGAATATGCTCGTAGAAGGACGAAATGGGAGAGGGCGGCCAAGGAAAAGATGGATGGACTGTGTGTGGATGGATATGAAAGAGAAAGGTATAAACGATCGGATGACTGGTGATAGAAAAGTATGGAAGCGAAAGACATACTGCGCCGACCCCAAATAAATTGGGACCAGGGCAAGATAATGATGATAAATTCCTACACAATTCGGTACCAATTTTACACGACTGCTCAAAAATGGTGTGTTATATTTTTAGGGTTCATTTATTTAACAATGTATGTATGGGTGCTTCATTTTTCTGTTATGTTTTCGGGGAAAACATTTTTACAACTGGAGAACACCGCATTTCACGATTGACGTTCAGTTGTTGTCTCATTCAAATTTATGTTTTGGAACGTCATTTTTGAATAAGTGAAAGAGATGAATATAGGTTTTTTTCTAAGGTACATATTAGTTTCAAAGCTACGTCATCTATATCGGCTGGTTGCCACGCTATTTCGAATGTCAGTTGTAGGAGATTGTTACTCTAGTAGTTATGTTATCTCAATGGTTCACTCTTATGTTTACTTACGGTATAATTATTTCCATCGAATTGGAAAATGCTGTCGACTTCCTCCAAGTTTATTACATACTCATGTGGATAATTTGTGTCCGATCATACACCAACAAACGTGCATGCCAAATATGTATATCGCAATTTAAATTTTTTCAACAACTTTTACTTGAAAAACGAATTGAGTTTATCTTAATGATTTTGACCCAAAAACGCTATTTGGCATAAAAACAAGATTTTCGTTTGAGTACTTTAGTAACCATTAATAAAGTCATCTTAACTCAAATATCCATCTCTCAGAACAACGATAGGTATCTATCGAAGCACAAGTCACAAATACGTACACGTCCATCCAAACTTCACCATTTACGATATTAATAGAACATCCAGTTCGCTACAACAAAAGCATCTCGGTCGCGCATCAAATCTCCTGTGTACCTCAGGCCTCCACAACTTGAGGCGATTGATGTTGAGAGAAGGTCATGGCACACTGTAGTGAATCGAGTACTGCACTACTCCCTATAAAACTATTTAGAGTGAACGATGTGGCTTTTCTCCATTAGAGATTTTGTTTGTTTTTGGTGTGAGCGTGTGGCCAACTCTGGCGTCGGAGTTTTCAGACCGCCCGAAGGCCTCCGACATGGCCTAACGATCCTTATCCTTGGACAAGAACCGGGACCGACAGCTTTACGTGCCCTCCGAAGCACGGTAGCGCTCAGATGTAAATGCCACACACGGTCACCCATCCAAGTGGTAACCTGTGCAAGCGTTGCTTAACTTTGCCGATCTGTTACGAACGGCAAGCCAAGTCTCGCTACGAGCGCTACTCCATTAGAGATAAGACCAGGCTAGGTAACCGTGGTCCAACGAATATTGCTGAGAACGCAGGTATAGTCATTGACTGTGAAAATTTTAATAGCGCCATTTATATCTTCGTAGTACGTGAAGGTCCGTTAGTTTAGCTTGCATTCTAGAAAATTTGAAATTGAAGCTTCTGGAATTGTATTATATTATCAAACACCCATAAAAAACATGCATAATTATGTTGATTTAAGCTCCAAATTTTATACTATTGACTAGCAGTCGCTCGCGGGTTCGTCGGCCCTAACATCTTTATTTTCCCCGTTAGGAATGGCATACTAAAATCCATCGTGAGTAGGTGTCTATGTCATAAAAAGAACCCGCTGTCCAAATTTAGTTTCTCTAGCTTTAGATTTAGAAATAAAAAAAAAATATGAAAAGAGACTCAGCGATGATAAGTCAGTCAGGAAAAGTAAGTAATTTTATTTATATGATCATGATAACAGGGAACAACACTAAGCGTAAGAAATTAAATTAAATAGAGCACACATTTCTTCATCACATTCGTTTCATGTCCCTATGTGAAATAAGATATCCCTGTATTGGGGTGACAGGCTAAATTGATAGATTGTGGTGTGTGATGACCATAAAACCCCCTTACTACAAGAACGTAGCCGCCCTCTTCATTGTTTTGACACAAATATTGTTTATGACGTCAGAAAGTTTTCGTCCAGTAAGCCAGATGCAGGGTTTATCATTATACTAGAAGACAAATCTAAATTGAGAAAACCTTTCTTTGCAATCCATTCTCGAACATATTGCGTTATGAATAAGTATATGTTAACATTCATTATATAATTTTCATTTCTGTTTATTAAATTGTTTCGTCAATAGTCATCACTGCTTTGAAAAGGGAAGAATGATGAGAAAGGGAGATAATGAGAATCTATATACTCACTTCTGGCTAAACCGTCATTCCGACAGAGCCGCAGAGCCTAAACCTCCAAAAATATTAACATGAGATTAAGACTGTGGTTTCCTTTTATACCGTAAGCACCCGGTAAGTCAGGTTATTTTTATTTACAAGTTTAGACCGGACAAGGTTGCGAGCGACTGCTAGTCCTAGAATAAATATCAAAGTAAATTCCCTCTAAACACGCCCATTGTCTAAGCATGTACGATTTATGGCATACTTAACATACGAACTCACACAAACCCCACAAACAAGAACCTATACTAACTACGGTAACTTTCGATGCGTATTCAGAAACAGTATTCAGTACAGTTAGCTTCTCCTTGGGGGCTTATGGCTCTCGAACTATGCAGGAGCAAATATTAAGTCAGTAGGCCACGCACTGCGCAGGGGAGAGACGAGAGCTGTGGGTCGCCGCACTCTATGGGGGGATTAAACACCTCTCGAAGGGACTCTCACCCTAAACGCCTCACCCTTACGCAAACCCGTGGCCGCCTTTTGATCATCGTTTTGTTGTTTTACGGGCTAATTATTTCGTAATAGTTTTTATAGCCCTCAGTACAGTAGGAGTAAGAACCCCTTGATTGGACTTTGATTGATCTTGTTTAGACATGCTTTCTTTATATTTGTCGGTTTATGACGTGATTATTGACGTTGTTACATATTTAGTTTGTTTTGATACTTTGGGATGTAAGTCTATAATGCTATTGTAATAATTATTATCATACCAATATATTTTATGATTGTAGACTAAGCTAACATAAGTTATACAGCTTAACACAAACATTAACAAAACAGCTAAACCATTCGGCTATTAAAAGCATAATGCTTGAAATAAGGAATTTATATAAATATTTTTTTTTTCCAAAATGTTTGTACGCGCATTCAACTTCCAGACTTCTATACCAAATTGGATAAATCTTTTTCGTGTTCGTTATGGTCAGGGGAAGATAGGTATGAAAAAATAAAAATGACACGAAATTTGCTGGGTCAGTTAGGGGGTAGATAAACAGATATACTTGTGAAAATACGATTCGTATTTTGAAAAGTACAATGCGGTATTTTCAAGTCAAAATGAAACAGAAAAAAGGTCTTTTCTGATAACTCAGTAGATACCTATTCATTTAGGATCATACTCTAATCAAAAACTTTTATCTCGAAGAAAAGTAGTTTACCTACGGCGAGTAACTCGATAATATTCTAACCAGAGCAAACCTTGCAGTGTTTACTTAAACTTTCAAAAATAAATAGGATAGGTGTTATTCTTGGCAAACTACGAACATTAGGTAGACGTAAAAAAATCTTTTACTTTCCTTTCCAAACTGGACCTATTTTATTAGGGTGATAAGATTCCTGTCTATTTGTAGTTTTCCCCAGATATTTCTATTTGAACGCACAAAAAATCCGCGAGTGGTGAAGTCCATAAAAAGGTTTGGGACGTGGGGCGAGTCATTAGCGTCGCTTTATCTGATTCCGGGCAAGAAGGGGAAGAGCAGGGGCAAGAGAGGTAAATTTTCAAAAAGTGCGTCCTGCGAGACCTTTGCCTTGTGGCTCGCTCATTACCGCGACCCACCGACTCTAAGTTTGCTCTTATGCTCCAACTTTTTAAGCACCCCTAGTGTAGTACTTCAAAATTGAGTATATGTACTCTTAAGGGTACACTAACTGCGTACATATTGTATGAGTGTGAATGCGACGTAAAAATACATTCCTATTGTACGCCGCTGTGGTGACGGATTAAGAATACGGAATGTCACCACCCCATATCATCCCATGGGTGTCGTAAGAGCCGACAAAGGGAACATACTATGCAGAGAACAGCACTGTAAGAGAAGGAAAACTTGATAGAAACCCTATACCAACCCGTTTGGCCAGCGTGGTATAGTAGGCCAATTCCTCCTTTTTAAAGGAGAGGCCTAGTCCAGCAGTGGACTGTAAGGGGCTGATGATGATGATGATGATGTACGCCGCTGAGAATGTTACTTACTTGATACTTGATGGGACGGGCTGTTTCCGCAACTCCACGTCTTGGCGTGTATTTTGCGTGCGGGTGGGAATGGTGTCGTCATTCGAGCCACCGCAGCTCTTCGGGAAAGGCCAGCAGACTCTTAATGTGGCCCACTGCTTCCCTCAGGGTGCTGTATCTCGTCAAGTACTGCTGCCTGTACTGTGCGACCTCAGGGCAGTCGAGGCGCAGGTGGGCTGCCGTCTTGTCTGCTGCCATACAGGCCCTGCACAGCGGGTGATACCTACAGTAAATAGGTGTTTATCAAAGAATTCGTGTCCTGTGTAGGCGGCCGTGACTGTCCGCAGTTGTCGTTTGGACAGCCGGAGGATTTGTTTGGCTGTCTTACCATCTACTGCGGGAAGAGCCTCCTTGGCCTGCCTACATGTTTCAATACCAATCCAGGACTGGTTGTGTTGGGTCCTGGTCCTATTTCTTACCAGGTTGCGATAAAAACTAGAAGGGAGGGGAATAATGGGCTGGGGTCCCACCACCTCTAACGTGGCCCCTCTTCTGGCAAGTACGTCGGATGCGTCATTCCCTCTTGAGCCACTGTGGCCCTTGATCCATTGCAGTGTTAATTTGTTTACCTACCTCTGTTAGTTTCTGGTGGCATTCAAGCGTGAGTGCCGAGGTGATAGTATGGCTTTTGAGGGCTGAGAGGGCAGCCTTACTATCTGAGAGGATCCTAATGGATCGTTCCCTTACCTCACGTGCCATGATTGCTGTGGCAGCTAGGATTATGCCAAAACATTCGGCCTGGTAGACCGTGTTGTAGGCTCCCAGCGGTGCTGCGATGTTGATGTTTAGGTCCTCGGCGAATACTCCTGAACCCGTACCTGTATCCATCTTAGACCCATCTGTAAAGATCGTGAGCTCGCTGTGGCCAACCGCTCCCTCGTGTAGATCCTCGTACAGTTGGATTTTGTATTTCTTGTCGAAAACAAATTGTTTCGGTATTCGGTCGCCAATGGCTTGTGTGAGAGGAACTTCTTTAAAGAGTGTGTTTAAGTTGCTAGTGTGCGGTGTGTTAGTGTCTTTCCAGAGCTTCAGAGCTCTTAGCCGGATCGCCGACATCGTTGCCTCCTGTTGTATGAACAGGTGCAATGGAGGCAAGTCCAGCAACACTTCGAGTGCCGCTGTAGGTGTAGTTTTCATGCAGCCCGTGGCCGCTAGGCATGCAAGTCTTTGAAGCTTTTGAAGCTTGTTGGCGGCCGTTGTTAGGTTGGTCCGAGGCCACCACACTTCTGCGCCGTAGCTTATCATCGGACGTATTATTGTCTTATAGAGCCGGGGATAGGCCCCAGCGTTTACCCATCATCTTCTTGCACTGCCAGAAGAAGATGCTGGCTTTATTGAGCTTATTTTCCATGTGGCTGTTCCATGTCAATTTGCTGTCAAGAGTGTCACCCAGATACTTTACCTCGGTAGACAGCTTGAGCTCTGTGTTGAATAGCCTGGGCAGTCGGTAAGTACCCAGCGCGCGTTTGTGTGTGAACATAACTAGTTCGGTCTTGGTCGGGTTTACTGATAATTCGTACTCATTACACCACCACTCTACTATGCGTAGAGCCTGTTGGGTAAGGTCGTACACTGTACTAGTTACCTTACCTGAGGTGAGAATGGTCAGATCATCTGCATATCCTATTGTGTAAAAATATCTCGCGTTGAGTTTGTCTATGAGTTCATTGATGACTAAGTTCCACAATAGCGGGGAGAGAACACCGCCCTGCGGGCAACCTTTAGTTATCAAGGCTGTCTGGGAGTCGCCGTGCAGGCGCACTACCCTTTTGCTGAGCATGTTTTGGATCCACTGTATGAGCATCTGATCCACACCAGCCAGACATGTCTGGCTAGGGCGTTGCTTATGCTGGAGAAATTTGTCTTGTCAAAGGCTCCTTCTATGTCAATGAAGGTGCCCAGACAGATGCTTTTTTGTTGTATAGCAGCTTCTATCTGGTTCACGAGCTGATGTAAGGCCGATTCCGTCGATTTCACTGAGCTGTATGCATGTTGATGGGCATGTAGGGGTAGGTGCTTAAGTGCCCCACTTCTTAATTCCCTCTCGCATAGCCTTTCCAAGGCTTTAAGTATGAAGGAGGTCAGGCTTATTGGTCTGAAGGACTTTGCATTGGTGTAGTCTGTTTTGCCTGGTTTTGGTATGAAAATTAGTTTGTCTTCCCTCCAACTCTTCGGTACATATCTAAGAGCCAGGCTAGTCCTCATGATTGCCAGAAGTCTTTTACGGACAGGTTCACCCCCGCATTGTAATAACCCTGGGAAGATGCCGTACAGTCCGGCTGCTTTAAAGGGATGGAAGCTATCGATGGCCCATCGGAGTTTTTCTTCTGTGACCACGGGGTTTGCGTGTCTCCACTCGTGTTCGGTCGCCACTGTTGGTGTATCGTGCCACGTTATTACCGGGGTGCGGACGCAGCCTAGGAAGTGTGTTTCGAGTAGGACACGTCTTGTCTCCTCCTTCGATGTGGTGTATGTGTTATCCGCTTTACGGAGAGTACCTGGTGAAACCATCGGTTGCTGAGCCAGTAGTTTCCTTACCCAGGAGAATGTTACTAAGGTATATGCTTTGCAGCTAGATGCTTGTTTTTTATATCGTGACCACGGATGGTGCAACCCATGCCAAAACTTCGAGACCATAATATAATTCACAGTTATTTTTAAATAATTACATTTCATAAATATTACAAAGTTAACAAATTGTAAAAAAGATTAAATATAAACTGCTAAGATATTTAATCTTTTTTCTTACCTTATAAAGATATTAAAACTCGTATATCAATAGCCAAAACAGCATTTAACAACAAAAAGCATCTTTTGAAATCAAAAATAGCAAGACAGATTAGAAAACAATTTATTAAATAATATAAATATATGGAGTATTGCTCTGTACGGAAGCGAAACGTGGACGATGACTCAGCAAGACCGGGAAAGACTGGAGGCTTTCGATATGTGGTGCTGGAGGCGGATGGAAAGGATCAGCTGGACTGAAAAAAAGACCAACGCGGAAGTATTGAGCCTTGTCGAAGAAAAACGGAGCATTTTAACGACAGTAGAAAGAACAAGAGGAAGGATGTTTGGCCACCTTATACGACATGATGATTTTATTAAAAACATACTGGAAGGAAAAATAGAAGGAAAGAGAGGAAGAGGTCGACCCAGACGGTCATACCCGGATCAAATGAAAGAAAAATCAAAGGTCATGTCGTATAAAGAGGTCAAGGTATTGGCCAAAGGCCGAAATATATGGCGACACTTCACCGACAAGAGCACAGCTCTTAAATTGAAATGAATGAATGAATAAAGCGTTGCTATATAAACAACATTGAATTTAACCGAATTCAATTGAGTTACCTTGATTTTACTTAGAAGTAAGTTCATATGTGTGTTACCTATATTTATGGCCGCCTGTTTGATCCCTCTTCCAATTCAAGCACTGTCGACCTTTAATATAAAGAAATTCTCAGAGGCTCTGAATCTAGAATCAATTGCTTTGAATATATTGCGAAAGTAAACCCAACGGGACCTTAGAAAAATAATATAGCAAGGTCACTTGATTACTTGACTTGTACTAAGTTATCTAGTAGTAAGAATAGTGATGTTGATATGATAATAATAACTAAACTACCGAGACCGTTAAAAGCTTTATTTTAACACTAACATTATTTACGGTTACTGCTCCGTACTCGTGTATCATAACATACCAAATGTTATATAGCCTAAAGCGTTCCTGGATAAATGAGCTACTTAACATAATAAGAATTATTCGAATGGAACCGATAGTTTCTGAGATTCGTGCAATCAACCAAATAAACACACAAACTCTTCAGCTTTTTAAAATAAGTATTGATAGTAAAAATTATTCCCAATTAATTTCAAAAGTATTCCAACATTTATTTCATTTCAAGAAAATGTGTAGCTCTATGAATGGTTTCACAAAAATGTACCACATAAAATGTCGTTTTTCTATCTACTTGGCTGCTATATTAGCTATTATTTTTCACTAGTGTCTAGCGTACAATAAATCACTCAACGATAGTGGGCCAAAAAGGCAAATAACGGTGCATCTTACAGCGGTGGCCGCATGACCGACTTTTGGCTCGGCTAAGAGCCCTTGTTCATACGCTGCATCTCATCAATGCAAATGAGATGCTTTTACGTACTTGTATATTACACTTGTAATAGGACGTTTAAAAAAGTGTTTTGTAGGTCAGAACAACGCTAAGTTAGGTACCTAAAGTTTCTGGTGGCCGATGTAATGAAGTTATACTAAATAAATAAGAGGCTTACTAACTTTTGTGGATAAGCTGACGCATTAAAGAAGTCATCAAAATAATGTGAAAGTAAGCTCTATGAAGCCATTCAACAAAGTTTAATTTTATTTAAGAAGTCAAATTCGTCGGTTTTCTGTTAACATTATAACATAAGCCATCCAAATTCACAATCACTTTTATGCTTATCCCAACCTTTGTAGTAAGAAGATTGAACCCACAGAACTCTGAACTACATATCTGGATGTTCAAGAAGCCTTAAACATCATAAATACCAAAAAATATGCAGTGGGCATACTACTGGAGATGACCAAGGCATATGATAAAGTACAATTTGATATATTATTAAATAAACTGTACAGAATAGGAATTCGTGGTAAAGCACACGAATGGCTTACATTTTACCTACATAATAGAGAACAATTAGTTGAAATTGAATATTTTAATCACAAAACACACACTATAGAAAATATTAGATCAGATACTATAACAATAAATTTTTCTATCCCCCAAGGAAGTGTAACAGGCTGCCTCCTATTTTTATTATACACAAACGACCTACCTAAATGTATAGAAGGGCCGTGTGTCCTATTCGCGGATGATATTTCTTTACTCATCCCATGCCAAAACGCTTTAAAAATAAACCTAATTCTAAATTCTATCCTCAAAAGACATCAAAATGGATGGCAGACCACAACCTAGACATTAATTTCTCAAAAACCAAATTTATGAGTTTTTATCCTAGTCAAAAACCACCCTTACACCTAAATTTCACATATAATAATATAAAATTAGAAGAAGTTACAGATATCACTTTACTTGGTGTGAACATAGACACACACTTAAATTGGAAATGTCATAAAAGAAACTCAGGCTCAAATTATCAACATTTTCCTATGCCTTGCGTGAAATTAAGAAAACTACTGATATGAATACGGCCTTGACAACATATTACGCATATGCCTACTCATGGCTTAGTTATGGCATCATACTTTGGGGGAATAGCACAGACACACCAACACTTTTCACATTACAAAAAAAACTTATTAGGATACTGGTCAACATAGATGAAACCGACAGTTGCAAACCCCATTATCAAAAGAATAATATTCTAACCTTATCTTCCATATATATATTAGAAATGTGTAAATTTGTAAAAGACAAGACATCCAAACAAAATATTCATTACGCCATAAAAATAGACTAAATCTACCCACCTCTAAACTAACTATGCACGCAACAAGCCCATTCGTTATGACAATAAAAATATATAATAATCTCCCAGAATATTTAAGAAATGAACCAAATGATAATAAATTCATATACAAGTTAAAACAGATATTAATAAATAAAGCGTCTTATACAATTAAAGATAAAACGAACTTACCTGTACGTGAAGTTCTATCTTAATTATGCGAGCTGCTCAATTCGAAGCGATTAATATTTACTTGTAGTACTGTTTCGTATTTTCCGGTAGTACTGTTTCGTATTTTCCGGCCATTACCACGAATATTTAAAGAAATAATATTAATCTGAAAAATTAAAAGTAATTTTTTGACTACCCCCACCCATGCCACCGATCCAGCTTTGTGTCAGCACGCCATTTTGTTCTCATTAAGTTTAAAGTAAGCATACTCTGAAACATAAACTTGGCGGATTTTTTGTATACACATACATAAAATCGACATTGTTAACAACATAGGTCAATACAGATTTTGGTCAATGTGGGTGGGATTGAAAATAATATATTATGGAAGGGTTGTTATATTAATCGCTTCGAATTGAGCAGCTCGCATAATTAAGATAGAACTTCACGTACAGGTAAGTTCGTTTTATCTTTAATTATGCTTACGCTGCTCAATTCTCGCGATTAATATTTACTTGTAGATGTTTAAAGTTGTCCAAAATCTGGATATCTATTTGTTATTTGAAATAAATCATAATTTACTGGTATCAATACATGTATTTAGCAAAATTTTATATTTAAACAGGTAAATATATTGCAAATACACCCAATTATACAATAGAATTGTAATAACAAAAATCAAAAATAATAACACAACAAATAGTATTATTATAAATTATTCTGATTAAGAACAGAACGACCAAAGGAATCATCTGAGCATGGCCTGATATCGCGATTATAATATTTGGCAAAAACAGAAGAGGATGTGCTCCACCCCGCGGCTCTTCTGATCACGTCCATATTTACGCCAACAGCTTTTGCTTTTGACGTAGACGCGTGACGCGTGCTATGTGAACTAAATATACTTATATCAATACCGCTTTTGTGGAGCACATCCTTTATCCAGTGACTTCACTTCAGAGTCTGTGAAGTCACTTTTGCATGAGGTTTTCTATAACTAATGAACAGATTGTCGCATCTTCTTATACAATCAGTTTTATCTTTATAGCAAGACAGTGTCCTAGCTGGGCAAATTTCAGGCCTTTCATTAAAGTATGGTAATTTTAACACAGGTTGGTAAGTATTTGGCCTTGACGTCTTAATAATTTCAGTAATTTTAATTGATATGCAATTAGAATCAAAAACAATATTTTTAATTTCAATTTTTGACAAAGTTTGGACTCTATGTGCTGTTACAATAGCCAATAACATAATTAGCTTTTTGGACAGCAATTCGAGGCTTAACTGTTCGTTAGGGAATAGTTGTGATAAATAGTCTAACACAGTATTTACATTCCAAGTAAATTCATATTTTGGTTTGGGTGGTCGAGCTCTGTAGACCCCCTTCATAAACCTCGTAATTCTGTCATCGCTAATAGAAGTTCGGCTTAAAATACATGATAGAGCAGATTTGCAACAATTAAGGCTCCCATATTGGTAGCCTGAATTATAAAGTTGAGTTAAAAAAATTTGTTGCCTGTAAAGTCGGTATACGGGCGAAAGTTTTACGTGACAACGACTTTGAGTGGTAAAATAATTTTAATGTGAATATTCATTCGTATAGTAGGAAGAAGGATGAAAGACGCGTGCCTTTCACTTTTTATGTCTGTCTCTCTCGCTCTTAGGCGGGACGCGTGCCTCTCACTCGCTCTCATTGTGAGCGCATAACGTGAGCGGAGCGTAACGCAGTCTCTTGAAGTGTCACCCGGCAAACCAATTTATAAGACGTTGTCACGTCAAAAAATAAAGAATATTAGGAACTGAGGCTGCTAAGTAGTCTATATTGAGATTTTTACAAAAATTAACCCATTCCTTAAAATAACAGTCATATTGTTTTTGAGTATTAGGTGCTAGCGAATTTATCATAATATCTATCGAAGAGGGAGGCACGCTTCGTCTCAAGAGGGCTTCCTTGATAATATTGCTGCAGCCAGGGTAAGATTTTTGTGCAGACTGTGTTGTGACCTGGAATCACCAAGGAATAACAAATCGTTGCTAGGCTTAAAATATATAAGGTTGGAAATAATCAATTTCTTGAAAACTGGGTACCACGGTTGTGTAGGCCAGTTAGGTACAACAACAATACCTACAGCTTTATCCGCAATTATTTTATTTAAAGTTTTGAGAATAATTGCAAATGGAGGAAATGCATAAAAATAATGACCATTCCATTTTATAGTAAATGCATCAATACAAAAGGCGTATGGGTCGGGTTTCCAAGAAACATATTTGTTACATTTAGCATTAGATCTACTAGCAAACAAATCAATATCAGGCTCGCCGAAAGCTGCATTAATTTGTGAAAAAGGATATGATGCTAATTCCCATTCTGTCTCAGTCTGTGTCTTTCGCGATTCGGAATCGGCAATAGTATTATCAGACGATTTGATGTATGATGCATAAATAAACAATTCCCGTTGTTCACAGAACTCCCAAATTTCCCGAGCTATTTTATTCAAATGGGGGAACTGAACGCTACCCATACGATTGATACACGATATTGCAGTAGTGTTATCTACTCTAAGTAATATTTGTGTACCAAGATAATCTTTAGCAAAAATCTTTAAAGCAAATAGTACAGCTAGCAATTCTAGTATATTTATGTGAAAATGTTTTTCTTCATTTGTCCAGAAACCGTTGGCTTTTTTATTTAAACAAGATGCTCCCCAGCCTGTCAGAGAGGCGTCTGAAAATATTTCGAGATCGTAATTTGGGTGTCGAATAAGACATGAGGATTTGCTGATATTGTCATACCACCAACTTAAATCATCATTTAGTAAGTTGTGGTTTATACTCATGAATTTTTCATAATTTTGAGTATTACCTAAATATAAAAATTTCTGTCTTTCAAATAATTTTGTATGTAACCAACAATATTCAATTCCAGGACAAATAGATATTAATAAACCAATAAATTTCGCAAACTCTCTAATTTTACACATTTTTATAGTTTTAAATTTTATCAATTCTAATTTTACTCGATTTCGTTTGTTTTGTGGAGGTTGTACACAAAATTTTGTCATATTCAATTAAAAACCCAGAAATTTACAATGTCTTTTGCGTATGATTGAACTTTTTTCATAGTTGATTAAAATCCTAATTTATTTAAGAGGCTTAAGGTATTATTTACGTTATGTGAACATTCGCTAAACGATTTATCTATACATAAGATATCATCTAAATAAATTGTGGATAGCCATCCATGCAAGCGTAAATATTCTATGACTGGCTTCATAATTTTTGTGAATACCAGTGGACAAGTGTTCAAACCAAATGGTAAGCAATTAAATTCGTAACAAATTTGTTGAAACTGGAATCGTAAATATTTCCTATGTTGTGTGTACACAGGTATTAAAAAATATGCATCTTTTAAATCAACAGTAGCTAAATAACAATTAGGTGTAACTAGTTTTATAGCAGTTCTTAAGTCTTCCATTTTGAAGTGCGGCGGGGTGATAAATTTATTTATTTTTTTTAAATTTAAAATAAATCTTTTATTACCATTCGGTTTGTCCACAAGAAAAATACTAGATAAGAAATCTCCGTCACTTCTATAGCACGGAGATATGGCACCTTTATCCAATAATTTATTTATTTCAGCCTAAAAACTTTGCATTTCGCTATTACTACTAGGCTTATTTCTTGGATAACTAGTTTGTACCGGTAAAGAAGTAAAAGGTATTTTATAACCTTGGATCCAGGAAAGTATAGTTGCATCTTTTGTTATTCTGTGCCAGTTATGTAAAAAATTTTGCAACCTGCCAGCTGACTTAGTTACCTGTACATTTAATGTTCTCTTGCGATTCGCGTTCTGTGGATTGGACTGCGGGTGCTTCCAGTTTAAATTATTGTTAGCTGGTTTACCTTTATTATTTTTTACATTCGGCTTAGGTTTCGCTACATAGGATTTTAAGTCTTGACTGGACTTAGTTATAGCTTTGTTAGCTTTGAGATCTTCTGACAACGATTCCCCGAACAAATGTTTATCACGCTTGGACTCCTTCAGTGTATCTTTCAATTTATTATTAAGTGTTGATATTAAAAAATTTCGCCTAAGCCTTGTATCTATGTAATGAGAATCACACAATAATCGGCAAGCGTTGCTTATATGCTTTAACAAAAGTTGTTTTTTATCAGATTTTTCCTGGACTAGGATATCCATTACGCTGGCAAGGGCAGAGAGAACAACGCCCAGTTGTCCCTGTCGCGCAGCTAAGGAGGCATCCTTTTTCTGTAAAATCTCCGATACTGCCGCTTTAACTTCGGGGTTTAAAGTCGGTGCTTTAAACAGTAAGCAATTGCCAGGAATCGGATACTCTTCTATTATTTTATCTTTGTGATCCTTTTTTAAACCATTTTGTAATACATGTAAAAGCCTTGCCGCAATATCGCATGTATGTTTTTTCCTAAAACAGCTTCCTCAGTCGGAGCATCCCCTAAAATGGTAAGTATCTCATCGTCCAAATGCTCCGAAGTTAAACAAGAAGACAAAGGTTCAACAGCTTGGTCATTATTATCATGTTCTATAACTACAATGCCAGACGTTGACGGTTGTGGTGTTAACTGGTCTCCTGCTGAGGATGTGAGCCATTCTATGGCCTCAGTCGGAGTATGAGACGCACTAGGGGGCGGTTCTTTTTCTCCTTCCACATCTGAATCTTGATAATTGTTAATACAGTCGTCAGTTTCCGACTCTGCAAAGACAATGAACTTATTGTCAAGGCGAGAAGGTATTGATCTCGAAAATCAATCGCATCACCAACTTATTGTCAAAACGTGAAGGTATTGATCCCGAAAATCAATCGCATCACCAAACAATTTATACATAACTGTTGCATGTAACATTATGTAGGTATTTATCTAATAATTTAATATTTGTGTAGGTAACAGTCCCGATATGTACTGTTCGCAACACATTTCTAAAGCAGCTTGATTGTAGTTCTTTTCAATATTAATAAAATTGTAGTGTCGTATAGGTATAATTCATTGTTAAAAAATATACCGATATATCGTGCAGGTAACAATCCCACTATGTATTGTTCGCAGCACTATTTAAGGCACAAATATTGCTGCATGACATGTACCTACACTACAGTATAACCAGTATAACCTAATAAAATAACTCGGGTAATAAGGCACAATGTACGCGGTCAATAATTATTATTTTGTTATTGTAACGTGAGGGTAACAGTCCCAGTATGCACTGTTCGCATCACTATAGGTTAAAACTTCATACACGAGTCATAGTGACATACAAAATACATTTCTAGAGAATAATTATAATGTGAGGTACGGCAACAAACCTACATTCTCACGGCCATCTAGTATGTAAATAGGTCAAATCGAATTCTAGCAAGAAGAGAAGTTCGCAACGACCAAATGATTTAAATTTGCGATAGTAACAACACTTTTAAAACACTCACTTTTGGGATCTTTTTGGTTCACTATTCGCGTCACATGTCAAATACTTCACTTGCTGTAGTCTTTCTGTAGAAGAGAGTGCTGAAATTTTGTCTGACACCTTCATATATTGTGCGGATGTTGCCATTGGCCGTGGTTCTATCACCAACACTCGTAGATGTGATTGAAATGAATGAAATATGAAATGAAATATTATTTATTTAGAATACACACATTACACACCTTATAAGACACATTACATGACAGGCAGTATTACCTAAACAATATAAGTGAAAGAGATTTATATAATAGTAAAAGAAAAACCAAAAGAAAAAAAAAAGAACATAACATAATTATACATATAAACAAAAAATAACAAACAAAACAAGGAACAATAAAATAAAATTAAAGAAAGAGCAGTATTAATGGAGGTAAAGTGTGTAGTCAAAATAGGACCTAATTCGGCATGTGCCAGGCGAACGCCTAGCGCCGATTTTCAATTAGGCCCTCTAGTGACTCACGCATGTGATATCAAGAAATACAAAAGAATATATATATATATATATATATATATATATATATATATATACTTAGTATACAAATAGACCTACGTAGATAATTATTTATTGACAATGGTAATAGGTGAAATACATATAGGCGTCAAGGGAGTAGGTACATAAACTTTTATATAATAAACTAATAAACATTATCAACTAGGTATATTTCAGTGTAAGTACATGTTACTCATGTGTGTTGTGGGTCACAAGAAAGAAAAAAAATAAAAAAAGAGTACCTAATAATATTTGTATCTATGTTGAATTATTACTATTATAATTTTTACCCATTCATTATGCAATTGTTCAACACCAAAGAGACACGCGTTGCCCGTGCGGTGCGGGGCGCGGGAGCATGGTTCGTGTAGCCTGCAGCCAAAACAAAAAACGCCTTTGCCTCGCTAGTAACCGCGCGACATCCGGCGCATCCGCATGCAATGGTTTTACAATACGAAACGAGCAAGCAGTCGTCCTGGACGCTCGATAGCTCGGCACCATCCAACTACAGCTACATAATATGTACATAGGTACATAAACACATACAATGGACAATGAAGTAAATGTCAATTAAATAAATGTATGACAACTAACCATAGGGCGGAGGCCCGTGCACTTCAACTCATTTAACACCATCGAACTGCACTGACTTCTACTCTCTGCACCTGCGTCCATTGCAGAGTTTGGCGAATGGCCTTAGGGGAGAGCGCAAGTCGTGTAGATCCCTAAGACAAGGCTGGTGGACTATCCTTCCCGAGGTTGCCGCCCGTTTTTGGTCTGGTTCCCTATGAAACAGACGCAACAGAAACCTCCAGCCGCCCTCACCCACACACACGTACATGCACACATACACATTCATTCACCACACTGCTTCAATCACTCACACGGACGCGCACACATACACACACCACACCTACACACACACACACACATACACACACACACACACACACACACATACACACACACACACACACACACACACACACACAAACACACACACACACACACACACACACACACACACACGCCCACGCACACACTCATACGAAGCAAACAATATGGAGGTGAAACAAAAGAAGCAACTACCCCAGGAGGGTACCAGCGTCCGCGACGCTGGAGAATCCCTCCCTGCACCCTCGGGTCCAGGCTGCCCCACGTATTCTGGGGGGGGCAATGTTTCACGAGAAAGTTTAGACCTGCACGACCTGGCAAGCGCCATGCCTCGTGCAGAACATATTACCAACACCTCCTGGACGGTGGTACCGCGTCGAGCAGACGAACGCCGCGAGGCGAACGTTGGCTCCGCGTCAACCGGAACCGGTAGAGGCAAACACCGCGGAAAGCGCTCCCGTCATCATCGACGCCAGCGCGAGTACGCAGCGCACGCGAGAGGTAGCGAACCGACAACGTCGGCGAACGCATCCCTCGCGGGAGGTAGCGAACCGACAACATCGGCGAACGCACCCCCCGCGGGAGGTAGCGAACCGACAACATCGGCGAACGCACCCCCCGCGGGAGGTAGCGAACCGACAACATCGGCGAACGCACCCCCCGCGAAACGACAAACAGCTGGTGCAACGCACCAGCGCGAACACCCGGCCCCAGCCAGCGCGATTAGGAAACCGCCCAGGATGATGCAATCGGCCGGACGCGGCGCGAGTGGTGGACGCAGCAGCTCAGGCATGCAAGCGGAAGCCACGCGGACGGCGAAGAGTGAGTCTTCGGGCTCGCTCCCGCCGGCTGCACGCGCCGCTCCGGCCGGTGCAGCACCGGGCAACCCCCGTCGCGACCCTCCGACGGCAGTCGGAGATGCGGAGCCGGCAGCCCCATGGGGCATCACCGTGCCACGCCGCAAACGCGGCCCCAGAAAACGCGGACCTCGGCACGCACCAACCAACCTGGCGCTCTCGGGACGGCCCACTTCGGCGACACCGTCGAAGAGGAACCGTCACGACGACACACCACCAAGCGCCACGTCGAAGCGTGCAAGAGTGGACGCAACACCCAAGAGGGCAACGATTAGCTACGCCGATGCGACTAACTCGCATCTGATGGTGGCCGTCGTTGCCACTCCACCTACAGACCTGACGGTGGAACAAGCACGGCAGCTCGAACGCTCCATAGAGGAGCGGATTCTAGAAGCAGCCTTCGCACCTCGGTCAAACAACGAGCCTGCACTCGCGCCATCCTTTAGAGGCAAACCCCTCGCAGCAGGAGGTGTCCTAAAGTTATGGTGCGAGGATGAAAAATCACTGGCGTGGCTCAAACAGACGGTAGCGGGACTACAATCACCGGTTGAAGGAACCAGGCTGACCGTCATCAGGCAGACGGATCTCGCGAAGCGCGTACGCGCATCGCTCTGGCTGCCGAGGTCGACCAGCCTGGACCTCCCGAAGATTCACCAACTCCTAGCTGCCCAAAACCCATGGTACGCTGTCCAAACTTGGCAACTATACAGCGCTACCATGCAAGAACACGGCCTGTACCTATCTCTGGGCATCCCGGAATCGGAAATGCCGAAAATCGAGGCGCGCGACCGCCGAGTCTCCTTCTTCACCGGCAGCGTGTACGTAGTGTTCCACGCTGCCGGGGCGGGAGGTGGCGGGGCGGCTGCCGCGCCCGGGGAGATGCCGCTCGCCAGTAGGCAGAGACAAGCGACAACACCGGCCGAACCTTCCACGTCGGGCACAGCCCGAGCACACACGACGCCCACAGCGACTAACATCGCTGTGACGGACGTCAACGACGAGCACGACTCGTCTGACGGGGAGTCCGTGGACATCAATGTTCTCGGATCTTCGTCAGACTAGAGTCGTACAGACGAACCTCCAGCACAAGCAAATTGCAACGGCTACCCTACGCAGGCTGCTGGAGGTTAACCACCACACAATAGCCCTAATCCAGGAGCCGTGGATTAGAGGCGACACCATATGTGGACTCAACAACATCGGAGGTAAGATATTGCACTGGAGCTCGGCTCCTAAGCCGAGAACATGCATATACATTCCCCGAACGATACCAGCATTGCTGCTGACTAACTTTTGTTCTAGAGATCTCACAGCCGTGGGAATACGAACAGGGCCCAATGATCAGATGCTAGTACTAGCTTCGGTCTACATGCCCGGTGATGAGGAGATCCCATCGAAGGAGCTGGCCGAGCTAGTGCAGCACTGTGAGGACCACGGCTGGCCAATAATACTCTCGGCAGATGCTAACGCCCACCATCCATTGTGGGGAAGCCCCGAGGCAAATAGACGAGGTGAGATCCTAACTGAATACATCTACACAACAACACTAACTGTAATCAACAAAGGCTCAGAGCCCACATTTGTTAGCTCCAGATATCAAACCATAGTAGACATTACACTGGCATCGGATGGGGCCGCGGAACTTGTCACGAACTGGCATGTGTCCGCCGAACCATCCTTTGCCGACCACAGACGTATCTGCTATGACATACGAGTGCAAGAGAGGGTCACACAACCAAAACGCAACCCACGCAATACCAACATTGCGAGCTACAAGACCCTGCTCGAACAGGAAATAGCCATGTCAAATTTCAACGACATGACCGCAAGCACTACAAACATAGAACACAACACTAACTTACTAACAAAATGCATACAACGCAGCTACCAACAAGCCTGCCCCACCACACTACCGAAAACGAGTAGTAAAACCCAATGGTGGGGATCGGAACTGGAGAAGCTCAGGCGCAATCTGAGAAAACTCTTCAACCGGGCCAAAAACACAAGGAAAGACACAGATTGGGACAAATACAAAGAAGCCCAGTCGCACTACAAGAAACGCATACGATTCCGCAGGGGAGAGTCATGGCGAAATTTCTGCACCAACATTAACTCCACATGCGAGGCAGCCAGGGTAAAAAAGATCCTATCCCAGGACAGCAACAAGACCCTAGGCTCCATCAGAAAGCCTGATGGCACCTACGCAATCACAGACATGGAAATAAGCCAAGTGCTAATCGAAACACACTTCCCAGGTTGCACTGTGACCGACGACTGTGACTGGGAAGAATCAGAACACAAACCACCGACCCAAACAGACTGGACGATAGCCAACAACATGGTTACCGTGGACCGGCTGAAATGGGCAATTGATAGCTTCCAGCCGTACAAATCTGCAGGCCTGGACGAAATAACACCAGCACTTCTACAATGGGGCTGCACAACGATTGTGCCACAGCTACTCAGCATATATAGAGCATCTATAGCGCACAATTACATACCACGAAGGTGGAGGGAAGTAAAAGTCATATTTCTCCCAAAACCAGGCAAAACGAATTACACTCAAGCAAAATCGTTCAGACCTATCAGTTTAACCTCCTTCTTGCTGAAAACGCTGGAGAGGCTCGCTGACAGATACCTACGGGAAGGCGCACTGCTACGCAGACCACTACACCCGCAACAACATGCCTACAGAAGTGGCAGATCAACGGAATCAGCGCTTCACTGCGTAGTGGGGACCATAGAGACAGCGCTATCTGACAAACTTATGACCTTAGGCGCCTTCATTGACATAGAAGGCGCCTTTGACAAAACTAAATTCACCAGCATTAGCCGAGCCCTTGACAAGTTCGGAGTTGAACAAACCGTCAGTGGCTGGATTGATCAACTCCTGAAACAAAGGGCTATTCAATTCACGGTTAACACCACCACAAGGGGGATAGTAGCAAAAGGCTGCCCACAGGGAGGTGTCCTATCACCCCTGCTTTGGAACATAGTGGTAGACGATCTGTTGAGAAGCCTGAATGATAAATGCTTCTACACGGTCGGCTACGCAGATGATATAACCATCCTAATCAAAGGAAACTCGGAAGACATGATCCATTATCGGATGCAAGCAGCCATCAGGATCATGGAACAATGGTGCAACCACCATGAACTGACGGTCAACCCTAATAAAACGGAGCTAGTACTTTTCACTAACAAAAGGAACACCCGTATGACCAGAAAACCAAAACTTTTTGGCACGGAGCTTAACCTATCGAGTGAAGTCAAGTACCTGGGCGTAACACTCGACCACAAGCTCAACTGGAATAAACACATCACCACTAAAACCACAAAAGCATGTACAATCTTCTGGCAGTGCAGGAGAATAATAGGCAAGAAATGGGGTCTCAAACCATTCATCACCCTATGGATCTACACTGCCATAATACGCCCCATGCTCACATATGGTGCAGTAGTGTGGTGGCCACGCACTGAACTAAGCACAGTCAAGAGCAAGCTGCAGAGCATACAACGCCTCGCCTGTCTGGCCACAACAGGCTGCATGAAAACAACTCCAACGGCGGCATTGGAGGTGCTTCTCGACTTGCGACCATTGCACCTCATCATCCAGCAGGAAGCGGGTGCCGCCGCGATCCGGCTCGATAAGTTCGGGCTTTGGAGAAGAGACGACCGTATAACCCATGTACGCCTGAAAAGGACATTAACTAACGAGATCCCGATGCTAGATGCAACGTGCGACCTCATACCTAAAACCTTTGTCTTTGACAAAAAATACCGCATACAACTGCATGAAGAGCACAAGGATAGCTCTGGTATACACGAAGTTAGAGTATACACAGACGGCTCAAAAACAAAGTATGGGACAGGTGCCGGAGTATTCTCCCATGACTTGAACATCAATCTCTCAACATCGCTTGGTAAACTCAACACCATCTTCCAAGCTGAATGCGTTGGGATTATAAGGGCGGCGACGGCGATCGCGGCCAGAAACGTGAGCAACCTGTCAATACGCATCATCACAGACAGTGCCTCAGTACTACAAGCTCTCGATGGCAACTGCTTTAACAGCGGCTTAATTATGGAGTGCCACCAAGAGCTGCAGAAAACTGCAGCGAGGAATCGGGTCACGCTCCAGTGGATACGAGGACACAGTGACTCCACGGGCAATGACGCAGCAGACCAACTGGCAAGGAAAGGATCGGACACAACAACTCTGGACCCGAACCAACTGTTCCGATACCTTTCAACCAACTAAAAACGTGGTTACGCGAGAGAACCCTACAACAACATGAAAAAGAGTGGGCAGAATTAAAAGAGTGTAGGCAATCTAAAGATGCCTTTCCCCAATTAGATAAACGACTCTCGCAAAAATTGTTGCACTCCAACAGGAAAACACTCAAGCATCTGACTGGCATAATAACCGGCCACTGTTCACTAAACAAGCATCTCTACAACATCGGCGTCACGGACAGCCCACTATGTAGGGGCTGCATGGAGACCGAAGAAACACCCGCTCATGTGATCCTACATTGTACCAGTGTGAGCGACCAACGGACGAGGTTCCTGAACAACCCCAGAACCATGAGTGAAGCCATACGCAACACTGGTCAACTCATGGCCTTCTGGAAGGAGCTTGCATGGTATGAGTAGCAGGCGACAACCGTGTCCCTGCTAACGCACAATGGCCCAACTAAGTGGCTAAGTGCGGAAAACACCTGTCCAACTAACTAACTAACTATGACAACTAACCATGAAACAACGCAACTATACTCGGTAAGTGCAATTTTATTTCGCAATGTTTGATATATTAAGATGATATGTTTCTACAGATTCTTTAATACGTTTCTTGTATGCAGTTTCAGATTTTATGAGATTGGCAATTGAAAACATCTTGGACAGTGTTGCAGTTAACCCAAGCTCGAGTGTGATTGGTGGAATAACAACTTAGCTGAACTTCGGCGAGCCTTTCGCAGAGCACGTAGAAAGTTAAATCTATTAAAAAGACGTCAAATAACAGGTGACGTTTATGATACTGCCTTCATTGCTCTTAGAGTTGCTAGATCTCATTATAGGTCTGCAGTTGGAAAATGCAAAAGAAATTTGTTACGTAAGATTGTTGATAGACTCGATAGGGAGGGTCCGTGGTCTCCTTTATATCACGAATTTAAAGCAAATAGATCTATCGACTTAGCTTATACCCAAAATATCAAAATTAATGGTAGACATTCCACTGGTATTGAGGAGACAGCGGACTATCTCTTGAATTGTCTGATACCCAACGATCGGCTGGAGAATGACACAGACTACCACCGTCAGATCCGACAATGGGCTGCTTTGCAACCCGTTTCACCAACGTCAGACCTACCATCCTATGACGAATTTATAAATGCTGTCGGATCTTTGCCGCCTAACAAAGCTTCAGGCGAAGACAAAATCTCCAACAATATGATAAAGGAAGCTTGTAAAACATCTGGTGAGTCCATTTTGTTTGTGTTTAAACGTTGCATAGCAGAAGGTATTTTTCCTCGTATATGGCGCAGTGGTTACATTAGGATCATACCAAAAAGAGGAGACAAACCGTCCGACGACCCTAAGTCATATAGGCCAATAACATTGTTACCATCACTAGGAAAGCTTTTAGAATGTCTCGTAGTTCCCCGGCTTCTGCCGGGCGGTATTAGATTTAGCGATAGACAATTTGGCTTCACAGTAGGTAAATCGACAGTTGACGCAGTTATATAGGTTAGGAAGATAGTTTCGTCATCAACACTACAATATGTGCTAGGTATATTCTTAGATATATCTGGCGCTTTCGACAACGCATGGTGGCCAATGCTTTTACTTAAATTAAAGTCTCGTGGCTGTTTTAGTAACATATATTCCCTCATTTATACGTATTTCCTACGTGGAACAGCAAAGTTAAAATTAGGCCACCATGCTGTGTCGAAGGCGCTGACCATGGGTTGTCCGCAGGGATCAGTGTTAGGCCCGTATTTATGGAATCTAGGTTTTGATGACTTTCTAAGCATACCACTACCACCAGGTTGCTCATTGACCGGATATGCAGATGACGGTCTTTTACTTATTCAATCTAATACTAGGGTAGGACTTGAAAGGTTAGCTAATCAATGTTTAGACTTAATCAACAATTGGGGTGAACGCAATCGTTTATATTTTTCTCCACAGAAAACATTTCAATTACTTTTGAAAGGGAACTTAAAAAAACACCGCCTCGAATCAAATTCAATAACATAACCATTAGAAACAAAGAATCAGTTTGTTATTTGGGGTTAGTTTTAGAGAGAAACTTTTCATTTGTCGAGCACATTAGAACAGTAGGTGAAAAATCTAAAAGAAGTTTTTACGCCTTGTCAAAGATATCAACTGCGACATGGGGGCTTTCGTTCAAAACTTTAAAAGTAATTTATGGTGCAACATATCTGGGTTGTATGTGTTATGGTGCGCCTGCATGGGCTGATAGAGCTACTATCGGTGCTGTACGACGTAAAATGCTACAAAGTCAACGTCTCGTGTTGATATTTTTGTGCAAGGCTTATAGGACAGTTAGTACTGAAGCTTTGCCAGTACTGGCAGGTGTATTTCCAGTCGATCTTGAGGCACAAAGACGAGCAGCAATGTATTACGTGACACGAGATAACATGGATCTAAATTTTCTAGCTCCGCGCGACAGACATAAGATCGCTAGATTGTTGAACCATCAATCCACAGTCTATGACGATCTTCTTGATGAATGGCAATGTCGCTGGAACACATCAACTAAGGGCCGTCACCTCTACCAGTTCTTCCCATGCGTCCGAGAGCGACTGGCGAGGAACTGGTTGGAGGTGGATCACTGTGTAGCCCAATTTCTTACAGGTCATGGCAACTTTAAGAGCAAGTTGTATTCATTTAAGCTAGTTGATTCACCGTTATGTCAATGTTCAACATCTGGCAACAATTATGAACAATCTGCTCATCACATTCTATGGGAGTGTAGTCTTTGGCAAATTGAACGTAATATCATGCTTAACGAATTAGAGGTAACTTCTGGAGTAGTGTACTATACGGATCTTGTGGCAAGTAGGACGAATTTCCGTGCGTTTAGGCGTTTCTGCCATACATATTACTGGAAACAGGCATAGTTCACAATTTAGGCCCCCTTAATGCTCATGTCCGTGGTGCTTATCTTTTCTCATCACTATATCTCTTCGTTGCTTGTCTCCCGCTTTGTTAAAGAGGGAAGTGGATTATTCATTTTCCAACTCCTCCAATATACTTCTGATTAAGTTCGTTGCGGGTTCCAAGACAGTTTAACTTTCCCCGGGACTTCACGAGTGTCAAAACTTGTTGTCATCAATGGTCACTGCTGCTGAACCTGGCTACACAGGTGACACAGTAGTGGGAATGAGGGTGGGATTAGTCCCAGTTTTTAAAACACTCACCATAATAATCCTCTCTCGCAGAACTAGAAGAGGAGTATGATCTCCGTCGTCGTTTTCTTAACTCCCGCGTCAATTTTTTCAACAGCCGTTCACTATCGTCGTTCCTATCCCTATGTCTCCGCTTTCTACCCATGTTGAAAGAAGTTTTGCACTGTATAAATAACTTTTTAACACGAACACACGTAATTTGTAACACTATTTAAAAAAAGAAAACTATTAAGTAATAACGCAATTAGAGATACTTATTGCACAGTTTGACAAGTAACGGCCCGGTCCGCACGAAAACAGATAATGAGAACAAAATGGCGTGCTGACACAAAGCTGGATCGGTGGCATGGGTGGGGGTAGTCAAAAAATTACTTTTAAATTTTCAGATTAATATTATTTCTTTAAATATTCGTGGTAATGGCCGGAAAATACGAAACAGTACTACAAGTAAATATTAATCGCGAGAATTGAGCAGCGTAAGCATAATAAATGAATACTTAACTGATAAGCATATACTGTAGTAAATAATGTTAAAATCAATGCATTTATATAGGAAGTAAATTTAATACACAATTTGTAATTTTTAATTGCATAAAGTTTGAATATATTTGTAAAATAATTACAAGAAAATAGATAATTACCTATATAATTATTTAAACCCAACTAAAATTATGACTTTACCGATATTTGAGTTCTATGTGACTTCATCCTCTCTCCTACGCTGCCGTGCCCTACAGGGTCCATAATGAACTGTATACCTATTTTTATAACATCTATGTAACATTATGGTGTGCAATAAACGTATTGAGTATTGAGTTCCTGTCTCAGGACAAGAATCGTTAGGCCACGTTAGAGGTTTGGGGTGGTCTGAAAACTCCGACACCAGAGTTGGCCACACAGACAAATTCACTAAAAAAAAGAACCAACAATTGTGAATACGGACCTTTATATCCAATCTGGAACATTTACGAGCGTGTCGGGAGCGGAGCCGCGCTGGGGCTAAATTGTAAATTTTTCGTAGTACGCTATTGGATTAAGGTGCACTAACCTCCTGACTTTGAGCCCCAATACAAACAGTCAGAGTGCTCTTCGTGTTTGTTTTGTTTTATACCACTTTTCTATATTTAGTATAAGCTGTGGAAATGTATATCTCATATTTTATGCGGTAGAGAAATAGGGTAAGGAACATAATTATACCTTCGCTGCGTAATAGTTTATTAATATGTGTCACTTATCAGCTACAAAGCGCACAGCTAACTATTCTTGCAATTAAATGTATCAGATTGGGTCTTGGGGACTAAAGCAAGTGAATTGTGCGTTTATCGGCCAATTTTGGCAAGGCCATAATAATGGCAAGGGCTTATGGAGTGTTGACTGATATTCAATATTACACATGCACATACATTCATATAAATGTAAATCTGTTTGTATTTGAAACGGTTCTTATCTCAGGTTGGACATGACGTCCAATGCCAATAGACGACTCTATTGCTTTCATTCGAATATGATCGGAGACTCTAGGGCCTAGGGTATAACAGTACACATTATATTGACAGTATTATGTGGATGAGATAGAATGAAAAGAAAACGGAAATGTGTTAGGTGGAAGTATTAGCTTTAAGTTGCCCAGTGTTAATTTTAAAATCTTTTATAAGGGGACTATTTAGGCTGTGGATATCGAAGAGGCTAAACGCCATCAACACAATTATTGAATACAAAGCAAAGTTTCAGAGGTCATTGGAGATTCCAAAGTATAATCTACATAATATGGAAATATAATCTACATAATTTCCGTGTGGTGACGGATTAAGAATACGGAATGTCACCACCCCATATCATCCCATGGGTGTCGTAAGAGCCGACAGAGGGAGCATATTATGCAGAGAACAGCACTGTGAGAAGGAAAACTTGATACAAACCCTATACCAACCAGTTTGGCCAGCGTGTTATAGTAGGCCAATTCCTCCTTTCAAAGGAGAGGCCTAGTCCAGCAATGGACTGTTAAAAGCTGATGATGAGATATGGAAATATGTAAGGTGGAAGTATGAGCTTTAAGTTTCCCAGTGTTCATTTTAAACTTTATTAAAAGGGGAAAATTAAGGCTGTGGATATTGAAGTGGTGGCGGCAGTGGAAGTGAAAGCGATTAAAACACACACATTCACATATAAAGTTCCAAAGTTAATTTAAAAACATGCACGTGGATATTATAGTTAGGGATTTGCTTTTAATCGGATATAGAAATAAATCCTTTTCTGTGTAAAACTTGTTTAATACCGCTCAACAATGCTCCAGAGACAGCGCAGTACTTCATTTTAACACCTGCCGAAGAGAACGTTGCACTAAAAAAGTACTCACTGCAAAAAAAACACTATTCAATGTGCAATCACTCCGGTAGTACAGAAACGAGTGCCAGAACTATCAGTGACTAAGATAGTTGTAACATCCACAAGTAACGGGCTGGATTGCTTGCCAAACAGCAAGTCGACCTCATTTGTTATACTTACAGCTTTCATAGATTTTTGGAAAAAAACCTGTTGGATCTGGACTGTTAGAGCGGTTTCAGATTAGCGTATTTTTCTGCGCGTATACGGTCGTTTTAGCATACGCGCTTACACGTGCGCTACATTACGCGCTTCAAAAAACCAGACTCACGTAAACGGGCGTATTCGCTCGAAACGGTAGTGACGTCTTGTCAGTGTCAACATGGATTCTGACGGCTCGTGGTTATACGAGCTTAGAAGCGCGTCAACGCTCGTACGAGTTGCGCGTGTGCCAATAGGCGCGCCTATACGCGCCTACATGCGCTTACAAAAACGAGCTTAGACGCGCGTATAAAACGCTAATCTGAAACCGCCCTTATGTGTAAAACTACGGCGAAAATAACAATTCTATTCGTGAAATTGAAACTCGAAAGGTTTATTAGTTTGGTTTTCTAGTTTACTGCTTAGACAGATCATAAAATAGAACGTTGCCATTTACAAGGCGCATACACTGACCGACTAAATAATACTAATGAGAATGTGTCTAAAAATCTCAATACCAAAATGTATTAAAAAAAACTAGTAAAATAAGGTGAAATAATAAATAGCAGAAGATTATTTATAAATGATATTATAGATTAACATATTATCGAATGAACAGCAAATTTTTAAACCAAGCATAAAGATTCACATTTTGAACAAAATTATAATCAATATTCTAACGCTATCTGTTCTACATCAAATTTATTATTAAGATTTTAAGTGAGCCCATTTGTAGATATAAAATAATTTATCTTGAAGTCTATCAAAAGATTTGTCAAAAAATCTAACGACAAAATAAATGTAAAGTTAGAACACGCGCACCAGCATTAAACCTTATTGCAAATGCTATTATTCCATATGACTAATGTTTTGTAGAGCATTAGAAAAATATACTGCAAATCACGGTACAGTATGGCCATGAACGCTACGTCAGGTGGCCTAAATTTTGTTTACTTTCCAACGTCAAAAGGATGTGAAAATCTAAAAAGGCTAAAGCTACGTCCCTAAAATGTGCACAAAATGGAGCACAACATCGGCGTTATCAAATTTGACACTTGTATATTCGGAAACATATGCCTAATCAGAAGCAATAATCTCCCACAGTTAACAGAAAAAGAAAGATTATAAATTAATCACCCACTGTAATCCACCACAATTTTCAGTTGCACGTCTCTCAGACATTCCATCACCCATCTATACATAACATATATGAAAGGGAGTGGAATGCAAATGTGTGTAAACTAAAGCATAGCGTAGACTTTCGGCATGAAAGCAGCGCATTCCTCGCCGACGGCGCGCCGACGGTTGGTGCGTTGCTGCGCCCTCATATTTGCATCCATCTTTCAGATATGAATTCGATCTCTGCGATACGTCTTATTTACCTACTGGTGTTATTAGGATTACTGCATATGGTTTGGATGAATAAGGCTTGGTGCAGACAGTTCACAACGTTAATATACTTGCCGCTTCTTTAGGGAGCAATAAATTAATTAGTAACAATGGACATTAACAATGTAGATATTACCGCATTGTAATAGAGTAAACAATATGGTCAATACTCACCTGGCTCATGAAATGTATACATTCTACGATCTAAAATAGCGTTAAGAGAAAAGCCTTCTCTGGACATTCATCGCATCTCTACATGCTTATACAGACGGGACTAATAGTAAACTCCGTGAGAACGCGACCGTCCACTTACAGCCATTTTCAATATTCGAACTATAGATAGATCTGTAGATTTTAGACTCGTGTTTGACATATTTTATATGGAGCTTATGTCAAAAACGAATCTTAAATCTACAGATCTATCTATAATTCGGATATTGAATTCCGTAGTTAGTGAGTACCCATCGTGGTGACAGGAGTGGCGCTAGTTTTAATTGAACTTTCGTTGTGTTTATGAAAAACTAAGAGCCTGTCTGCTCGAGACGGCTACCGTACAACTAAGCCAAATTTGTGTTGAAAGTCTAGGAAGTACTTTTAACGCAGTTTTATATTAAAAGCGATCACGAATTACAACAGATGGATGAAAAAAATATTTAATTGATACTCGTGTGTAGAGCTACGCAAAAGCCTTTTAAAATTTTAAAATACAAAGGTAGTTGCATGTAATAATGTCAAAAAGTTATGGTATTATTGCTAGCTTCAACAATATCATTTTAGATTCAATACACAAAAGTAAGTATATTCAGGAACAGTGTTCTCACACTGGGTATTATTTACATACGCCGTTGATAGTACTGTACAGAATTTAATGGCAGAAAAGCGTTGCAGGTAGCGGCTTAGTATTCGTGTAATAGGAGCGGCAGCTCGGATACCTTCGCTCTGAGGTTGTGGACATAGATGAGCGGAGTACAAGCGGTAGCGATAGTGGGACGGGCACGTTACCGGCCGAGAACAAGCGGGGCTCGAAAATAGGGCGTGGCTAATTGTCAGCGCAAAAGTGGCGACTAGCTTTTATTTCCAAACTTTAAAATACAAACTTTGAAATAAGACTGAATTGTTCCATACACTGATCACTGAAACACATCGAAAAAGTGAAGCAACGCTTGCACAGGTCGGCAGTTGAACGGGTGACCACGTGTGGCATTTACATTAGCGCTACCGTGCTTCGGAAGGCACGTAGAGCTGTCGGTCCCGGTTCTTGTCTCAGAATCGTTAAACCATGTCGGAGGCCTTCGGGCGGCCTGAAAACTCCGACACTAGTGTTGGCCACACACTCACACGAAGAAGAAGAAGGCTAGTTAAGTTTCGAGTTCCAACAATATAAACATCATTAATTACTCTTGGCAATCAATTCCTTGAATGGTTTATTAAAATCAGATATCGAACGTATTCTCTATAGAATCTTAGTTAAAGGGGAGGTGCACATTCAGTGATCGAAGCCTTCCTACTGCCAAAGAAGCTTCGTAATCTTACCAACGTTTTTGGCAAGAGTTTCAACTGTCTCACAACCTGATATAAGTACTATTTTTAAACCAATAAAGTTTATATTTACTTGCAGGTTTCAGTCACGGCTGGTGGCACGGCGCCGTAAGTTATCTATGTCTGCGTGTTCAATGATACCTACGCATACATAGAAGTCGCAATTCAGCGGGGATCCAACTTTGGTTTTGACGTTTTATCCGATCTGTTTAAAGTACTTTTATAAATATGGTTTCTCCATTTGAAAGGAAGAAAGAAAATACGATAAATATTGTACGATGAAAACCTAATTTTAAATTTTTGAGATTTGGTATTTTTATGTTTATAGCTTGTTGGACTAGTCGATTTAGAGATTTTCGAAGTGCTTAGTATATTTTATATTCAACTTTTATTGTGACAAACAAATAAATAGTATATATTATATACAACGTTTCGTTCGGGCGTCAAGTTTTAAATTTGAGTACCCACTAGAACCGAATCTTGTACCTTCCCGCTCACGACTGTTATAAGACGGTCGAGAGCGGCGAGAGGTCGGAGAAAATCAAAAGTATTTATAAGTACCTTTAAAGAGTTTGTTATCGTGATTAACACCCTTAAAATAAACTTGAATGAACGAATCCCTTTGTTTCTCACGGACACAGCTCTATGTCTTTATGATCTCGATAATGTAAGGACTTAACATTTCATTATTCATTTTTAAAACTAGCGCGTATTCGTAGGTACTTTTAAAACTAACCCATTTAGAAAACGTCGCACGTAACGGATTCTTTTGACAGACTCAATTAAATATCGTTTAATTAAAAGCTTTTGAAATTGTTTAGCACTTCCAGTGATCAAACAAAACGCGGTGAATAATTTCCTTCATATTCTCCTAAATCGGTATTATGATTATTAAATAGTAAAGGCTAATATTATATTGGCCTGCTCGATATGAAACTCAATTTTTTGTACACCAAAGTAATTAATTTTAATCAATAGTTATAGAAACAAGAAAGATACAAATAGCGACCTTATTACTTCAGATCTATATATTATAGGCAAGCTTTGGATGGACCAGAAAGGACCTCGAAATAAGGGCAATTAAGCGATTTGCTTCGCTGCTAAACAAGCGATACATAAGAATTTAATACATAGCATTTAACACAATAAAGAAAAATGCCCACTGTCCATATATTCGATGACCTGTCAAACTTTTTTTAATAATATGATGTATATTATTGTCTGATATATTAAATTAATTATTACTATTTATAGGGATGCTTGTTTTATTATGACGTAATTTGGTAATCAGAAAAAAATGTTATAATGAAAACAATTTTTTGAGGTTATGTTTTACTAGAAACTATCTATAGGTACAAACGGCTACATATCAAGTTAAACAAATCCAATATTAACTTATCTGTCACTAATGGGATAGATCGGATTAAAATAGTTTGTTTAACTTTATTTATAGCCATTTGTACTTTATATAAAGACGCAAACAACCAAGTATATAAGTATTTTTGTAACCAAAGGTAGCATGCTCGTGCAGGGCTCTTACAAGCGACTCGTTCTACAATAACTTGACCAGAGTGCTTGACTGTGGCCTTAACCTCGTCATTCTGGGAGGAGACCCCTACCTAGCCGCGGGACATATTAATACAGGGCTTCTATTTTATTATATATACTTGTTTTGCCTGTTAGTTTGAGAAATAACGAGCGATGGTAGCTTTGTGGGGAGACCAATAGAGGCAGAGGGTCTCGGGTTCGAACCCACGTCGCGCATCAATGATTTTTCTAAGTTACGTGTGTATTAAAATAAGGCAGTGATAGGCGAGTGGATACACCAAAAGACTGCCATGCAGAGGGTATCGGGTTCGAATCTACGGCGCGCACCAATGACTTTTCGGAGTTATGTGCGTATTGAATTGTTAATTATCGCTTGTCCCGAGCCTCGGAGAGCACGTTAAGTCGTCGGTCCCGGTTGTCATGAAGATCTTTGACAGTCATTACAGGGCGTCAGTACCTTCTTAATAAACTGACACTAGTCTAAACCATGGAATATCGCTATCCCTTCGGGTTGCGGAAGGACAGCAGCGGCAGACAGGCAGTCGCTCTGTGGAAAAGCTAATATTCAGCCAAATCCGGTGAGACTAGTTACTGGCTCCCAGATTGAAACTAGGATAACGCTAAGAGAAAGAAGAGTGTATATTAAAATGTTCATTTCCGTTGCTCCGTGCTAACACGAGGTAGCGATTTTGTGTGTTTGATGTATTCACACGTATGTTCCAGTTCACACAGCATATTATATGCTGATCCATCATGCAGGCACAATGCTTAACCAAACACAAGACTGAATCGTAAAGCACTCAGTGTCCGTGTTGAATGAGCCAAGGTTATCAGGAATACGAGATCTCGTAATCAGTCCGGAAAGCAAGGGTCGGTAGGAGCAGACAACCAATAAATCGCACAGTACACATCGACGCAAGAGCGAACGAAGGACTGTAAAGGCTAGCGTCCACTAGGCTCGCCGAGCCGAGGCGAATCGAAACGCAGAAAGTCGCCTTCTATATACTTCTATGAACCTGCGTTCATTAGCGACGAGCCGCGGCGCGCCGAATCGAATCTACCGCGCGCATCGCTCGTCAGGCGAATTTCTGCGGCGACGCGTTTCGACTCGACTCGGCGCGCCTTAGTGGACGCGGGTCAGCGGATGAAGGTAGACGGGTACTACATGGCGTAAATACCTACATAAAAACTTTTCGAAATGAATGAAGAGCTGTTAATTTCGCTAGTTCAGAAATATACTGAACTTAATGAGCATGACTGCCTCATTAGTCTCGCGGCATAAATGTGCGCGTGGGATTGGCAGGTCTCGGGTTCGATTCCCGGGTGGGGCCAAGTGTTATTGGGTTTTGCTGTTAGGAAATTATCAGTATTCTCAGCACGGAGTCTGGTAATGTACCCGGTACGGCAATAGACTCGCCCCTTATTACGTGGGACCTGAAAATTCATGGTGAAGTGTGGGTGTAATATTACACCTCTGCCTACCCCTTCGGGGATACAGGCATAAGTCTAAAAAAAAATATTATCATGAAGATACTCATTATCATGACGAGCAGCGAAGACAAAATATATGGGAAGAAATAGCGGGAATAATGAACGAATTTGAAACAAGAACATATCTTCGTCCGAGCTATCCATCATTGACAACACAAGCACAACCTACAGCAGCCAGTAGCCGACTGCTGGTTTCGATTCGATTCGTCTGTAATGAACGCACACGGATAAAATGCGACTCGGCGCGATTCGACGCGGTTCGAATGCAGTCGACGCCAGGCTTAAAGAATCATATCGGAAATAACCGACGTCATCATTTGACTGTTTTGACACTTTACTTTGACGTTGAGAGATATGCTTGGAAGATTCTAAGATGAATTAAAATAATTAATATATTTTTAACCAGATTGCCAATGCCCGTGATAAATATTTTATGTATATAAAAAAAAGCTATTTTTAATAACAAAATCATTACTATACATTATGGCATGTATTTTCATGTTTGACAGGTCAGATGTGAACATGATTCTTTACATTATAAGGGTATCTCGTTGCACCTCATAATTATTTGACAACTTATAGTCAATGCTCAGTCCATCTATGTAAGTTTGAAGCGTAGAGATTTATGCTTCAAACTCATCCATACTCCGTGTAATATACCCCGAGCTACTTCTGAAGTGGCGTGAATAACATCACCGCAAAACGACGAAGTATCTAATACCACTCAGTTAATACACGGCAAGTAATCTCAGACATCGACGAGATGAACTCTACGGGAGAGTGAACTACTATAGTGAACTCCACATAACTACACGTCTGGCAGGCTGGAACTAGCTACTATAAGTATTTACGTAAATGACGCCTAAGTTAGGCTGCGTTTCCACAGAAGCTGAGCTGCGTGGAGCTGAGCAGAGACTTATAAAAATTTACCAATCACATTGCTCAAAATACACATCTCATCTCCGCTCCGATTCAGTGGAAACAGTGTGAGCGGAGTTGAGAAGATTTACATTAAAATGTATGGTGCACGGAGATAAGCGGGGCACAGCGGTGTCGAGCTTAGTGGAGCTGTGCCGGGTGAAGCGGTGCTGTGCGGTGTAGAGCGGGGATGCGCGCGGTAGAGCGGGGATGCGTGGGGTGGAGCAGAGCTGAGAGGGGTAACGCGACGTCAGGCGCGGGAGCTTGTTTGTAGTAGTAGTTGAGACACCGTACTGACTGAAAACAAAATGTATTAACAGCCCCGTTCAGCTCATTTCCACTTCACAGCTCCGCTCCGCTAGACTTAGCTCTGGTCCGCCCCGGTCGTCTCAGCTCCGCTGCCACCCATACCCAGCTACATAGCCCAGCCTTGCACAGCTCATCTTTGCGCAGCTTTAGTGGAAACACCTACCTATTTACACGGCTCTGCTCCGCTGAACTCCGCGCACCTCCGCTTCTGTGTAAACGCACTCTTAGATTCGAGTAGACAGGCTGCTTTTAGTTGCCTGTACCTAAGCTTTACTCATAAATTAATATTATCGTATTTTCAAAATAACAATATTTTTCAAGCGCTAATAGCATGATGCGAAGATAAAACACACCAAACATTTTATATTGGCCTTTTTATTCGGCCTTTATTTCTGTAAAATCGGGGTAAAAAGTATTTTTATTGCAATAAATAGATAGCACTCTTACCTATAGTATGAGACACTCAAATTTAAAGTTTTAGAATAAAATAACGCTTAAGTTTTGAGATTGATTGTGAGCCAATTACGTAATACAACAGCATACGTATTCACAAATATGATAAGTACTAGCAATTTATTTGACTTTCTTTTTTGAATGATGGCACAGTTGATATTTAGAGAATAAGCTGCCGAAGCCGCGAAGAACGGGTCTTAATAATTATTCAAGAGTATAAACTTGCCTCCAGTTCGCAATACTAAAACTAATAATTACCAGAAAAATGTTACTTTTTCCCCTCTTTATTTACTCGGTCCCTAAATAACGAGGATTGTGGTTATAAGGAATTTATGACAGGAATCTGTGTTTACCATTCCACCTGTCTAAAAACTTCACCCAATTTTATTTTCTACCCATATTTTGGGTGTTATCTCGTTTTCTATAAATTAATTTGCACTAATATTGTTTGCCATAATCATCCCCGATCATAATATTTACTTGCACTATTATCATTTATACTAATAACGTTTGCCTTAACAACTCAACAGTGATAACTTTTATTTGCCATAAAATGACTTTCTATAACAACATATATCATAATAATTTGTTTCCATAAGTAACACATCTCATAATCGAGTCTTGACATAATAAAATTTGATATAATTATGAAAATAATACATAATATTGTTAGGTCGAAGTTAATTATCGTTAACACCCCGACTCAGTGCAATCCAACTCGGATAGGTTAGGTTAGGTTAGGGTTCTCTTTTCAAACTCAAACTCAAACTCAAAATCGTTTATTCATCTAGGTCACAAGGTGACGCTTATGAACGTCAAATTTTAATGTACATTACTTAATGCTTCTACATTTACATTTACTGCCCATTCGCAAAGCAATAGGTAGAACCACGAGAAAGAACGGGCAATAAAACTCGTGGCCACTCTTTTTAATCGCCAGTGTTATGTTACATATTTTGTTTTTGTAAGGAGCTGCAACTGTTTCACATTGTACTAAATTACTTGAAAATAGTAATTAGTTACAGACATAATACTTAAGAAATTAATGCAGTTACTAAATTAAGTGCCTTAGTTAGCCTTCCAATGTGAATATTGTGTAACAGGAGCATCCACTTACGTCTTGTAATGTAGGCAACTCGCGACCATGTTCAGAACTATGGTGGAAATGTATGTTACAGAAGTGACTGTATATGAATATACAAAATTACAAAAACATTAGTTTACAGCCCATGATCACGAGTTATCTTCATCTTACAGTGCAGTAAAACTTTAATAAAATTAGTGGAAAAACAATGCAAATGTAAATGTAGTACCTAAGTTTAATGACCTAATAATACATGAACAGTAATTTAAAAGAACTAGAAATATTATATAAAGATTAACTGAAAAATGCAAAGTATCTATATAATTCTGATTTGGTATAAAGATCATGAGTTGTCTAGCGAAGTGACCAGCTATCCTTATCACTGAAATAATCATTTATAGTATAATAACCTTTCTTAATAAGGCAGTCTTTTATTTTAGTTTTAAATGTACTAAATGGTAATTCTAAAATACTAATTGGTATTTTATTGTAAATACGGATACCTAGCCCTACAAAAGAATTATTAACTTTATGTAAACGATGATAAGGGGCATATAACCTATGCCTGTTTCGTGTATTTATATTATGTATATCGCTTTTTGTGGTAAATAAACCTATATTTTGCCTAATGTACAAAATATTAGCAAATAAAAATTGCGAGGCTACTGTAAGAATTCCTATAGACTTAAAGCGTTCCCTAAGAGTATCTATTGCACCTAACATGTATATTGCTCGTACCGCTCGTTTCTGTAGAACGAAGATATTCTGAATATCCGCAGCTTTGCCCCATAACAAAATGCCGTAGGACATAACACTGTGAAAATAGCTAAAATATACTAAACGAGCCGTGTCGATGTCAGTAAGTTGCCTAACTTTTCTGACGGCATACGCAGCAGAGCTGAGCTTTCCTGCAAGACATGCTATATGTGCACCCCATTGTAACTTATTATCTAATGTAATACCTAGGAACACTGTAGAGTCTACTGTGTCAAGTTCCTCCCTATCTAGCATAATATTAGGTCCCAGTTGTCTTACGTTAGGTAAAGCAAAGGACAATGGCAGATCTCCATACATCGAAATGTCTGACATTAAATTGAAGCGCACCGTAATAAAAAATATATTAAAAAATTCGGCGTAAGTAACAGAGTCTATAAATGATTCTATTTTCACTCGGGAAACCCGCAAAAATAAGATATCGGTGTTTTAGTTTTTAGTTAAGAATGAACAATGTAGGTACGTTTGAATTATCAAATGAAATTATGTCAGATTGACATCAAAACGCTGAAGTATTTGTAGCATCTAACTGTTACAGCCAAAGACAAAAGCAGAGCTGCACATTTTAAATCGATTTTATGTGAAATCGATACAACATTAAAACGATGCTGTGACGTTTTTGTTTGATTTAAAAGTTGTTTTGCTTTAGAAATTATTAGCTTATTGATATAATGTTAATTAAAGATTAAATAACTGCATTTTAATAATTATATTTTAATAATCGATACGGATAAATAACACTCTCGTCTATTCCTGTCACACCATTGTCTATGGCAACAATCGAATACTATAGTAGTTACCTAGTTCGTAATCAATTGGAATGCTTTTTATCATCATAAAATACTCCAGCTTTAACGAGACAAAGTGAAAATATTAAAAATCGTAGAAAAAATAAACAATTTGTTTTGTTCATATGAAGTTTAAGGTCGCCACAACAAACCCAGACCGAATTCTGCCATTGTTCTTTAACGCATTTAGTTTTCCTAGAATTAAGTACTAAGTTGTTTGCTGTAAACCATTGTGTAACTTGTAATAGTGCATTATTTACATCATCAAATTGATTTCTATTTCTATCTACTTTAAAAATAAGTGACGTATCATCTGCAAAAAGTACAACATCACAGATGTTTTTTAAATAAAAAGGTAAGTCATTAATATATACAAGAAATAGAAAAGGACCTAAAATTGAGCCTTGTGGAACGCCTAGCTGTATAGGTAATTTAGAGGATGTAGTCCCTTTTACATCGACGCACTGAAATCTCTGCCGCAGGTACGAATCGACAACACTAAGTGCGGTTTTCTCTACACCATAGTGGCGGAGCTTCCGCAGTAGTGTGTCGTGCTGAACGCAGTCAAATGCTTTAGATAGGTCACAGAACACTCCAATAGCATTCTTTGATGACTCCCAAGCACTATAAACGTGTTTTATGAGAGCAACACCCGCATCAGTAGTGGATCTACCTTTAGTAAACCCATATTGATCTTTGTGAAGCAGACTATTTAAATTGAAGTGGTTTAGTAGCTGCTTTAAAAGAATCTTTTCAAATATTTTACTAAATGCCGGCAAGATAGATATGGGCCTAAAATTATTAATTTCATTCTTACTGCCAGATTTGAATAAGGGTATAATTTTACTTAATTTCATCAAATCCGGAAATACGCCTAGGTCAAAGCATTGATTAAAAATTATAGATAGGTAAGGCGCAACAGTCTCAACTATAGTACCTAAAATTTTAATTGAAATGCCCCAAAAGTCGCCGGTATTTTTAATATTAATTGAATTATATGCGATCAATATATCTCGCGGGGTAACATGCTCGAATCTAAACACGCTCTTGCATTCAGGTACACTGCTAAGCAAAAAATTTCCAGCGTCTAAAGATGATGATTGTAAACAGCTAGTAGTTGTCAAAGGTATGCTCGCAAAGAAACTATTGAACATATGCGCTACTTGAGTTTTATTGGTGACTAATAAATTGTTTTCTTTTAGTTCAAATTGGTTTTCCCGTGGTCGTGCTCTTCCTGTTTCATTATTTATAATTCTCCAAGTTTCTTTAATTATATTTGCTGAATTCTTAATTTTACTACTAATAAATTTAGATTTTGCCATAATACAAACTTGTTTAAAAATTTTTGAGTACTTTTTTACATAATCTCGAAAAGGTGTGTCAAATCTATGTTGTTTCATACCATATAGTTCAAACAACTTGGCTCTACTTTTGTATATACCTATAGTGGCCCACTGGTTAAAAGATCTCATAGAACTCTTTAGTGTGACTGTTTTACTCTTGAAAGTATTTTGAAACTCATTATTTACTAGTCCAAAAAGTGAGTTATAAATAGTATTTGGATTTTGTGAGTTCAATATTGAGGTATTGAGTTTAGCAATAATATTGGTTTTGAAACGTATTAGACGATTGGTAGTCTGAGGCCTACATTCTACTGTACGTGATTTATCATATGTTGAACAGGGAAAACTAGCTATCTGTCCACGGTGATCAGAAGGGAGAGAACTAATTACTACTGGGTTTGTGGCAGCACAAGAACTAAATATGTTATCCAAACAAGTAGAAGATGTTGCAGCTACTCTAGTAGGTTCACAGAATAGGTTCCTTAAATTAAATGACTTGAAAAGATTCAGAAATCTAATACACTGTGAAGAATTCTCTAAAATATTAATATTAAAATCGCCACATACTATAATATTCTTATTACTACATTTAATTTTATTGATAGCATCTTCCATAACAGTCTCAAATAGATTATAGTCACCAGAAGGAGGTCGATATACACAAATTACTATATATAGGTCTAATTCCACACAGGACAACTCAATAGTGCGCTCAATAGATAAATTAACAATATCTTTACGTTCCTTACATTTTAATAAATTTGAAGTTATTATGAGAGAACCGCCTCTAATAGCCTGCATTCTTATATACGAACTCTGCACTGTATAATATTGATTTATAATAATAAGCTCATGGTTCTTTAACCAATGTTCAGTTAAGCACAAAACCTTAACATCATATTTTTCTAGAAATAAACTTAACTCTAATTCTTTGCCAGCTAGGCCCTGCATGTTTTGGTGTACTATATTCAAATACTGCAGCCTAACTGTTGTCCTATCTTGGAGTTTAAATCACAAGACGTGTCAATAAAAACGTTGTTAGTACAAGTACTAACCCTATCAAATAAATTGTCAACACAAGGCTCTCTGCCTTGCTGTAAATTGTATGCTAATAGCTTAGCAATCTGTCTCTTAATATAAAATGGCAGATACATTGTATCTTTTGTTAAAGTAAATTTACTAATAAATTTATTAGCGTCAAAAAATAATATTGCGTCACTATGACGACAAGTTATATTATACAATAACATATTTAATGTGTGTATGTGCATGTTTTCTGTATGTGTTAAGTTATTTGCGTATGGCAAAGCACATAAAATAAATTTACACCTAAATTTTGAATTAAGTCCTAGTAACACTTCAACACATTCTATGATATCCTGTCTCTTTACAGTTAAACTGTTACCAAACAATAATATGGCTGTACTATTCCCATCTAAGGGGTGTAACCTAATTTGATTCACTAAACTAGTGTAACTATCCCCTGGCCTACAATAATTCATTACACACTGATTTGTATACTCACTGAGAAGACTACCAAAATTATGACCTAGTCTATCAGAAAAGATGTAGGTTTTATTAGTTGATGTAGATAGCCTAGATGTAATCATATTTGATTGCAAAGGCGATTGGTTTTGTAAATTATTAGAAAAATTCTCAGGTAGTACGGTACTCAATGGCTCTGTTGGGATTATAGTGTGAGTACAAGAACATGAGAGCTTATTGGTCAGAGACTCATACATTTCTGCATTACATCTCACCAAGTCTACGAGCTCACCTGCCTCCACTATGCACTTGCTCAGCTCTTGTTGAGAAGCCTGGTATTTGTTGAAAATCTCATTTAAGGCGCTTTCTCTAAGTAACAGTTCTTCCCTCAAGCGATGAGTATCAGTATTATACACTAACCTACTTTGTTCCAAATTACTAGAATACTCAGATAGTTGATTAATTAAGTTTATGCGCTGTTTTCTGAGATTTAAATTAACCCTATGCACGTTATATTTCCTTATGGATTTATGACATTTTTTAATTAATTTATTAACTTTAATGTAGCGTTTCAGTTTTTTATGACTAGAAAAGCTGCGTCTCATAAGAATGGTATCCTCCCTGGTCAGATCTATTGTCACAATTGGCTCCCTAATACACACATGATCAGGCTCACTACTAACCAACTCATGATAAAGGCTGCAGGTATTTGCAATCTGTTCACTGTGTTTAATAGTTTTAATGTTGGAGATGGTGTTATGAGCTTCACTCAATTCACGTTCCAGTTCAGCAACACGTGTCAGAGCTTCTTCATGAGTGTCCATGCACTGTTGGAAGTTGGACACCGTCAGTCGCAGTTGCTCATGTTGTTCTAGGATTTCGTGATGGTGAATGTGCATTTCAGCCAGCTGTGCCTTAAGTTCAGTGTTCTTGTCTATAATTTTTTTAACTTCTTCTTCGCTGTCCTCCCTTTCTTGTAGCAGCTGGTTACACAGGATTTTAGAGCATTCCAATTCCTTAAGCGTGGTCTGTAGTCTGTCCTCCAGAACTGCCATTCTGCGGGTCATCATTTCCACAGACTTACCCCGTAGGCACCTGAAATATAAGGAAGAGTGAGTGAAGTCAGCTGAGGGAAACTATGAAATGGGTGGATAGAAAGTTGAGAAGTAAATATTGTAGGTAGATCATAAAAAGAAAAAGAGATTAAAAATTAATAAAGAACAATGGCAGGATTATACCTGTGAAGTGTTAGAAGCGTCTATAAACGTAACTTATGAAAAACTTATTAATATAATTATTTCGTATTTTGTACGTTTTTAGTTTCAACTATAAAAGCGGACGTTAAATTATCTAAATTGATAAACTATTTATTGAATACATTCATTTCCGGTGCTTGTTTAATGTGGTTTAATGTCATTTTCAGAGTTACCATTTACAAAACAATCGTATTTGTTGAATAGAAAATAGGTAAGTAATCTTTTTAACCTACATCTAGAAACAATTCACGATAATGTTAAAAAAATATTTTATGTATATTATATTATATAAATAAAGAAGATTTTAATTATGATATAAATAAATATATATGTTTTACTTGATCTGAGATATCATTTAATTAGAGGTATCAGTAGGCAATTGAAAGATAATTAATGACAACACTAAGTGAAATGTCTACATTGTCAGTATCCTTGTGGTATCCTTACTCCTTGCCCTTGTCTATGATCCCTATAGACCGTGCCACGAGAATATAGACTTTTTGAAACAAAGAATTTCTACTAAGTAACTTAGCGACAGATCTGTCAAAAACAAATAATTGCAAATCCAATGAGCGCAACGGTACACAAATATGTGTCATTGCAAAGTAATATGTCAATTGATCGGGTTTTTATCGATATATGCGCTACCAACAGTGTTTTGTGGTACTGGAATATGTCAGACGCCTGAAATGTCAACATTTTGCGTTAATCCATTAATTTTTTTCATTCTTTGGCATTTATCAAAGGATAAAACATATTTTTTGGATGTTAAGAATATTTATGGTGTCGCAATGCTCGTCCTACGGTCGGCATCTTGGAAAAGCGGGTGCAGAATTGCAGATGGCAAACTATTATATAACGATTTTGTTTAAGTTCATTGTGTTCATTTTAATGTAATGTAGGTACTAGCTAGTGGTCTGTAATATTATTCATTAGTGGTATTTTTTATATTTACGATAGCTTAGCTATTGACTATACGATCGAGTACCATGTTTGTACTCTATAGGTGCTTCTAAACGGGCAACATTTTTCTGCAATATGTGGCTGCAACTCAGTGGCTGGCAACATTGCTAGCTATCCCGGCCAGAGTCGGCCAGACTATGCAATATTGCTGTAATATCCTGGTCATATAGCCAAACATTTTTGGTGTAGCCACATGCGGCCGACATTGTTTCGAGGGGTTGCCGGACGATCGCTGAGCTGTCGATATTCTGCAATATTGCCCGACTAGTTTCTATTGTTGTTTCAGTCCCACTCTATAGTTATGACATAGTAGGTATATCCTTTTCTACGCGACATGAAGTTTGCTGCGAATAACGTCATGATTATGGCTATATTCGTTTGGTTATATTTTCGGTCCAATTTTATTAAGGAGTAGGTAACTCGAAGTCACCCTTTGACATTCTAGTAAGATTTTTAAATAATTTTTTATCAAGGTTTATTTCTTGACTTAAATTGTCTAACGTTTCACGCCTATTTAAGTAAGGTCGATACTTTTTCTTTTTTGATTTTTGTGTTAAAATTATATAAGTCGCTGCGAAAAGTGTTAATTCGTCGGTTATTGTTGCCCGATTGTGTATCCCGTTTAGGACTCTACATAACCGGCCATACTGTATCAGACATATTTCAACAAATTGCCCAGCCATTGATTGCAAAATATATTTTTGTGATGGCTGAGCAATTAATTGCTAATAATGCAGCCATGAATGGGGGAAAAATATGGCCCGTTTAGAAGCCCCTTATTATTGACATACATGGCTCTCTTTTGTTGTCTTGCATTTACAGAATTACTTACGAGTGAAAACTAAAAAAAATCGGCAAATTCATGAAAATACTTCCGGGAAATTCGAATACTCAAACACAAAATAAAATATGTTTATTTTTGTAAAATTTGAAAAAAAATATTAATTTACAAGAAGTCATAGATAATAAAATATAAATTCGAATACTTAGTAGCATAATTGAGCATTGAAACAAAAAAACTACTGTTCAAAAAGCATAAAGTTCACTAAGGCATAAAATCTCAAAAACAACTGTTAGAAACAAAGGTTGTGAAACCCTGAATGTGTGTTTGCAAAAAGTCTATCTTCTCGTGGCACCAACTATAGTCTGTGACATTGTCAACGTTTTTTTCTTTCCGAAAAGCTTGTTTGACTTGCTCCTTGCTTGTTTGGTAGTGTTCTTGTTGTTTTCGCAGTTTTTTGTTGAATTATCTTTATTTTTTATTCTTGCTTACCCCCTGGACTTGATTAGCTGCCCCATACGACGACTTGTGCTTTTTTACAGACTATCTGCGCTCAAAACATCTGGACCTATAGCTTTTTCTACACGGACTTCGATTGTGCCTTAAGATTTTGTTATGATGCAAAGTAGCAGGCCTACACGCATATTGTGCGTGAATTGTAACATTTGCGTCAATACTCTCCGGCGATATCGCATCTTAGATCAGAACACAAGAGTTTGTACTTTGCTCTGCAACTGGGTTTATCCAAAAATCGTAAGTTTTTAAACATTATTAAACTTACTTACCAATTTAGCGTTAGTAAGTTTCAGTGAATTTTCAAAGCAGTTTAAAATATTACAAAATTCGGTACATAACATTAGTCTATCTAGATGTAGTGTGATGCATTTTCTTTGCCTGTAGTAATAATTGCTTTTCTTAATTTTTAGATTACTGATGATGATTATGTTTGTGAAGCATGTTGGGAACTCGCTATGGATTGAGTAAATCAGAGTTTGCAGCAAGATGCTAATGAAGGTGAACAAGCTGGATCGTGTCCACAAGGCCATAGAAATGTGTGCCTTCTGTGTGGATGTTCATTAGTACGAAGGCAAAGTGACAAAATATTAAAAGATAGTCTGACCGAACTACAACAGAACATGATAAATATTATCCAAATGAAAATAGAACCACGTCAGGTCCATTCATCTTTAATTAGTATTTATTAAATAATAAATCCTTTTGCAGTGTTTTATTACTAAAGAGTTTTATAAGTCTATTGGTGTCTCTTTTAAAGCAATCTAATACAAATTGTCTGTTTTTTATCAATTATGGAGTAAGTATTTGATTACAAAAACATTCCTTAATTTCATTTGCAGCTGTCACCTTCAGATTAGGTTGTTGGTGGCGTACTAAGAGAGATCTCATATCCTTATCCTTACTGATATTATAAATGCGATGTTTATTTGTTTGTCTGTTTGTTACGCACGAAAAAACTACTGAACCGATTAGAATGAAACTAGGCGCACAGATAGACCATAACCTGGAATAGGATATAGTATACTTTTTATCCTGGTATTGAGTTCCTGTGGGATAATTTTCGACTTCCACGCGAGCAAAAGCTAGTTCCTTATAAAAGCAAGTGACTTGTAGGTACCTATTTGTTGCCATGACGTCTAATCTTAAGAGCTTTATATTGAAATGTACCCAAGGCTGCCAAACCGTGGCCAAGTGAGTTAGGTACAATACATATCAATATAAATTGTACGGTAGCTGGCGACGTCGCTATGGCCTCATAATGAGGTGGGGCTCTAATACTCAATAAAATTGTGAAAGATAAAGGATTACATAAATCCTACATAGTCTACATCCCTATTTAGTGATGGAACTTTGATTTTTTAATATTAGGTACTTATCAAGTCTAGACACTGATCTTGAATCAGTCTAGGTATATCCTATCAATGCTTTTTGCACATCACCACCCCTTATCTAAATGTATTTAATGCATTGGTGTAGTTACAAAGTTGTTCTCTATTAACATAACCTTAAAATATAAACAATGCTCATATCTTTTTTTTACGGCCTCCTAAAATAAAAACTCTTGATGATTATGTTTAAGTAATAGAACACCTTTGTTTTTAACATTTTTTCATACATAGACGCTTCGAATCGATTTCAAATAAAGTGTTGTATGGGAACTTGCCATTGTTCTTTAGGAACAGCTTATTTTAAATAGGTACTAAGTATTGGGGAATTTGATATTCTATTCATAGAAAAGAAATGAACATAATAAGTTTGATATATTTATAAAACAATAATATGCAATTAAGAAGATGAGTATTACTTATTGGTAATTTATTGTAATTCACTATAAAAAATAATAAAAATACAATGAAAGTTTGAAATATCAATAAAGTTGGAATGTAGGTACTTATATAAATGGGCCTGTGTAACACTACTGTACTTTAATATATTTTATAATAAATAATTATGTATTGTGTATAGTGTGTCATGTAGTATATGGTGTCTGAGGCAAATGTTTTTCGTCATCGATTTTGCTTCCACAAATTGTCAAGCAAAAGGAGACAAACGGTGCCGCTGTGTATTGTAATTGACGTCGCTCACATATAATGAGCAGGGTATAAGTGATGTATAGTGTATTTTCGTTAGTAGTATGTACAATAAAACGGTACAGGAGTATGTAAAGAATAATGAAAACAATACTCCCCGGGTTTCCAGATGATTTTAAATCTCGTCTCCGTTATCCGTTACTTTGACAGTTAGTCCGCCACAAATTTTCTAGCGAGGTTTTTTCAGTAGTCCTTTAATCTATAGATACACCAACAATTATTGGTCAGGTTTATGGGTATATACTTCACTTCCCACATGGAATTAATCCTTTTAAACAACATAAAACAATTTTTATCACTTAAATTATATACACGTATTGAAATGACAACTGCTCGCTAGTGTTGCCAGCGAAGAAAAAAACCCTGACCCTTAACCCAAAAATAGGAGCCCTAGCCCCGAAGCAGGGCTCCGTCAACTTTGTCCACATTCTTCACACTAGTTTAATAACCTGAAGTTGAATTAATTATCGTTAACACCCCGACTCAGTGCAATCCGACTCGGATAGGTTAGGTTAGGGTTTTCTTTTGATGCTTAACCCGAAAATATGAGCCCTGCGAAGCAGGGCTCCGTCAACTTAGTCCACATTCTTCACACTAGTTTAATAAACTGAAGTTGTTCAACTTCAGTTTATTCTCTATTTTCTTCTTAGATTATTGAAAACGAATATTATAGCAAATACATTTATGGATTTAAATTATTACGACACTTGACCGATTATGACCAATGGAATTAGTGAAAGTCATTTTATGTCATTTCACGATTATGACAACTGAAGCGTTATTTCTAATAAAATTATGGCAAATACCAGTATGGCATATGAAATTATGGCATTTTAAATTATGGCAAATATTAGTAAACCCATATTTTGATAGTAAGGACTACAAACGATGATAAAGTTTACTTTCATAACTTCTAATGAATGTTGAGCTTTTTTTTAACTTTTGATAGGCTTACGTTTGACCGCGATCTCGCCTGATGTTAGGCGATGATACGGTCGAAGAAGGAGTACGCTTGACTAGAAGGTACCTAATCACCCGCGATTTGAAAAGAACCAGATTCGGTAGCTTCTGCTATTTCCATAAGCTATACCTATAGGTACTTGTGTGATGTATACAACTAAATACAAAATATTTTCAATGTCAGATGCGGTAGTTACTTTTATTTGCGATTTACTTTGTAAAGCATTTTTGCTCAGGATTTCATCAAAACATTTCCAAAGACGAATAGTGTGTCAAATGCAAAGTAAGAAGTATATTCTCCATTATGATGAAGTGTTCATTTAGATATTTTTCAATTCGTTTTATTATGACGACGCACAACTCTATGCTAACAGTACCTTAATTGTACTGATAGCATGTTATGCAGCTCAAAATAATCGCAAAGAGTATATCACCAAAACATGAATATAGACTTGGCAACTAAAAGTGGTAAGTCTACCACAGGCGTGAACACGCATCTGCGTGCGGTCGCGTAAAGCTTGAAGCTGGTACTCTGCACCACAGACTACATTATTATTGCTCTGCACGGCACTTTCGCAGTCAAAATCAGATTGTAACTCAGTCTACAAGTAGCGAACGTACCCGAGCTTTGCCGAACTTTGCCGAGCGTTCTTAGGCCGGTTTCAAATTAGCGTATTTTTCTGCGCGTATACGGTCGTTTCTGCATACGCGCTTACACGCGCGCTACATTACGCGCGTCAAAATACCGGTCTCTCGTAAATGGGCATATATCGGCGTGTTCGCTCGAAACTGTAGTGACATCTTGTCAGTGTCAACATGGATTTTGACGACTCGCGCTTATACGAGCTTAGACGCGCGTCAACGCTCGTACGAGTTGTGCGTGTGTCAAAAGGCGAGCCTATACGCGCCTACAGGCGCTTCCAAAAACGAGCTTATACGCGCGTATAAAACGCTAATCTGAAACCGCTCTTACGCGTCGTGTTACACCTTTGTCGCTTCTACTTCCAACAATTCTCACTTATCTATGTAAGACTTCTGAAATTTAATAAATCTACAGCCTGTTGCCTTTATATTATCAGCGTGTTGTAAATGTGCAGTACAAACTTGTACTGTGTACACAGTTAGTTCGGTACATGACAAGAATACGTGAGGAATGTCAACACTGTGATTGTGAGCTTCATTTGCACACATTACGGAGCAGACTATTAATGATCGGGGACTACGCTTGTGTCTCTCTCTACGTAGATCTAAGTATAATGCAAGTGTAAGATATATTTCCAATACAGGGTTTTACACACTTTAGGTTTAACAGACTGCCATGCAGAGGGTATCGGATTCGAATCCACGGCACGCACCAATGACTTTTCGGAGTTATGTGCGTATTGAATTATTTGAATTGTTAATTATCGCTTGTCCCGTGCCTCGGAGAGCACGTTAAGCCGTCGGTACCGGTTGTCATGAAGATCTTTGACAATCGTTACAGGGCGTCAGAACCTTCTAATAAACTGACACTAGTCTAAACCAAAGAATATCGCTATTCCTTCGGGTTGCGGAGGTCAGACAGGCAGTCGCTCCGTGGAAAAGCTAATATTCAGCCAAATCCGGTTAGACTAGAAAGCGGACCCCAGATTGAAACTGGGATAACGCTAAGAGGATGATGACAGGGTTTTACACTGAAATAAAAAGAAATACGTTGATGAAATCAATGCTTAAAATCTTTTATACCTTAAACTGGTGGTGAAACATAATAACATTTCAACTTAAAAAAGTATAATAATGAAAAATATATGATATATTCACATAGAATATTAAAGTTAGAATAGAATAGAATATAATAATAGAATATTAAATATATAATAACATTTTTTGTCCGTGTGGTGACGGATTAAGAATACGGAATGTCACCACCCCATATCATCCCATGGGTGTCGTAAGAGCCGACAGAGGGAGCATATTATGCAGAGAACAGCACTGTAAGAGAAGGAAAACTTGACACAAACCCTATACCAACCCGTTTGGCCAGCGTGGTATAGTAGGCCAATTCCTCCTTTCAAAGGAGAGGCCTAGTCCAGCAGTGGACTGTTAGAGGCTGATGATGATGAATAACATTTTAGATAAAGGCATTAGATTAAAATCATATATTTTGATATAAATATACGAACATTTAGATATAAATATAAAATTACATAATAGGCATTAACAAAAAACATTTCACACAATTCATTTCTATGTATCGTATGTTTTAATTAAATTCAAGTCTCGTGAATGCTTTAGTGACATTTATTACCTCATTTATACGTATTTCACCATGCTGTGTCAAAGGCGCTGACCATGGGTTGTCCGCAGGGATCAGTATTAGGCCCGTATTTATGGAACCTAGGTTTTGATGACTTTCTTAGCATAACCCTAACCTGGTTGCTCATTAACCGGATTCGCAGATGACAGTCGTTTGCTTATTCAATCTTATACTTACTAGGCTAAAATTTATTTTAGCTAACTTTATTTTAGCTAACTTGAAAGGTTAGCTAACTTTGTACGGTCAACGTACAGACATCGCGTATGCATTTTGCTTACGCTGCTTTCGACCTGACCTACTTTACGCATTTTACTTAATAATTAATTCAGTTGACTATAAACTGTCGTAAGTATCGCCGCGGATTAGCATCCATTATACTTAACTTGTACGTTTATCGTAATAAATCTTTTATTCTTAACTAACCGTGGTTTCCGTCAACTTAACAACTAAACTTAACACACCTTTGAGCCATACATTTAGTTCTGGTCCTTCGAGAAAAGAAAAGTGATTACAAAGTGCGTGCAGTGTTTTCAGTTCGATAGCGAATCGGTGCAATTGGTCTCCCAGAAGCGGGTCACCCCAGTTGTATTGAGACGAGGACGCACATATCGAGATTGGAGCGCGAGCGCACTGAGTAAGTAGAAATCGTTTGCGAGAATTTTCGTAAATAACTGAACTTAGCGCCTGTGGTATATAACTCTACTTTACCTAGGCCAACGTTAACAAATATCTAAAAACATGGCTCAGAGCGTGGAAGAACTGATTAGCCGTCAAGAAACACTTTTTTGCAACTTGAAACAAATTTGTATAAACTACAAAAAGGATGGTCCTAGCAGGAAAGATGCTGATTATCTAGAGAAACGTCTTTCTCGCCTTAACAAGATCTGGGAAAAGTTTGTACACAATCACCAGCTATTGGAAGAGTCCGGAGCAACGGACATCCAGTACTTTACTGATGATATCTTTAACATCACGAAAAAGGTCTATGAAGAGGTTTTACAAGATATGCTGAAAAGAAAAGCAACTCTGCCGTCTTTAACTACGAGGAAGGCCGGGTTGGCAGCTGCAACTACAAGCATCGCGGAGCAGTCAACCTCTGCGGAACCTATAAAAGGTAAATTAACTTCTAGATTCAGTTTTGATGACATAAAGTTTCAGGTAGCCCCTCGGGAGACTACAGAGTCAACCGAGAAACAACAGGACCTTTTACGTCGTCAATACTGTAACTTCAAAGCTTTTCAGCGAACTGTGGAAAAGATCGACTTGAACGTTTCGATGGAGAAGTGGGAATTAGAAGATAGTCTGAACGTCCTCAAAATCAAGTGGGAACTTATTGAAAAAGCGAACTGGGAACTAGACTATCTCTTTTCGGAAGAAGACCAGATATACAAAGAAAAATATGAGGCTGCGGAGAGTATTTATGATGACTTGCGAAAGAAAATTCAACGTAACATTTGGAATAATGCGCACTACGAAAAGTCGACGCCCAAAATCGTAATACCTGATTTTTATGGCAACTACAACCAGTGGCTAGCCTTCCGAGATCTCTACGTAGAGAGTGTGCATAACAATCCTGTATTTTCAAGTGCGCAGAAGATGCAACATTTGAAATCCAAACTCAAGGGCGAAGCGGAAAAATTGGTGCATCATCTTGGCATTAGTGCTGAAAATTATACTACATTTTATCTTTACATTTTTTACATGCTTGCTATATTTTCTTTGCTTTGTGCTGGATGCTCATCCCACTTTTTTCCCTCGGGAGTATGTACGGTCAACGTACAGACATCGCGTATGCATTTTGCTTACGCTGCATTCGACCTGACCTACTTTACGCATTTTACTTAATAATTAATTCAGTTGACTATAAACTGTCGTAACTATCGCCGCGGATTAGCATCCATTATACTTAACTTGTACGTTTATCGTAATAAATCTTTTATTCTTAACTAACCGTGGTTTCCGTCAACTCAACAACTAAACTTAACACACCTTTGAGCCATACAAACTTTGATTAGCTAACCTTTTAAGTCCTACGACTTGAAAGGTTAGCTTATCAAAGTAAAGACTTAGGTAATCAACAATTGGGGTGATTGCAATCGTTTATATTTTTCTGCACAGAAAACGTTTCAATTACTTTTGAAAGGGAACTTAAAAACATCGCCACCAATCAAATTCAATGACATCACCATTAAAAACAAAGTATCCGTTTGTTATTTAGGGTAAGGGCGGTTTCAGATTAGCGTATTTTGCTGCGTATACGTTCGTTTCAGCGTACGTGCTCACACGCGCGCTACACCCGTGTACGCGAGTCCGGTTTTTCGAAGCGCGTACGCTTCGAAAAACTTATAATGCTTATAATTGAATGAACACATCAATGACACAAAGACGACGATATTGTACTAGCATAGAGCATAGATATTTATTTATAGAGATGTTTTTCTTATTGCCGCTTTTAAGACAAACTTTCTGCGACCCAAATTGCCGCTTGGCGGCGTAACAGTCGCGTGAGTGTCAGTGCAACAGCTGTCTATTTCTTACGCCAAAGCAATGCAAGACAGATGGCGAAAGACGCTAGCGCCGCCAACGGCGCCAACTACGAACTACACTAATGACAACCGTCAATACGCCAACTTTAATCGGCACATGACATCCTTAAGAAATAAGCTTCTTTAATGTAAATCATCTGTATTCATTGGTACTAGGCAACCAATCTATGATAACATGCGTTGCGTAGCAACTGGTGTCAATAACGATTTATTATTCCACATTTATAATATACGTTAATTTAATTACAAGCGTGATATTTACACTGAAACTAAAATATTTGTAGTCTTCAAATAATGTAATTTTAAACTTGCTATTTACGATTTTGGTATTTGTAATTAATAAGTTTATCAAATGACTTTTACATTGACAGATTATAATGAAAGGGATGGCGAAAATACGACATCCTGAATATAAAACCTTTTTGAAAAAAATACAATATTTATATCGTCTAGCGTAAGACTGCCTCGTTGGTCTAGCGGTAGTGCATACGACAGCTGATCATGAGGTCTCGGGTTCGATTCGCGGGCCGGGTTTGGAAAATGTTGCTAAGGTTTTCTGTTAAGAATTTCTTAGTGACAAATTATTAGGAATTTCTGTCAAGAAATTCTTAATAATTAGCCTGAACCCCTGTGCATCAGAAAGCACGCTAAGTAGTCCCGGCTGTCATGATCTATGGCAGTCATTAGTAGGAAGTCAGTGCCCTCAAATATACCTACTGACTACTGGTCTAACCTTAGAATGATATAAGATGGCAGTCGCTCCGTGTAAAATCAAATCTCGGTAGACCAGTAATAGCAGGTCCCTGTGCAACTAAGAAAATGCTAGGGTGATGATGATGATATCGTCTAGCGAAAATCAGGGCGCGGTCAGACTGTGAGCTATAATGATAGTGGATGATATGCTAGTCACGTTAAAGCGCATGCTGATCACATAAGTGAGCTTTTGTTTAGATAGTACCATTTTATTACAATAAGTAAGTGTTTTTATAATAATATTAAAATACAGAACTTATAGAGCAAAATAAATGCAATTCTGTCATTATGTCAGATTATTTCATCAACCTAAAAATATTCATACTCTTTTTGTTGGAATCGATGCCTTACCAATGCTTGAAAAGTAATAAGTACTCAGATATAGCATTTTAGACCTTGCTGAACCCAGCGTGACAAAGAATGTAATTTGAAAAGTGGTAAACATTTTTAGACCGCGACCGTACATATGCGCGACGGCCGCCATTTGTGGTCAACTTTCGTGAACCGACCTATACCAGTTGCGCGTGTGCCAAACGACGCGCCTGTACGCGCCTACATGCGCTTCCAAAAATGAGTTTATACACGCATATAAAACGCTAATCTGAAACCGCCCTTAGTTTTAAAGAGAAACTTTTCATATCAAAGATATCAACTGCGACATGGGGGCTTTCGTTCAAAACTTTAAAAGTAATTTATGGTGCAACATATCTGGGTTGTATGTGTTATGGCTAGCCTGCATGGGCTAATAGAGCTACTATCGGTGCTGTACGACGTAAAATGCTACAAAGTCAACGTCTCGCGTTGATAGTTTTGTGCAAGGCTTATTGAACAGTTAATACTTAAGCTTTGCCAGTGCCACTGGCAGGTGTATTTTCAGTCGATCTTGAGGCACAAAGACGAGCAGCAATGTATTACGAGACACGAGATAACATGGATCTAAATCTAGCTCCGCGCGACAGACTAACAAACTTATAATGATCATAGATGGTACTACATATAAAACCAGTTTTGGATGATCCCTGTTTTGTTTAGGACTACGTACAAAGGAGAGGTCAAGCTGTACAACGAAAACCAGGCCAGGGGGTCTAACCTATTTGTATTCTGTCCGGCTGCAATATAGGCGACTTCGGGTTCGCGCGCCCGACTGCCTTAGCCATCAATACTGCACTCCTTACTTCGCCCGCAGTATTGTTGCCCTACTCCCTCCTACCTCTCCTATCACTGGTGGAAGAGACCAGTCTTCTAATAATAGGTAACACCTGTTAGAAGCTGGTTTCCAACGGGTAGGTACCACCACCCTGTCTATTTTGGTCGCGAAGCAAACTTGCGTTCCGGTTGAAGGGCAGAGTAGCCGTTCCCATCTCTCCCATCCTTTCCCTGGGTGTTGTGGAGTCTGCGTGGGGCTTGAGGCCAGCTTGGCAAAAGTCGTGGTGGGTTTGTTGGGCGTGGGGGGTCTGACTTGCAGTTCAGGGAGACCTGGTGGAAATGGTTACGCCGGCCACCTGCCGGTCAGTAGGGGACCCGAACCCGAGGCCATCCTACTCGGGAGGCTGTTCCGCTAACCGGCGAAAATCTCGTTCTGCAGCCATCGTGCCGGGTTAGGAGACCGGAGTGGATCCCGGTGGCTGCAGACGAGCGGGCACCGGGGGCCCTACCGTGCTGCATGTCAGCTCCCCACACAACTCGCGGATCCACCCCGCACACGGCTATACACTTTCTTTGGGCACCACTTAGACTTCACCACACTCATTTCCCCTATCCCTCGCTCTCTCTCAGAAATCATGGCGCGCAAGAAAAATAAGAGCAGAAGTTTTACCACGGCGGACTCCATATCCACAATAAAAATGGATTTCTGTAATATTAGGGGTCTACACAGCAACCTCAACGCCGTCCATCACCACCTTGAGACAGCGCGGCCTGCCCTGCTCTTTTTAACGGAGACGCAAATAGGCGCCCCGGACGATATATCGTACTTGAAATACCCCGGTTACGAATTGGAGCATTCCTTCCACCGTGAAGCCGGGGTGTGCGTTTTCAATTCTTTTCTTCCTTCGGGGCCTCGAGCATCGAGATCTGTCAATTTTGTGGCTACGAGTAGATCATGGGGGCCAATCCCGAATCTACGCGTGCCTTTACAGGTCTCATGCCAGTGAGTTGGGGCCAACTCAATTAATTGAGAGCTTCCAAGAGGGGACTGATAAAATATTGGAACCCGTGGTTTAATAAAACCTGTAGGGAGGCTGCGCAACAAAAGCAGTCAGCATATATGGCCTGAAACGAGACCAGGAAGAGTCGAAGTCCTTGGGTCGAGGAGAAGAAACGCTTATTCAACGCCGCTTCTAGATCCAGCAAGAAGGCTATTGCTGAGGCCAAGGCAGAACACGTTGCCAGAATTGGTGAGCGGCTTGGAAGATATCCCTCAGGAAGTCGTGCTTTCTGGTCGCTCGCCAAAGCTGCGCAAGGCTACTTCTGCCAGATCAGTCTCCCGCCACTGCGTAAATTTGATGACAGTCTGGCCCATAGCGCAAAAGACAAGGCTGACGTCTTGGTCCAACTATTTGCCTCGAACTCGACCTTGGATGACAAGGGAGCCACACCACCGTCCATCCCCTGGTGTGGGAGCTCCCTGCCTGAAATCCGCATTACACAACGTGCGGTCAGGCGGCAGCTCAAACTTCTGGACATCCACAAGTCGAGTGGGCCTGACGGCATCCCAGCAGTGGTGCTGAAGACGTGCGCCTCTGAGTTGACCCCCGTATTAACGCGCTTATATCGTCTTTCCTATAATACTAACAGGGTTCCATCTTCGTGGAAGATAGTCCATGTTCACCCTATTCCTAAAAAGGGAAGAGTGACAGATCGGACCCGTCAAACTACAGGCCAATAGCGGTAACGTCCTTACTCTCCAAGGTAATGGAGCGAGTCATCAACAACAAACTCCTCCAGTACCTAGAGGATCGCCAGCTGATCAGCGACCGCCAGTACGGTTTCCGGCATGGTCGTTCGGCTGGCGACCTTCTAGTGTACCTTACACACCGCTGGGCAGAAGCCTTGGAGAGTGGGGGCGAAGCTCTAGCCGTTAGCCTTGACATTGCCAAGGCGTTTGACCGGGTCTGGCACAGGGCACTTCTATCGAAGTTACCATCTTATGGAATCCCCGAGGGACTCTGCAAATGGATTGCCAGCTTTCTGGCTGATCGGAGCATTAAAGTCGTCGCAGACGGCAGCTGCTCCGAAATGAAGTCGATCAACGCTGGCGTCCCACAAGGCTCGGTGCTCTCCCCAACGCTGTTCTTGCTCAACGCATCTTGCATATCAATGACTTGTTGTCAATTGAGAACATGCATTGCTATGCAGATGACAGTACGGGTGATGCGCGGTACACCAGCCACCAGAATGTCCCTCGGAGCCAGGTACAGGAAAGACGATTGCAACTTGTGTCTGAAGTTGTGACGTCAATCCTTGACGCATCACTCGGCCCGGTCGACCCCGCCGCCCGCGCCCTGCAACGGGCTATAAATATGGAAGCGCTGGCCGCGTTCGGCCCTTTTGCGGCGGTTACAGCTCCGAGTTAAGTCACCAACATCTCCTGGACCATCGGCAGCGGGATTCTCAACAAAAACCCCACCCCATCGCCGAACCACGCGACCCTGTGTAAATTTTTATTAATTCCTAATTTTTTCGCTTGCTAAATGATGTCTAAAATTAATTGAGAATTAAATCAATTTTTATTGTAACATTTAACCACGTTTCTCATTTAAACACACCCTAGTAGGGATAACGTAACAGCGGACACCTGAAAGGTTTTTTTACGTTACAGTGGCGCCCACGGGAATATTATAGGTAGGGTTTTGTTGAGAATCCGCTGCCAATGAGTCTTTTTTTTTATTTTTTGTGTATGTGTGAAATCGTTCCAAACCAGTGTGTAATTATTTTAGTGGCATATATTGTTTCTTTTTGCTTCTTTTATTGTGGACGGGAAGTCGGTGGTGTTATGCCGGCCACAATAGACATTTTCTCTTTTTGTTTTGTTGTGCTCGGAAGGTCGGGCGTGTTGAGCCGGTCACAACAGACAAATTTTGTCTTACTACGCTTGGTAAGCATTTTTATATTATAACCTTTTTCTGTTACCGCGTGTGATAATTATTGTGTATCAACCGCATAAGTAACGAGTTATAATCGTTCGACTGCGGCCACGTGTCCTCTAAAGACGCGCTAAGGTCACATTCGTCGATCGCATTCTTTGTACTTTTGCGATTTATGGCCTCATGTCCACTAACGACGTGCTAAGGTCACCTTCGATGATCGTACGCTTCGCGATTAACTTTTTTAAATGCCACTAATGTAATTAAGTGCTACTGGTAATTATTGCTAATAATCTGCTTTGGCTGACTTATGGAACGAATTCACACCCTTCTCTTTTTCATTTCTTTCTATTTTCTACTATAACCTTCTGCTAGTGATTTTGTACGGCGATATATTTATATAAAGTCGGTATTATTTAATACTTTTACCGCCTACTACGGCGATTATCTTTTAAAATTAACTATTACTTTTCTTTCTTACTAAGATAGTTGCATCTTTGTTATGCCACGTTTACTTATTATAGTTGGACTGGCTGAGAATGAACGTACCTAAAGATGCTAGCGTATTATATACTAGGTATCTAGCTAGAATTCCGCGTTCATTTATTAATAAAATGTACACGTGTCACATGCAGGTTGCTCACTAACAATAATGAAAAAGTTTTATCTTTGTTTAATTGGTATATAAATACGAATATCATCGTAGAATTATTAGTTGTTCGTTTTGTCAAATGTTTATTTTGCTACAATCGTTGTTTTTGGTCTTCGATTTTATCTCCTTGTTACTACCTATTGGTATGTGGTTTGAGAATGCATCTATTTATGCATTTACTGTTCATTGTGAACTCAATCATAAAATTCCTGCGTCGCAATTATTGAATTATATTTTTTTTTGTAATGTTTTGTGTCGCTAGGATTGTTTCTTTCAATGTCTGGTTTCTATTGAAATATATAAAACATATAATGATAAATAAATGATAAAATTAAACCGCTGACGGCCGGAAAACTACTTAATTGTCAATATGTAACTTGTTTCCTTTTTACTAAATGCTATGCATCTGGTTTTACTAGACCAGTTTAAGTAGTGGTTATATTGTGTTCTTGTGTTAACGCAAATGTTATTATATCTAACTGAATTTATCAAACTTAATTGAATTGAAACTAACTTTAACTAAAGTGGGTATTTGCACATAAATTGAATCAATAACTTCTTTTCTTCAATAAATAAGTGCCTATTTACATATGAATCAAATAAATAATATTTATACCTCATTAAATAACTAAAGTGGCTGTTTACACACAAATTAATAAATAATTTCAATACTTAAATAACTAATGTGGGTACTTATACATAAATCAATAATTTATATACTTTAATAACTAAAGCGAATTAATTGATGTACAAGTTTAAGAATACCCTTTCGTATTTTACAATCAACTGTTTTAAACCTAAAAGCTGAATAAAATAACTGAATCTTATTCTATTACAGCATAAATAAGTTTATAAACGATTGGGTACAGTTTCATTCACAACAATGTAAGACGCATATCTATACAAAGTTATAATTACCTACATAATTATTTGTGAAGGCCAACAATGGTACTTTTGTTTTCGAGTCGAAGCTCACAAGATAATGCATTGTGTTGTGTTAATGATTTATGTAAACATGCTAACATAAAATGAATAAATATTTCAGTTATAAATTGTAATAAAGTTTATTAAATGTAATATTGTTACAAAGAATCTGTTATTTATCTAACTAATTATCCAACTATCTGATAACTATCTAATTTGACATAACTATATAAACATCAGATATGTTTCTCTTGGTGATTTCCATATAAAAGATCTTAAATTAACTCACTACAAAGTTTAAAAATGTAATGATTAATGCTCATCACTAATGATCTAATCACTAAAATAACTTAACACTTGGTTGCAAATAGTGCATAAAAATCTTTTACTCCTAATTATAGCTAAATCATGTACCCAAATATCTTGTTACATATAGCTTTGGTAATGACTGATCGTAATATAATAAAAAAAAATTCCCTTATGGCTCAGTGGCTGAAAGGTTGTTGTCGGATCGGTCTGTGGTTCGATTCTCGATTGTGTTTTTTTTGTGTTTTTTAACTATGGTAGTGTATACTATGTCGTCGACAGTCTCCTTCGACGATGTACTATACATTACATCTTGCCGTGAATATTTTTTTTTGTGTGTTGTTGGCTATGTTTGTGTACACTATGTCATCGATTGTCTCCTGCGGTGATGTACTATACATTGCAACCTATTCCGAATTGTGTATTTGCCGTTGTCGATTTTGTATCATAATCAGAAACCAGTTATTTGTCCGCGAGAATGGAATGCGGCCGGCGCCAAGCGCGCAGTGATGACTCACGTGTTCACTGGTTCAAACCTTCATTGTTATTCCATTTTAAATGAATACAAATTGTCCTTGCAATATTGCATCTACCTTGTTAATGAGCAATTTGTTTGTGATACTGCCAACTAATCGTATAATTGTAGTATCGTAATATAGTAAGATCGTAATATTGGTTTACGACTTATACTCTTTCAATTAATTTCACTTATCGAATATGGGTGGTCAGCTGGTGCCTACCAACATAGACTGGGTGACTATTTGCTATAAAACTCACGTATAATACCTCTTCGCGCGTCGTGTATTATAATGAATGCGACTCGCATCGTGAATGAATGTTGGCTTGTTCATGCGTATGATTGTGTGTAGGCCTTTTTGAATGTGATGAATGTCAGGTTATAGGAACGTTCAATGCTTGGTGACGTATGAATGGCCGAGGGTTATACTTGTTTTTTTTTTCCTCTTTCAGGGTTAATAGTTGCCTTGTATTTAACCTACTGACACCACTACCACTCATATGTTTCAGGGTCCTGGAATGCAGTGGCCGCCTACCAGCCACAGAATTTTCCCTCTGGAAAAATTCTGGCCTAATGGGGGGAGTGTGTGACGTCAATCCTTGACGCATCACTCGGCCCGGTCGACCCTGCCGCCCGCGCCCTGCAACGGGCTATAAATATGGAAGCGCTGGCCGCGTTCGGCCCTTTTGCGGCGGCTACAGCTCCGAGTTAAGTCACCAACATCTCCTGGACCATCGGCAGCGGGATTCTCAACAAAAACCCCACCCCATCGCCGAACCACGCGACCCTGTGTAAATTTTTATTAATTCCTAATTTTTTCGCTTGCTAAATGATGTCTAAAATTAATTGAGAATTAAATCAATTTTTATTGTAACATTTAACCACGTTTCTCATTTAAACACACCCTAGTAGGGATAACGTAACAGTGGACACCTGAAAGGTTTTTTTTACGTTACAAAGTCGAGGACACTCTAGGGCGCGCCTCCAAATGGGGTGAAAAGAACCTTGTTCAATTTAACCCCACTAAGACACAAGTATGCGCGTTCACTGCGAAGAAGGACCCGTTCGTTATAGCGCCTCAGTTTCAAGGAGTACCCCCGCATATTGCCGAGAATATTGGGATCCTGGGCGTCGTTATATCGAACAAAGTCCAATTTGGGAGTCATTTGGAGGATAAAGCCAAATTGGCAACCAAGAAGCTGGGAGTGCTGAACCGGGCTAAGCGGTACATCACACCAAGCCAAGGGCTATTGTTTTAAAATTGCAAGTCCGGCCACATGTGGAGTACTGCTCACATCTCTGGGCCGGAGCGCCAAAATATCAGCTTGATCCACTTGACTGCCCGCAGAGACGAGCTGTTCGAATCGTCGATGATCCCGATCTCACGGCTAGACTAGAGTCGCTGGAGCAGCGGAGAGACTTTGGTTCTCTCTGCGTATTTTACCGACTCTTTCACGGGGAGTGCTCCGAAGAATTGTTTAATTTGGTACCAGGGTCACCCTTCTACCAACGTACTACTCACCGACGCAGTAGAGTTCACCCGTACTACCTGGAAGCGTTCTCATCTAGTACGGTGCGCTTCCAGTGATATTTTCTACCACGTACGTGTAGGCTCTGGAATGAACTACCTGCTGCGGTGTTTCCCGAGCACTATGACTTGTCCTTCTTCAAACGAGGTTTAAAGAGAGCATTACTTTCACGGTAGGCAGCGGCTTTGCTGTGTATACCCTGACATTAGCGAAGTCCATGAGCAGCGGTTACCGTTTACCATCAGATGGGCCGTTCGCTCGTCTGCCACTAGCAGCAATAAAAAAAAAATGAGTATCCTTTGTACATGAGTGTAAGTTTTATTGAAATCAATTTCGCCATTTAAGAGATCTTAAGCAATATAGGGAAATACAGACAGACAGACAGACATAAATTCTAAAAAATATCAAGTATTGCTTTTTAGCATTTTCTTATATTTTTTAGCTATTTAAGTCAAAATATCTTTAATGTACAGACTTTTTCACCTCTACAGTTTTATTATAGAATAAATAACTGTCTTTACAAAGATATTGTTTTCTTAGAAATATTGAATAGGGGCGAGCAAAATAACGGCTTTCTGTGTGACAATAAGATATTATGTACTTATGTGATGTAAGTATGTTAGAGCAATCGGAGGAATTTTGTACTGACAAATGTTATCTGTATGAGGAATAAGGTAGTTGCTCTATGTTTTAATTTATTATTTTATGTGAATAGCGCCAAGTTTTCTTCGCTGTTGAAGAGATATTAATACCGTTTTAGTAATGTCTGTTTGCTACGCTATCATAACAGAACTCCGTTAAGTATTTGGCTTCGTACAAAATCTTTTCAGAAGTAAAGCTCGTAGGATAAGGTATTAAACTAAGATTAACGGAATACGTAATGGGCAATTAAGTAGTACAATACTCTCAAATATTACGAACATGGTTATCCCTCCAGGTTGTGGTGTTCAAACTTAGTTGTTTTATTGCAACTCTTCTAGCTTTTTTACGAACAGGTATATTCTGACAAATCTAATTGGAGTAGATAGAGGACCCCTGGAACCAAGGCGGCAACCTTGGATGCAACAATCATAAAGTTAGGATCATGATGATGGTGGACCATGATTTGAAAGTTTGGCTCCGGTATAGCGCTTGCTATAACTTCCAATCAGTATTGCCATTTTAGGATCACAATGAGGTGTTCAACTTTCACTTGCGGCTTCATTGCTTCCACTGCTGGACTTAACTCTTCTAATTTTCTTCAAAGTTACACCAGGAGTCGATAGGATTTGGCCTACTATACCAGCTGGCCAGTTGGGTTGCCACAGGGTTTGGTGTCGAGTTTTTCGTCCCTTCGCAAATATATTTATAACTTCATGTGTTTTCATTAGTCGCCTTTATTCACACCGCCGGCCGCTATAAAGAAAATAAGAAAATCCATATTTCTTTATTTTTATATTTATGTATAATCGATACCCATTATCATCATCATCATCCTAGCGCTGTCCCGGTTGCGCTCCAAAACCCACGCCTTGGAGCCCGGGATCCGCTTTCCGGCTATGTCTCCTCCACTTCGCACGGTCTTCAGCATCCCTGGTGGTTAGTTGGTTGGCACGCATATCATCCCTTACGACGTCAAGCCAGCATTTTTTTGGCCTTCCCCGTTTACCGGGGCCCGGTGGAGGTAGCATGGCAAGACATTTGTTACCCACGTAAGATGCCGGTTGACGTAAGACGTGGCCTTACCAGCGTAGACGACACTCTTGCAGTTTGTCAGCAATGTCACGGACATGAAGGCTACCCCGGATGCGGGAGTTCCTAATGCGGTCCTTCCGCGTGACACCACACATCCAGCGCAGCATGTTCATCTCCGTGACACGCAGACTCTGCTTGTGTCGCTCAAGCACAGGCCACGTCTCACTGCCATATAACAGGACAGGTCTAATGATGGATTTATATACCTGTCCTTTGAGCTTAACTGGCATTCTGGGGTCACAAATGACACCGCTCACCTCACACCATTTGGCCCAGGCTGCCGAAATGCGTGCCTTGACGTCGCAATCGATGTCACCAGACGCGTGCAGTACTGATCCCAGGTACTTGACCAGGTCCTTTCGCTGGGCAATGTCTCCGCCTATACGAATTGACGCGGGATCAGTACTGTTGCAGGCCAAGTACTCGGTCTTCGCCACGTTTATTTTCAGACCGCCGTTCTCAAGCGACATTATATTTGTGTATTATTAATGTTAGTCAGAGAGTCACCGGTACTCTCCGAGCCTTATATCGCCTCAAGAATTTTCTGCCTCCCGAAACCAAGACAATGCTTGTGCAGACCTTAATCTTTCCCTTAATCGACTATGGTGATATGTGCTATTATGACCAGAATAATAATAATAATTGTATTTATTTTCTCTCATCACAAAGGTACACAGTTTAGGAAATAAAATATATTGATCAGACAAAATTCCTTTGTGAGATGCTGGTGTCTGTGGTAGGAAAAGAATCCTGTGTTTCAGATCACCAGAAATGCAGAACATCTCAACAAATATGACCGACTTCTAAATAACTGCATTCGATTCATTTATAATCTTCGCAAGTATGATCACGTATCTGCTTTCCGTTCCGAACTCAAGTGGTTACCCATACGTCAACGCCGGAGTTTGCGTGCTCTCTTTTCTATTCTTACTGCCCCTTCTCCTCCTGATTACCTAAAACATACTTTCAATATCTCTCTTCTACTCATGAAAGGGAACTTCGTTCTTCTCATAATTTACTTTTTGCTTGTCCTACTCACACTTCTGGTTTTGTCAATTCCTCCTTCATAGTTCAAGCTGTACTGCTTTGGAATAGGCTCCCTCCTGAAGTCAGAATGTCCACCAACCGTTATGCATTCAAAATGAAAGTCCGAGAGCTCCTATTTAGTAGATTGAGGGAATCAGCACATCATTCGCATCAGTTATAGTATATTATATATATATATATATATGTGTATATATATTATATAATTATGTTTTTTTATATGTATAGTACTTATTTAGATATCTATAATATGTATTTATTATATATACTCATATGTTGCAGTATTTATCAGACTACTATAGGTATAAATATAATAATGTATTACCTAATAAATAAGGTATCTGGTTTATATATTATATTTCTTTTTTCAGTATTCGACTTTCTACACTGCTTCCAATGCACCTACCACATTTATTTCTGCACAACCTAAAGGTCGACTGTTAGAGAATGCCTAATGGCATTAAGTCCACCCATGTACACTTTAGTGCATAAAGATTAAATAAATAAATAAAAATAAATATTAGTATATTTAGTAAGTAAATGTAAAAATTGCCGGGAATTTCAAACACGGCCGTCTGTTTCGTATTGGTTGAATAGGTCTTTTCAACAAAGAAAGTTTTTTAAAGCTATCAAGGCTAGCGTTGAAAAAAGCAGGATAAAATCACGTTTCTTTCCAATTCCGTTGTTTTTTTCAATGTTTCATTCGAAAGTTTCAGGAAAATTTGCCAGTATATATTTCACGTTTTTTTTGACGCGGGATCAGTACTGTTGCAGGCCAAGTACTCGGTCTTCGCCACGTTTATTTTCAGACCGCCGTTCTCAAGCGACATTATATTTGTGTATTATTAATGTTAGTCAGAGAGTCACCGGTACTCTCCGAGCCTTATATCGCCTCAAGAATTTTCTGCCTCCCGAAACCAAGACAATGCTTGTGCAGACCTTAATCTTTCCCTTAATCGACTATGGTGATATGTGCTATTATGACCAGAATAATAATAATAATTGTATTTATTTTCTCTCATAACAAAGGTACACAGTTTAGGAAATAAAATATATTGATCAGACAAAATTCCTTTGTGAGATGCTGGTGTCTGTGGTAGGAAAAGAATCCTGTGTTTCAGATCACCAGAAATGCAGAACATCTCAACAAATATGACCGACTTCTAAATAACTGCATTCGATTCATTTATAATCTTCGCAAGTATGATCACGTATCTGCTTTCCGTTCCGAACTCAAGTGGTTACCCATACGTCAACGCCGGAGTTTGCGTGCTCTCTTTTCTATTCTTACTGCCCCTTCTCCTCCTGATTACCTAAAACATACTTTCAATATCTCTCTTCTACTCATGAAAGGGAACTTCGTTCTTCTCATAATTTACTTTTTGCTTGTCCTACTCACACTTCTGGTTTTGTCAATTCCTCCTTCATAGTTCAAGCTGTACTGCTTTGGAATAGGCTCCCTCCTGAAGTCAGAATGTCCACCAACCGTTATGCATTCAAAATGAAAGTCCGAGAGCTCCTATTTAGTAGATTGAGGGAATCAGCACATCATTCGCATCAGTTATAGTATATTATATATATATATATATATATATATATATATATATTATATAATTATGTATTTTTATATGTATAGTACTTATTTAGATATCTATAATATGTATTTATTATATTTCTTTTTTCAGTATTCGACTTTCTACACTGCTTCCAATGCACCTACCACATTTATTTCTGCACAACCTAAAGGTCGACTGTTAGAGAATGCCTAATGGCATTAAGTCCACCCATGTACACTTTAGTGCATAAAGATTAATTAAATAAATAAAAATAAATATTAGTATATTTAGTAAGTATATGTAAAAATTGCCGGGAATTTCAAACACGGCCGTCTGTTTCGTATTGGTTGAATAGGTCTTTTCAACAAAGAAAGTTTTTTAAAGCTATCAAGGCTAGCGTTGAAAAAAGCAGGATAAAATCACGTTTCTTTCCAATTCCGTTGTTTTTTTCAATGTTTCATTCGAAAGTTTCAGGAAAATTTGCCAGTATATATTTCATGTTTTTTTCCAATAAAATCGGAAAATCCGAAAATATTGAAATAAACGGGAAACTTTTCATGTTTTTATTTATTTATAGACTCACGCCTGTATCCCCGAAGGGGTAGGCAGAGGTGTAATATTACACCCACATTTCGCCATGAACTTTTAGGTCCCACGCAATAGGGGGCGAGCCTATGGCCGTACCGGGCACATTACCAGACTCCGTGCTGCTACTGAGAATTTTCTAACGGAAAAGCCCAATAACACTTTGCCCGACCTGGGAATCGAACCTGAGACCTCCCAATCCCACGCGCACATTTATGCCGCGAGACCAACGATGCAGTTTCATGTTTTATTTTTTCAAATCCTTACTTTACTTACTATAAGTACGGGATTTAACTAAGGATATTCTATGCTTTAACTTTTTCTATAAAATACCTACGTACCGATAAAATGTAGGGTATAATGAAAAAAAATCATCATTTTTGGTCGAACTCATACAAAAGATAGGAATCGCCTTCTTCCAGAGCTACTTGAAACTGGTTTACCGATCAAATTTACATTTAATGCAAGCTAAACAAGAAGCTTTTAAATTCGAGCTCGAGTCTGGTGAAGCTGACGATTCTTCGAACAGTGAAATTGGGATTGTGGACGAGGAGTGCTAAATGACCTACCTACCTATTTGTATTCACTAAATATGTATGTTTTATTTTTTCTTTCCAAAGGATTCCTTCTGTTAATTTTTGTATGTAACATGCGAAAAAAACGGAAAAAAAACACAATTAATTTTTTTTGTGAAAGAAAACAAATTGTTATTTTCGGCATTTTCAACGCTAATCAAGCCAATGGCACAGTGCCCAGAAGGGGATATAAAATATGAGCCCTATTAAATAGCATTATGTTTAGTACGCCATAAACCTAGATATACTTTTGATACTTTTAATCAGCAGACCCAAACCGTTACAGACAAATTGTGTTTAAAAGTATTTTTATAAATATGGCAGATTTGGCAGTAACGTGGTTGTCTAATCAACATAAAATACACATTGAAGTTAAACTACGGTTTACGTATTTTAGTTTTCCTGACAAACAGAGTGATCTAGCAACTACATTATTTATTATAATCCAACGTTTCGGCTACTTTACAGAAGCCGTGGTCACGGAAGACTGAGATGGCATTTGTCATTATCTTGAATGTGGAGGTTATTTCTAAGTACCTGAACACTGTTCAAGTACTTGTGGCACCAGTCTACGCAGAAAGAGCTCATCTAAAATAGTATTTTAATTTTAACGTGTAGCATACCAACAAAATACTGTAATATATTACTATTAACTTCGACTTACAGAATGACATCATAATACGTTCGTTATAATGGTTGCATCCAAAACTTTCGGCTTTGAGTCCAGAGTGCGTTTTACTCTATTTATATTATCATACGTAACCGACAGGCAAAGCAATGTATAGCGTAGACCTGTCAAGCAATTTGAGAGTATTGTTTCTCTGTAACAGCTATCATAATTAGCTCTTCATTACATCCGCAGGCCGGCACCGATATCGTTAGAGGCTACCCTTTCAGGGATTAGATAACCGTTGCATGAAATACTCCACCGAGACGACTCGCCAACGAAACATCAAATAGCTAGGTATGCTTGTATATAAGATGTTCTGTATAAAATAAATATTAAAATTTTCTTCATAAGAACTAAATTGAAGATTTTTCATGAAATAAAACGAAAATATTAACAAATACGTTTTGTGTGCATTTGAATGAAGATCACAACTGACTTGTAAGTACTACCTACTTATTAATTATTACAATGTTTTATAGATACAGAGAATAAAGCCGCGGCAAACAGCGAGTAAAAATTTGTACTGCACTTAATTTTGCAGTATAAAATTGCACAAAAGAATCTTAACCCAGTCTTTCCAACAAATATTATATTTTCCTCATCACGGTAACAAAAACTGACGGTAAATCACCTAAGAAACGAACGGTCAATAACTCTTAAGTCTGAGCGATAAGGTTTATAATCGCAACAGTATGTATGGGGAATTCATGCGTCCCGCCAGCGCAGGCGGTTAGAGTTTATCGTGAAGAGAATATTAAGTGTAAACAATATCTTGGGAATCACCTCAGTGATAACGTAGGCTTGTTGGTTGGGAGACATCACGCGTTTAGCTGGCTAGTAATATTGTATTCATTACCTGTTACCTGCGATTTCGCTCGCTTGACATTCTTAAGTCTACGTCATTGGTTCTAGCTCCACCTTTACACAATAATGGAATGTTCTTCTGAATAGTAGATAAGTGAGTTATTGGAATAGTTTTCTGCTATGATCTTATTATTGTTATGCCAACTTAGCTTATAGACCTACACTTTTTTTTTTTTGTTTTTTTTTGTTTTACGAGGTGGAAAATCCCTTCGGATCTCCGACTCTTGGGGGAAATAAGAGCCGGAGTATGTGGTGTTTCCACTAAAAACCACCTCGACTTCCGTCATGTACCCGTGTGTCGGAGGGTGGGGCATCACCAAAGCACTCGTCGCCACCCTCCGACGGGTATTGGCCCGCCAGATGGTCAGGCGGGCCCCGAACAAAACCCCCTTGGCGACGGATTAAGGTGTTGGACTCCGCCGCCAAAACGCCCAGCGGCCGCAGAGGATAGGGAGGACGGCAACGCAACACCGCATCTCCTCTTCCTCTGCGGCCCCACCGCGACGCATCGAATGGTGCGCCCCCATTTGGTCGCGGGAGATAGGGCGCGCGGCAACGCAACACCGACACGCCTCTCCTCCCGCGACCGCACCCGACTGCGAGGGACAGACAGAACTGTCCCCCGCACCCGCACCGTTGGACGCATCCTGCGCAGGCCCCTCCAAGTCCACGCGGAGCGTCCCCTCCTGAATCCCTCTTAGCTTCACCGCGGGTGACCAATCCACGGTTACTGAGCCCCCCCACCACGTCAAGGTGGAGATCCCACGGGGGGGTTATAGACGTACACTGCTCAACATAAGCCATACTAATTTTAACCCACTCGCATCCAACCATAATATTATATATTATAGTCTATCGACACATATTAAATTATAAAGTTATTATTAACATATTAGCTACGCAAAAACTTATAATATTGGAGCTCAATTACGTTAATATAATATAGGCCGTGTGCACTTGGCAAGCAAAGATTTGCTTGCATTCCCCTCTCCGCTCGCGCTAACTTTATAGTTGTAGACGCTATTATCATCGGTGAAGAACCTTAGGAGCAGGTCTTCTTCCACCGTTCAGTGGGATTCAGGTGGGGGGAATATGTAGGTGTGACTCTCGAAATAAGTTCGCCCTACGCTCTAAAATTACCGAGTGCCCTCGACTTTCCTTAGAGCGCTACCACGTGGATCTACATTGGCATGGCATGACTACCCCGCTAGGATACGAACTGGGTAGGCACTGACTTTACTGGATCGCTTGTCGTCTGCCTTTTGACCGAGGAGGTGGCGTACAGTAAAAATACTATATTTTCTTCTCATAGAGCCATCCGTTTAGGACTCTAGTACTAGACTCACAAACGAAGACACGTGTCTTTATATCTTATTCAGAGTTGACATGGGCACATCACCTAGCGTACATTTTGCCAGCTATATTTAAGTCGCTAGTAACAGGTATGAGGCGAACCTACTGCAGTTCTACCAGTACATACTAAGTGCAGTTTAGGCCACCTGTGGCTGTAAGTAGTCTAAAAACTTCCACCCATTCGTGATCCGCGTGATCCCCACTTTCGTCAAAGGGGGGCCAAGGTATCAATCGATCAGCTAATATTTATAAACTAGAACTTTAAACCCAATCTCCGAATATTAAATTAACTAGATCAGCCCGCGGTTACACCCGCGTTATTTAAGGCTACTGCTTCGCTCCCGTGGCTCATAGCGTGATGCTATTTAGTCTAAAGCCTTCCTCGATAAATGAGCTATCTAATACTGAAATAATTTTTCAAATCGAACCAGTCGTTTCTGAGATTAGCGCGTCCAAGCAAACAAACAACTCTTCAGCTTTATATATTAGTATTAGATAATCTTGATCTACGATGTGATAGAATCTGTAATCCTGACCAAACAGTTTCTGAATACAAAATGAGTTTTATGATAAGAATAATATTTGTACATCCTGAGAAATTTATTTTTTCATCATTAGCCCTGTACCTATATAAACTGTCCCAGTGCTGGGCATGGGCCTCTTCTCACTATGAGAAGGGTAAGGCCATAGTCCACCAAGCTGGCCTAGTGCGGGTTGGCAGACTTCACATGTCTTTCGAGAACATTATGGAGAACTCTCAGACATGCAGGTTTCCTCACGATGTTTTCTTTCAAACGGTGAAACGGCAAGCGATAATTAACAATTTAATACGCATATAACTCCGAAAATTCATTGGTGCGCGCTGTGGATTCGAACTCGGACCCTCTGCGTAGCAGTCTGTCGGTCTCTGCACTAGGCTATCGCTATTTCTTTTTTAGTCCGTTTTAATATCTTTTACGTCGTGTTACTATAAGGAATGTGCAATTCAGTGCTATTTCGCGGTTTTTTCTATATCAGTTCAATGATATTGGGATCAACTCAATTATTCTGAATCGTCCTATGACTAATTTCTTTTTTTTTTGTTTTGCCTTAATAAGACCTGTGAACTACCTTACGGGAGGCAAGTGAACCGAAAGACCCTTGGTTCACTTGCTTCTCGTAAGGTGGATCGACGACCTGGTTAAGGTCTTGAGGAAGCAGGTGGCTCAAAATCGATGTGGGAAATCGTTTTTTTGGGCACTCGGTAGAAACTGTTTGCGAGCCGTCGCGACTCCACGTTTCTACACAAATCGTGGTTCGGGCTAGCAGTAGGTACGTGAGAATCTTTCATAAAGATACTCGAAGTCTATTCACTAAAACCACTGTGGTATCTTCAACGTCTTATAAAAGGCAGGCTCATTGTAGTTGGTATTCTACCGAGATCCTGCTCGAGATTGGTGCGTCGTTTGGTGCTGGCTGTCCGAATCACATCTTCTCGGTGTCGTCGCCTTCACTCCGACTTGTGGTGGGGGTGAGGGATGTAAATTTCGTTCTCGCGCACCGCAGTCTGACCAACATCAATGCTTCATAGAAGGAGACAGTGGCGTTCCGAGATTCTTCGCTCTGGACCATAATAATATACTAATAAATCTAAACTATGTTAGTATCGCTTCACTTGCTCGTTGTTGTTGTGTGTTCGTGAGGCAATTGTCCGCGGAAGCGATTGAATACCACACCCTTCGGCCAAAAGTGCTCCTTCATGATAACATGCAGAAGCACGTCGGGATCCACACCATAAACGCCTTAAAGTTGACATTGCGTCGCGTCTCCAACAGCTGCACTCTCAGCATGGACTTCAACAGAATCAGGATCAGTAGCGATGCCGTGACGTCTCTCCACGATAACTGATCCGATTTACCGCCTCTATGGTAGCGAGACCCTGTGGCAAGCCTTGGAGGCATAGGGTTGGCAGTGGGCGTGTTTTAGCTGAGATAATGAGTTGCTTATAACAGTGGCAAAAAATATTTTACGTTGCTTTATGAAACGCCTAGCCGTACAGTCAAACCGTTGTATGAACCAGTTGGTTGCGAATTAAACAAGTTGCGACAATCTAATCTTCTGTCAAATCTGGTTTGGCTAGTAAGCGGACCCCAGGCTCCAACGCGAACGTCTTGAATTGGGTTTACAGCAGGACGATGATGTTTATGAATAGTTGTTACATGTACCGGTATGTGAACAATAAAAACAACGTTTTTAGCGCGAGATAGATGTTTAGAGGCAGTGGCGCATACCTCTTACTTCGCGAATGTTTCACAAAAATGCAATAAGTTACCCTACACACTACATTCCTGTATATTTAAGTAGTCTCTGCTATTTTTATTGACTGTGTAGTAGGTACATTGTTTTTGTATTTTTTACGTTTTACTTTAAAACTATAAATAGCAGAGTGTGAGTTGTCTATCAGCCAGAAACGCAAGAATTTTATATATACCTACACAGAAAATTGATTTCAATTGTTAATCTAATGTTTTACTGCCATTTCCTTTATTGCCTTTGGTTCAACGGAGTTAACTTCTAACTGTTCTCATAAATAGGTTCAGTTTGTCATTGTATAAGTAGAGCCCAATGTTCACAACGCAGTAGACCGGAGAGACCTAGAGGAGATGGCTGTTAATACTATTATAATAATAAGATTATAGGTATATGTATGTAGATATAATATATTAACAGGCCCTACGTTTAGAGGACGTATGAAGATGTGAATGATCACGAGACACAGAGATACGTAATGTCTCTAATTTTAATGGATAGTCTAGTGGAGAGACTAGCAGGCAGCTATCCAGAGGGTCTTGGATCGGTCTCGTCTCAACACTAAGGCGCACGACTCTCACTTGGCGCGTGCGATATTGTTAAACATCGCTCGAAAAATGGTGAAGGGAAACATTGTGAGGAAACCTATTTCAGGGTTCTTCATAATGTTCTCGAAAGACATGTGAAATCTGCCAATCTACGTAGTGGATAGGTCTTACCCTTCTCATGCTGTGAAAGGCTCGTGCCCAGTAGTGGGACAGTATACAGGGCTGTAGATGATGATAATTTTATATAGGTACATATAATATTTTGGTATGGGTAGCACGGGCTGTTTCCGCAACTCCACGTTTTAATCCCCATATCTACCACATCGCGTAGGTGTCGGTTTTCGTAGTAAAAGTAGTTTATGTCACTCCAGCCTTCTAACGTTATCATTCTAATGCACGTCGCAATGGCGCAATGATAAGGTGTGTGGACTACCACAACGTAAAGTGGTTGAGGTAGTCAGACGCCAGTCGCGTGGCAACCCAAAAATTCTGTAAAATCTGATTCGACCTGGATGACACTTGGGAATGCAAATCTCGCAAGATTTGAGCTCAAGCAAGATCTCGCGATTTTATGAAGCCAATCTCGCGAGATCACGCCAATTTCGAGATCTCGCGAGATTGGCAGTTTTGTATGTATTTTTGTAAATAATCGCAATATTTGAATAAAAAAGGACAAAAATAAAACCATTTTAAGTATTATAACATAAAAAATATTTTCAGGATCTTTCAATACCTAGACTTTTGTGCTTCAAACATTGTCTATAATATTTTTAATAAACTTTTATGAAGTAAACTTTTACGGACGGATCTGTCAAATAAGAAATGAAAGAAACAACCAGTCTTCGCTTCTAATATCAAACAAAAATCTTTTAGTAATAAAACATTTATTTTACCTATAATAAACAAAACAACGAGAGGTCAAAAAAAAACTTACTTATCATCTATGTTACTAAACTGAGGTATTATTATCAATTAGGTAAAACTGTATAAAACTATATCTACTCAGTAGACCTTTTAGATATTACAGATTAATTAACAAAATATACCAATAAGGCAGACTATTAGAAATTACAGATCCTAATTAACAAAATATACCAATCAAAGGAAAGATTGGTTCAGTTCAAATCACAAGCCATTATTACAAATTATTTTCAAAGAAGCATCTTTAGAAGCACAAAATGTACAAAGAATCGTCTGCTAAACGGGTTCCTTTTCTGTTGGCTAGATAACCAGCCGCTGAGAAGGCCCTTTCGGATTTAACGTTAATTGAAACCGCTGCTCTCAGGTAGACATCCACGAACTGCAAAAGTTTGCCTTTTGACCCCCCGGACTCGTACAAATTAATTTCATTTTTTATTAATGCCGATACCGACAGATTGCGATCCGTCCATGTCAGTTCACGCTTCGAATAAGACGTTTTTATGCTCAAGTGCAATCTCGTAAATCTCGCTAGATCTCGCCCTTTTTTCGACCGAGATTAATCTCGCTAAAAAAGGCCGAGATCGAACGAGATTGCATTCCCTAGATGACACCCGAATAACGCTAGGATGATGTGTTTAGCTAGATTGGAGATTATATGAAATGATGATAAATTATACTGAATCCTTACAGTCTATTTATAGCACACCCACACAGCATAACAAAGATATTCATGAAAATTTGCCGTTACGTGGGATCGAACCCACGCAGTGGCAAACTTGCATGCAACAGTGACAGTAGTTGCACAAATGCACAGTTATCGTCACTGATTCTCTGCGTAAGAGCTGTCACCGCTTTTCAACATGTCAAAACATACTTAGACACAAGGCAACTCTATAAGGGCCGGAACATACCTGACGGAAGATCCGTCGCGTTTTATCGGTCGCGTAACGCCAATACATACAAATGTATAGAAAAACGTTCAACCATTCACACCTGACCGATAATCCGTTAGTACGTCGAGCGTACTAACGGATTATCCGTCAACGTCGCGCGCACCACGCACCACGTGAATTTTGACCATTGAGTAAGGAATATAAATGGAGAGGGCAAATAGTATGTACATATAGAAAAATTACATTATTCACATATATAATTATATTTTATATTTTTATAGACTCACGGCTGTATCCCCGGAGGTGTAATATTACACCCACATTTCACCATTATTTTTTTTATACACATATATAATACGAAATCGACATAAAGCCACCAAACATAGTGTTGTACGTTTTGTCTTACGGATATCTCTGTCAGAAAAAGAGATAGCCATAGTTTACTGAATAAATTAATCATGACGATATTTTATTAGAAATGTCATTCGTGCCACTATCGCCATATTTTTCGCCAAGGTTTGTGATACATCTGCTGTGAAATCGTTGTCTATCGAACATAATAATTTTGTTTTTGTGCATAAATATGTCTAAAAAACCGATATTGGCTCTCAGAGAATATTTTGTTACATGTTTCATACAAGGGTCGTCTTTCGCTTTGCCATGTTCGCCCACATTTGCATTATGGAATAAACTAATCTGGCAAAAGATTTAAACTAACAAACGTAACTTACTACAAAATGTATTATTCTCCTCTAACCGGCTCCATATCGATATCGATTACATTCTGGAGAACAACCCAAATGGCAGCCAGTTTATTTGCCCGTTTCGTAGGTGTGCACGCTAAATTCTTAGGTATTGGACATACCATATCCATGTCATTCCCAGATCGGTGATTTTAAGATCGTAAGATTCCAGGGCCGCCAGACCTTACTTATTTTTTCAGAAATGAAATGTGTAGATTAATGTAGTGTTAGTATGTGCTATGAGTGTACGCATATTTGCTAGCTTGGATCGAGGGCCAACTTTTGGGTATGAGGTGCTAAAGGTCCACGGGAATAATTTCCATACATACCTATATAGAAAACATTTTATGTCTTGCTCTGCAACTGTAGTCTGTAACCCCTTCTATATAATTTGTATAAGTTTTGTTAAAAACCGTAACTAAATCATATTATCGTCTTTTATTTTTGAACCTCCATATCTAAATAGGATATAATTATATTCAAATAAGGCTTGCTGGCTACTATAAAAAATCTTCGAAGTCCGACATATTTTTAATAGTCAAACTCGAATTGCAACATAAATTACTACAGGACTTCAGTGACTACATAACATCAGGGAACACGAAAAATGATTAGGTAAAAGAATATAACAGTAAAATATTGAGCTGCCCTGAGTACGGCCCTGCACGAACAAACTTATATGTGTGCATAATAGCCACGCTTTCAGCGAATGTGTGCTGATACGCTCGACGCATTTTCCGTCAGATGTGTACCGATTCATTTGACGGAATAGACGCAACCGAAGATACGTTCGACGGATCTTCCGTCAGGTATGTTCCGCCCCTAAAGCATCAGCGTGGAAGCGGTCAATATTTACTTTTAGGGCCGAAACACATAACCGCGTTGCAGCGCCGCAACGCTAAAATCGGCGGTTTGCGGGGTTAGGGTACAACTCGCCCGGTCGAAAACTCGCCCGCAGGCGAGTTGTCCTGTTTGAAAAAATGTTGGGGCCGCACTCGCCCGAACGTATTTTTATGACTGGGCCAGTTGTACCCCTGAAAAATAACTAGGTGTCAAGTGGCCCACTGATGTACATTCTTATATAGATCTGATAGATGCGTCATTTTTCGTTGTTCCAAATCGTCGGGAGTAAAAAAATACTAGTTTTTTCATAAATTCTATAATATACTCCTAGTATGTAAAACATGTGATGTATATGTTGCAGTCAGAACTCTTAACCAGTCAAAACTACTATTGACTACCAAAATCAGTCAAAAATACTTTTGACTGTATGCTTTAGTGCATTATACTTTTGACTAAAATAACAATTAAAAGTACTTTTGCCCAATGGAGCTGGTTAAAAGTACTTTTGACTAACCTATCTACTTATTATGAAAAGTTCTGTCGCCCAATAAGGTTAGAAGACGAAGCCCTGCTTCGCAGGGCTCCTATTTTCGAGTGCGAGGTCACAAGATAACCTAATATAACCTATTAGGTAAGTACCTACACATAACTAAGTATCCGGGGCGGATGAGAACTTTTCAAAATACCTAATAGCTAAGTACCTACACATAACTAAGTATCTGGGGCGGACGAGAACTTTTCATAATACCTAATAGGTTATGTTAGGTTCTCTTGTGACCCCGCACTCAAAAATAGGAGCCCTGCGAAGCAGGGCTCTGTCTACTTAGCTTATTGGGCGACAGAACTTTTCATAATAAGTAGATAGGTTAGTCAAAAGTACTTTTAACTAAAACAACAGTACTTATAAAGAATATAAAATACTTTTGACTGGTTAAGAGTTTTGACTGCAACATATACATGTTTTACATACTAGGCGTATAGTATAGATTTGGAACCACGAAAAATTACGCATCTATCAGATCTATATAAGAATGTACATCAGTGGGCCACTTGACACCTAGTTATTTTTCAGGGGTATAACTGGCCCAGTCATAAAAATACGATCGGGCGAGTGCGGACCCAAATTTTTTTCAAACAGGACAATTCGCCCGCGGGCGAGTTTCCGACCGGGCGAGTTGTACCCTAACCCGGTTTGCGTTGCGGCGTTGCGGCGTCGCGTAAAAGAGCGTTTTATTGTCGTATGGTAGGGTATCCAGTTCTTCGTGATTTTTGAGTGTGGATAGACGTGTCTCTGCCATGGACTATCGTGAGAAACTTATTGCTTATTTGTTATTAAGAAGACATTATTCTCTTTTAAATATACGACAATGAAGATACTGGATACATGCATTTAATAAGGCTATGAATCCCAATGGCGAGTACTTTACTCGAAAATACAAAGCATTAAAGATAGACGAAAAAAATTTTTCGCCTACTTTAGAATGAGTATATCATCATTTGAACTTACTAAGTGGATTATCAAAATATACTGAAACAAACTGAATAATTGTCAACAATTATGACGTCATAACGCTAGAACTAGCGCCGCGTTGCGGCACCGCACCGCTACTATCGGCGGGGACGCTACTGCCGTTTCGGCCCTTATAGAGAGCAATAGGCTCGTCCCCTATTGCATTGGGACCCAAAAATAACTGGCGAAATGTGGGTGTGAAATAGACCACTGCCTACCCCTTCGAGGATAATGGTGTGAATTTATGTTGTGTTTATGTTTATGTAGAATGCAGTCCGTGACCATACAATTCTACATGAAAATTGTTCTTATTTTCATAAGAGTACTTCGAAATATTTAACAATAGTATATTGTAAGTGAAGTAAATACTTAGGTACATAACATAAACTGATAAAACAATGTAGGTAAGACTGTGTTCAGAAGACAGTTGGCAGCAACTGATTAATATTAAAAATAATAAATTAAATAATAAATATTAAAAATAATAAAAATAATATTAAATCGGGGACTAAGGAAAACCACACTATCATAAAGTACCCCTCATTATCTACTTTTGTGTAGAGTAGTGCAGCCACAGACACTGACATGATGTAATATTAATAGTAATCATCATCATCATCAGCCCTTTATACGGTCCCACTTCTGGGCAATAGTAATATTGTAACGTAATTTGTTACTTATAATACAGTAATTATTATAATAATTTGATGTAGCATGCGCAAGACCGCACACGTGTTTATTATTAGCCTTGTAATTTTTTTTGTGGGTGTAATATAACACCTCAGCCTACCCCTTCGGGGATACAGGTGTGAGTCTCTAAATAAAATAAACTAAATAAAAATAAAATTTTGAATGTGGAGGTTATTTCTAAGTACCTGAACACTGTTCAAGTACTTGTGGCACCAGTCTACGCAGAAAGAGCTCATCTAAAATAGTATTTTAATTTTAACGTGTAGCATACCAACAAAATACTGTAATATATTACTATTAACTTCGACTTACAGAATGACATCATAATACGTTCGTTATAATGGTTGCATCCAAAACTTTCGGCTTTGAGTCCAGAGTGCGTTTTACTCTATTTATATTATCATACGTAACCGACAGGCAAAGCAATGTATAGCGTAGACCTGTCAAGCAATTTGAGAGTATTGTTTCTCTGTAACAGCTATCATAATTAGCTCTTCATTACATCCGCAGGCCGGCACCGATATCGTTAGAGGCTACCCTTTCAGGGATTAGATAACCGTTGCATGAAATACTCCACCGAGACGACTCGCCAACGAAACATCAAATAGCTAGGTATGCTTGTATATAAGATGTTCTGTATAAAAGAAATATTAAAATTTTCTTCATAAGAACTAAATTGAAGATTTTTCATGAAATAAAACGAAAATATTAACAAATACGTTTTGTGTGCATTTGAATGAAGATCACAACTGACTTGTAAGTACTACCTACTTATTAATTATTACAATGTTTTATAGATACAGAGAATAAAGCCGCGGCAAACAGCGAGTAAAAATTTGTACTGCACTTAATTTTGCAGTATAAAATTGCACAAAAGAATCTTAACCCAGTCTTTCCAACAAATATTATATTTTCCTCATCACGGTAACAAAAACTGACGGTAAATCACCTAAGAAACGAACGGTCAATAACTCTTAAGTCTGAGCGATAAGGTTTATAATCGCAACAGTATGTATGGGGAATTCATGCGTCCCGCCAGCGCAGGCGGTTAGAGTTTATCGTGAAGAGAATATTAAGTGTAAACAATATCTTGGGAATCACCTCAGTGATAACGTAGGCTTGTTGGTTGGGAGACATCACGTGTTTAGCTGGCTAGTAATATTGTATTCATTACCTGTTACCTACGATTTCGCTCGCTTGACATTCTTAAGTCTACGTCATTGGTTCTAGCTCCACCTTTACACAATAATGGAATGTTCTTCTGAATAGTAGATAAGTGAGTTATTGGAATAGTTTTCTGCTATGATCTTATTATTGTTATGCCAACTTAGCTTATAGACCTACACTTTTTTTTTTTTGTTTTTTTTTGTTTTACGAGGTGGAAAATCCCTTCGGATCTCCGACTCTTGGGGGAAATAAGAGCCGGAGTATGTGGTGTTTCCACTAAAAACCACCTCGACTTCCGTCATGTACCCGTGTGTCGGAGGGTGGGGCATCACCAAAGCACTCGTCGCCACCCTCCGACGGGTATTGGCCCGCCAGATGGTCAGGCGGGCCCCGAACAAAACCCCCTTGGCGACGGATTAAGGTGTTGGACTCCGCCGCCAAAACGCCCAGCGGCCGCAGAGGATAGGGAGGACGGCAACGCAACACCGCATCTCCTCTTCCTCTGCGGCCCCACCGCGACGCATCGAATGGTGCGCCCCCATTTGGTCGCGGGAGATAGGGCGCGCGGCAACGCAACACCGACACGCCTCTCCTCCCGCGACCGCACCCGACTGCGAGGGACAGACAGAACTGTCCCCCGCACCCGCACCGTTGGACGCATCCTGCGCAGGCCCCTCCAAGTCCACGCGGAGCGTCCCCTCCTGAATCCCTCTTAGCTTCACCGCGGGTGACCAATCCACGGTTACTGAGCCCCCCCACCACGTCAAGGTGGAGATCCCACGGGGGGGTTATAGACGTACACTGCTCAACATAAGCCATACTAATTTTAACCCACTCGCATCCAACCATAATATTATATATTATAGTCTATCGACACATATTAAATTATAAAGTTATTATTAACATATTAGCTACGCAAAAACTTATAATATTGGAGCTCAATTACGTTAATATAATATAGGCCGTGTGCACTTGGCAAGCAAAGATTTGCTTGCATTCCCCTCTCCGCTCGCGCTAACTTTATAGTTGTAGACGCTATTATCATCGGTGAAGAACCTTAGGAGCAGGTCTTCTTCCACCGTTCAGTGGGATTCAGGTGGGGGGAATATGTAGGTGTGACTCTCGAAATAAGTTCGCCCTACGCTCTAAAATTACCGAGTGCCCTCGACTTTCCTTAGAGCGCTACCACGTGGATCTACATTGGCATGGCATGACTACCCCGCTAGGATACGAACTGGGTAGGCACTGACTTTACTGGATCGCTTGTCGTCTGCCTTTTGACCGAGGAGGTGGCGTACAGTAAAAATACTATATTTTCTTCTCATAGAGCCATCCGTTTAGGACTCTAGTACTAGACTCACAAACGAAGACACGTGTCTTTATATCTTATTCAGAGTTGACATGGGCACATCACCTAGCGTACATTTTGCCAGCTATATTTAAGTCGCTAGTAACAGGTATGAGGCGAACCTACTGCAGTTCTACCAGTACATACTAAGTGCAGTTTAGGCCACCTGTGGCTGTAAGTAGTCTAAAAACTTCCACCCATTCGTGATCCGCGTGATCCCCACTTTCGTCAAAGGGGGGCCAAGGTATCAATCGATCAGCTAATATTTATAAACTAGAACTTTAAACCCAATCTCCGAATATTAAATTAACTAGATCAGCCCGCGGTTACACCCGCGTTATTTAAGGCTACTGCTTCGCTCCCGTGGCTCATAGCGTGATGCTATTTAGTCTAAAGCCTTCCTCGATAAATGAGCTATCTAATACTGAAATAATTTTTCAAATCGAACCAGTCGTTTCTGAGATTAGCGCGTCCAAGCAAACAAACAACTCTTCAGCTTTATATATTAGTATTAGATAATCTTGATCTACGATGTGATAGAATCTGTAATCCTGACCAAACAGTTTCTGAATACAAAATGAGTTTTATGATAAGAATAATATTTGTACATCCTGAGAAATTTATTTTTTCATCATTAGCCCTGTACCTATATAAACTGTCCCAGTGCTGGGCATGGGCCTCTACTCACTATGAGAAGGGTAAGGCCATAGTCCACCAAGCTGGCCTAGTGCGGGTTGGCAGACTTCACATGTCTTTCGAGAACATTATGGAGAACTCTCAGACATGCAGGTTTCCTCACGATGTTTTCTTTCAAACGGTGAAACGGCAAGCGATAATTAACAATTTAATACGCATATAACTCCGAAAATTCATTGGTGCGCGCTGTGGATTCGAACTCGGACCCTCTGCGTAGCAGTCTGTCGGTCTCTGCACTAGGCTATCGCTATTTCTTTTTTAGTCCGTTTTAATATCTTTTACGTCGTGTTACTATAAGGAATGTGCAATTCAGTGCTATTTCGCGGTTTTTTCTATATCAGTTCAATGATATTGGGATCAACTCAATTATTCTGAATCGTCCTATGACTAATTTCTTTTTTTTTTGTTTTGCCTTAATAAGACCTGTGAACTACCTTACGGGAGGCAAGTGAACCGAAAGACCCTTGGTTCACTTGCTTCTCGTAAGGTGGATCGACGACCTGGTTAAGGTCTTGAGGAAGCAGGTGGCTCAAAATCGATGTGGGAAATCGTTTTTTTGGGCACTCGGTAGAAACTGTTTGCGAGCCGTCGCGACTCCACGTTTCTACACAAATCGTGGTTCGGGCTAGCAGTAGGTACGTGAGAATCTTTCATAAAGATACTCGAAGTCTATTCACTAAAACCACTGTGGTATCTTCAACGTCTTATAAAAGGCAGGCTCATTGTAGTTGGTATTCTACCGAGATCCTGCTCGAGATTGGTGCGTCGTTTGGTGCTGGCTGTCCGAATCACATCTTCTCGGTGTCGTCGCCTTCACTCCGACTTGTGGTGGGGGTGAGGGATGTAAATTTCGTTCTCGCGCACCGCAGTCTGACCAACATCAATGCTTCATAGAAGGAGACAGTGGCGTTCCGAGATTCTTCGCTCTGGACCATAATAATATACTAATAAATCTAAACTATGTTAGTATCGCTTCACTTGCTCGTTGTTGTTGTGTGTTCGTGAGGCAATTGTCCGCGGAAGCGATTGAATACCACACCCTTCGGCCAAAAGTGCTCCTTCATGATAACATGCAGAAGCACGTCGGGATCCACACCATAAACGCCTTAAAGTTGACATTGCGTCGCGTCTCCAACAGCTGCACTCTCAGCATGGACTTCAACAGAATCAGGATCAGTAGCGATGCCGTGACGTCTCTCCACGATAACTGATCCGATTTACCGCCTCTATGGTAGCGAGACCCTGTGGCAAGCCTTGGAGGCATAGGGTTGGCAGTGGGCGTGTTTTAGCTGAGATAATGAGTTGCTTATAACAGTGGCAAAAAATATTTTACGTTGCTTTATGAAACGCCTAGCCGTACAGTCAAACCGTTGTATGAACCAGTTGGTTGCGAATTAAACAAGTTGCGACAATCTAATCTTCTGTCAAATCTGGTTTGGCTAGTAAGCGGACCCCAGGCTCCAACGCGAACGTCTTGAATTGGGTTTACAGCAGGACGATGATGTTTATGAATAGTTGTTACATGTACCGGTATGTGAACAATAAAAACAACGTTTTTAGCGCGAGATAGATGTTTAGAGGCAGTGGCGCATACCTCTTACTTCGCGAATGTTTCACAAAAATGCAATAAGTTACCCTACACACTACATTCCTGTATATTTAAGTAGTCTCTGCTATTTTTATTGACTGTGTAGTAGGTACATTGTTTTTGTATTTTTTACGTTTTACTTTAAAACTATAAATAGCAGAGTGTGAGTTGTCTATCAGCCAGAAACGCAAGAATTTTATATATACCTACACAGAAAATTGATTTCAATTGTTAATCTAATGTTTTACTGCCATTTCCTTTATTGCCTTTGGTTCAACGGAGTTAACTTCTAACTGTTCTCATAAATAGGTTCAGTTTGTCATTGTATAAGTAGAGCCCAATGTTCACAACGCAGTAGACCGGAGAGACCTAGAGGAGATGGCTGTTAATACTATTATAATAATAAGATTATAGGTATATGTATGTAGATATAATATATTAACAGGCCCTACGTTTAGAGGACGTATGAAGATGTGAATGATCACGAGACACAGAGATACGTAATGTCTCTAATTTTAATGGATAGTCTAGTGGAGAGACTAGCAGGCAGCTATCCAGAGGGTCTTGGATCGGTCTCGTCTCAACACTAAGGCGCACGACTCTCACTTGGCGCGTGCGATATTGTTAAACATCGCTCGAAAAATGGTGAAGGGAAACATTGTGAGGAAACCTATTTCAGGGTTCTTCATAATGTTCTCGAAAGACATGTGAAATCTGCCAATCTACGTAGTGGATAGGTCTTACCCTTCTCATGCTGTGAAAGGCTCGTGCCCAGTAGTGGGACAGTATACAGGGCTGTAGATGATGATAATTTTATATAGGTACATATAATATTTTGGTATGGGTAGCACGGGCTGTTTCCGCAACTCCACGTTTTAATCCCCATATCTACCACATCGCGTAGGTGTCGGTTTTCGTAGTAAAAGTAGTTTATGTCACTCCAGCCTTCTAACGTTATCATTCTAATGCACGTCGCAATGGCGCAATGATAAGGTGTGTGGACTACCACAACGTAAAGTGGTTGAGGTAGTCAGACGCCAGTCGCGTGGCAACCCAAAAATTCTGTAAAATCTGATTCGACCTGGATGACACTTGGGAATGCAAATCTCGCAAGATTTGAGCTCAAGCAAGATCTCGCGATTTTATGAAGCCAATCTCGCGAGATCACGCCAATTTCGAGATCTCGCGAGATTGGCAGTTTTGTATGTATTTTTGTAAATAATCGCAATATTTGAATAAAAAAGGACAAAAATAAAACCATTTTAAGTATTATAACATAAAAAATATTTTCAGGATCTTTCAATACCTAGACTTTTGTGCTTCAAACATTGTCTATAATATTTTTAATAAACTTTTATGAAGTAAACTTTTACGGACGGATCTGTCAAATAAGAAATGAAAGAAACAACCAGTCTTCGCTTCTAATATCAAACAAAAATCTTTTAGTAATAAAACATTTATTTTACCTATAATAAACAAAACAACGAGAGGTCAAAAAAAAACTTACTTATCATCTATGTTACTAAACTGAGGTATTATTATCAATTAGGTAAAACTGTATAAAACTATATCTACTCAGTAGACCTTTTAGATATTACAGATTAATTAACAAAATATACCAATAAGGCAGACTATTAGAAATTACAGATCCTAATTAACAAAATATACCAATCAAAGGAAAGATTGGTTCAGTTCAAATCACAAGCCATTATTACAAATTATTTTCAAAGAAGCATCTTTAGAAGCACAAAATGTACAAAGAATCGTCTGCTAAACGGGTTCCTTTTCTGTTGGCTAGATAACCAGCCGCTGAGAAGGCCCTTTCGGATTTAACGTTAATTGAAACCGCTGCTCTCAGGTAGACATCCACGAACTGCAAAAGTTTGCCTTTTGACCCCCCGGACTCGTACAAATTAATTTCATTTTTTATTAATGCCGATACCGACAGATTGCGATCCGTCCATGTCAGTTCACGCTTCGAATAAGACGTTTTTATGCTCAAGTGCAATCTCGTAAATCTCGCTAGATCTCGCCCTTTTTTCGACCGAGATTAATCTCGCTAAAAAAGGCCGAGATCGAACGAGATTGCATTCCCTAGATGACACCCGAATAACGCTAGGATGATGTGTTTAGCTAGATTGGAGATTATATGAAATGATGATAAATTATACTGAATCCTTACAGTCTATTTATAGCACACCCACACAGCATAACAAAGATATTCATGAAAATTTGCCGTTACGTGGGATCGAACCCACGCAGTGGCAAACTTGCATGCAACAGTGACAGTAGTTGCACAAATGCACAGTTATCGTCACTGATTCTCTGCGTAAGAGCTGTCACCGCTTTTCAACATGTCAAAACATACTTAGACACAAGGCAACTCTATAAGGGCCGGAACATACCTGACGGAAGATCCGTCGCGTTTTATCGGTCGCGTAACGCCAATACATACAAATGTATAGAAAAACGTTCAACCATTCACACCTGACCGATAATCCGTTAGTACGTCGAGCGTACTAACGGATTATCCGTCAACGTCGCGCGCACCACGCACCACGTGAATTTTGACCATTGAGTAAGGAATATAAATGGAGAGGGCAAATAGTATGTACATATAGAAAAATTACATTATTCACATATATAATTATATTTTATATTTTTATAGACTCACGGCTGTATCCCCGGAGGTGTAATATTACACCCACATTTCACCATTATTTTTTTTATACACATATATAATACGAAATCGACATAAAGCCACCAAACATAGTGTTGTACGTTTTGTCTTACGGATATCTCTGTCAGAAAAAGAGATAGCCATAGTTTACTGAATAAATTAATCATGACGATATTTTATTAGAAATGTCATTCGTGCCACTATCGCCATATTTTTCGCCAAGGTTTGTGATACATCTGCTGTGAAATCGTTGTCTATCGAACATAATAATTTTGTTTTTGTGCATAAATATGTCTAAAAAACCGATATTGGCTCTCAGAGAATATTTTGTTACATGTTTCATACAAGGGTCGTCTTTCGCTTTGCCATGTTCGCCCACATTTGCATTATGGAATAAACTAATCTGGCAAAAGATTTAAACTAACAAACGTAACTTACTACAAAATGTATTATTCTCCTCTAACCGGCTCCATATCGATATCGATTACATTCTGGAGAACAACCCAAATGGCAGCCAGTTTATTTGCCCGTTTCGTAGGTGTGCACGCTAAATTCTTAGGTATTGGACATACCATATCCATGTCATTCCCAGATCGGTGATTTTAAGATCGTAAGATTCCAGGGCCGCCAGACCTTACTTATTTTTTCAGAAATGAAATGTGTAGATTAATGTAGTGTTAGTATGTGCTATGAGTGTACGCATATTTGCTAGCTTGGATCGAGGGCCAACTTTTGGGTATGAGGTGCTAAAGGTCCACGGGAATAATTTCCATACATACCTATATAGAAAACATTTTATGTCTTGCTCTGCAACTGTAGTCTGTAACCCCTTCTATATAATTTGTATAAGTTTTGTTAAAAACCGTAACTAAATCATATTATCGTCTTTTATTTTTGAACCTCCATATCTAAATAGGATATAATTATATTCAAATAAGGCTTGCTGGCTACTATAAAAAATCTTCGAAGTCCGACATATTTTTAATAGTCAAACTCGAATTGCAACATAAATTACTACAGGACTTCAGTGACTACATAACATCAGGGAACACGAAAAATGATTAGGTAAAAGAATATAACAGTAAAATATTGAGCTGCCCTGAGTACGGCCCTGCACGAACAAACTTATATGTGTGCATAATAGCCACGCTTTCAGCGAATGTGTGCTGATACGCTCGACGCATTTTCCGTCAGATGTGTACCGATTCATTTGACGGAATAGACGCAACCGAAGATACGTTCGACGGATCTTCCGTCAGGTATGTTCCGCCCCTAAAGCATCAGCGTGGAAGCGGTCAATATTTACTTTTAGGGCCGAAACACATAACCGCGTTGCAGCGCCGCAACGCTAAAATCGGCGGTTTGCGGGGTTAGGGTACAACTCGCCCGGTCGAAAACTCGCCCGCAGGCGAGTTGTCCTGTTTGAAAAAATGTTGGGGCCGCACTCGCCCGAACGTATTTTTATGACTGGGCCAGTTGTACCCCTGAAAAATAACTAGGTGTCAAGTGGCCCACTGATGTACATTCTTATATAGATCTGATAGATGCGTCATTTTTCGTTGTTCCAAATCGTCGGGAGTAAAAAAATACTAGTTTTTTCATAAATTCTATAATATACTCCTAGTATGTAAAACATGTGATGTATATGTTGCAGTCAGAACTCTTAACCAGTCAAAACTACTATTGACTACCAAAATCAGTCAAAAATACTTTTGACTGTATGCTTTAGTGCATTATACTTTTGACTAAAATAACAATTAAAAGTACTTTTGCCCAATGGAGCTGGTTAAAAGTACTTTTGACTAACCTATCTACTTATTATGAAAAGTTCTGTCGCCCAATAAGGTTAGAAGACGAAGCCCTGCTTCGCAGGGCTCCTATTTTCGAGTGCGAGGTCACAAGATAACCTAATATAACCTATTAGGTAAGTACCTACACATAACTAAGTATCCGGGGCGGATGAGAACTTTTCAAAATACCTAATAGCTAAGTACCTACACATAACTAAGTATCTGGGGCGGACGAGAACTTTTCATAATACCTAATAGGTTATGTTAGGTTCTCTTGTGACCCCGCACTCAAAAATAGGAGCCCTGCGAAGCAGGGCTCTGTCTACTTAGCTTATTGGGCGACAGAACTTTTCATAATAAGTAGATAGGTTAGTCAAAAGTACTTTTAACTAAAACAACAGTACTTATAAAGAATATAAAATACTTTTGACTGGTTAAGAGTTTTGACTGCAACATATACATGTTTTACATACTAGGCGTATAGTATAGATTTGGAACCACGAAAAATTACGCATCTATCAGATCTATATAAGAATGTACATCAGTGGGCCACTTGACACCTAGTTATTTTTCAGGGGTATAACTGGCCCAGTCATAAAAATACGATCGGGCGAGTGCGGACCCAAATTTTTTTCAAACAGGACAATTCGCCCGCGGGCGAGTTTCCGACCGGGCGAGTTGTACCCTAACCCGGTTTGCGTTGCGGCGTTGCGGCGTCGCGTAAAAGAGCGTTTTATTGTCGTATGGTAGGGTATCCAGTTCTTCGTGATTTTTGAGTGTGGATAGACGTGTCTCTGCCATGGACTATCGTGAGAAACTTATTGCTTATTTGTTATTAAGAAGACATTATTCTCTTTTAAATATACGACAATGAAGATACTGGATACATGCATTTAATAAGGCTATGAATCCCAATGGCGAGTACTTTACTCGAAAATACAAAGCATTAAAGATAGACGAAAAAAATTTTTCGCCTACTTTAGAATGAGTATATCATCATTTGAACTTACTAAGTGGATTATCAAAATATACTGAAACAAACTGAATAATTGTCAACAATTATGACGTCATAACGCTAGAACTAGCGCCGCGTTGCGGCACCGCACCGCTACTATCGGCGGGGACGCTACTGCCGTTTCGGCCCTTATAGAGAGCAATAGGCTCGTCCCCTATTGCATTGGGACCCAAAAATAACTGGCGAAATGTGGGTGTGAAATAGACCACTGCCTACCCCTTCGAGGATAATGGTGTGAATTTATGTTGTGTTTATGTTTATGTAGAATGCAGTCCGTGACCATACAATTCTACATGAAAATTGTTCTTATTTTCATAAGAGTACTTCGAAATATTTAACAATAGTATATTGTAAGTGAAGTAAATACTTAGGTACATAACATAAACTGATAAAACAATGTAGGTAAGACTGTGTTCAGAAGACAGTTGGCAGCAACTGATTAATATTAAAAATAATAAATTAAATAATAAATATTAAAAATAATAAAAATAATATTAAATCGGGGACTAAGGAAAACCACACTATCATAAAGTACCCCTCATTATCTACTTTTGTGTAGAGTAGTGCGGCCACAGACACTGACATGATGTAATATTAATAGTAATCATCATCATCATCAGCCCTTTATACGGTCCCACTTCTGGGCAATAGTAATATTGTAACGTAATTTGTTACTTATAATACAGTAATTATTATAATAATTTGATGTAGCATGCGCAAGACCGCACACGTGTTTATTATTAGCCTTGTAATTTTTTTTGTGGGTGTAATATAACACCTCAGCCTACCCCTTCGGGGATACAGGTGTGAGTCTCTAAATAAAATAAACTAAATAAAAATAAAATTTTGAATGTGGAGGTTATTTCTAAGTACCTGAACACTGTTCAAGTACTTGTGGCACCAGTCTACGCAGAAAGAGCTCATCTAAAATAGTATTTTAATTTTAACGTGTAGCATACCAACAAAATACTGTAATATATTACTATTAACTTCGACTTACAGAATGACATCATAATACGTTCGTTATAATGGTTGCATCCAAAACTTTCGGCTTTGAGTCCAGAGTGCGTTTTACTCTATTTATATTATCATACGTAACCGACAGGCAAAGCAATGTATAGCGTAGACCTGTCAAGCAATTTGAGAGTATTGTTTCTCTGTAACAGCTATCATAATTAGCTCTTCATTACATCCGCAGGCCGGCACCGATATCGTTAGAGGCTACCCTTTCAGGGATTAGATAACCGTTGCATGAAATACTCCACCGAGACGACTCGCCAACGAAACATCAAATAGCTAGGTATGCTTGTATATAAGATGTTCTGTATAAAAGAAATATTAAAATTTTCTTCATAAGAACTAAATTGAAGATTTTTCATGAAATAAAACGAAAATATTAACAAATACGTTTTGTGTGCATTTGAATGAAGATCACAACTGACTTGTAAGTACTACCTACTTATTAATTATTACAATGTTTTATAGATACAGAGAATAAAGCCGCGGCAAACAGCGAGTAAAAATTTGTACTGCACTTAATTTTGCAGTATAAAATTGCACAAAAGAATCTTAACCCAGTCTTTCCAACAAATATTATATTTTCCTCATCACGGTAACAAAAACTGACGGTAAATCACCTAAGAAACGAACGGTCAATAACTCTTAAGTCTGAGCGATAAGGTTTATAATCGCAACAGTATGTATGGGGAATTCATGCGTCCCGCCAGCGCAGGCGGTTAGAGTTTATCGTGAAGAGAATATTAAGTGTAAACAATATCTTGGGAATCACCTCAGTGATAACGTAGGCTTGTTGGTTGGGAGACATCACGCGTTTAGCTGGCTAGTAATATTGTATTCATTACCTGTTACCTGCGATTTCGCTCGCTTGACATTCTTAAGTCTACGTCATTGGTTCTAGCTCCACCTTTACACAATAATGGAATGTTCTTCTGAATAGTAGATAAGTGAGTTATTGGAATAGTTTTCTGCTATGATCTTATTATTGTTATGCCAACTTAGCTTATAGACCTACACTTTTTTTTTTTTGTTTTTTTTTGTTTTACGAGGTGGAAAATCCCTTCGGATCTCCGACTCTTGGGGGAAATAAGAGCCGGAGTATGTGGTGTTTCCACTAAAAACCACCTCGACTTCCGTCATGTACCCGTGTGTCGGAGGGTGGGGCATCACCAAAGCACTCGTCGCCACCCTCCGACGGGTATTGGCCCGCCAGATGGTCAGGCGGGCCCCGAACAAAACCCCCTTGGCGACGGATTAAGGTGTTGGACTCCGCCGCCAAAACGCCCAGCGGCCGCAGAGGATAGGGAGGACGGCAACGCAACACCGCATCTCCTCTTCCTCTGCGGCCCCACCGCGACGCATCGAATGGTGCGCCCCCATTTGGTCGCGGGAGATAGGGCGCGCGGCAACGCAACACCGACACGCCTCTCCTCCCGCGACCGCACCCGACTGCGAGGGACAGACAGAACTGTCCCCCGCACCCGCACCGTTGGACGCATCCTGCGCAGGCCCCTCCAAGTCCACGCGGAGCGTCCCCTCCTGAATCCCTCTTAGCTTCACCGCGGGTGACCAATCCACGGTTACTGAGCCCCCCCACCACGTCAAGGTGGAGATCCCACGGGGGGGTTATAGACGTACACTGCTCAACATAAGCCATACTAATTTTAACCCACTCGCATCCAACCATAATATTATATATTATAGTCTATCGACACATATTAAATTATAAAGTTATTATTAACATATTAGCTACGCAAAAACTTATAATATTGGAGCTCAATTACGTTAATATAATATAGGCCGTGTGCACTTGGCAAGCAAAGATTTGCTTGCATTCCCCTCTCCGCTCGCGCTAACTTTATAGTTGTAGACGCTATTATCATCGGTGAAGAACCTTAGGAGCAGGTCTTCTTCCACCGTTCAGTGGGATTCAGGTGGGGGGAATATGTAGGTGTGACTCTCGAAATAAGTTCGCCCTACGCTCTAAAATTACCGAGTGCCCTCGACTTTCCTTAGAGCGCTACCACGTGGATCTACATTGGCATGGCATGACTACCCCGCTAGGATACGAACTGGGTAGGCACTGACTTTACTGGATCGCTTGTCGTCTGCCTTTTGACCGAGGAGGTGGCGTACAGTAAAAATACTATATTTTCTTCTCATAGAGCCATCCGTTTAGGACTCTAGTACTAGACTCACAAACGAAGACACGTGTCTTTATATCTTATTCAGAGTTGACATGGGCACATCACCTAGCGTACATTTTGCCAGCTATATTTAAGTCGCTAGTAACAGGTATGAGGCGAACCTACTGCAGTTCTACCAGTACATACTAAGTGCAGTTTAGGCCACCTGTGGCTGTAAGTAGTCTAAAAACTTCCACCCATTCGTGATCCGCGTGATCCCCACTTTCGTCAAAGGGGGGCCAAGGTATCAATCGATCAGCTAATATTTATAAACTAGAACTTTAAACCCAATCTCCGAATATTAAATTAACTAGATCAGCCCGCGGTTACACCCGCGTTATTTAAGGCTACTGCTTCGCTCCCGTGGCTCATAGCGTGATGCTATTTAGTCTAAAGCCTTCCTCGATAAATGAGCTATCTAATACTGAAATAATTTTTCAAATCGAACCAGTCGTTTCTGAGATTAGCGCGTCCAAGCAAACAAACAACTCTTCAGCTTTATATATTAGTATTAGATAATCTTGATCTACGATGTGATAGAATCTGTAATCCTGACCAAACAGTTTCTGAATACAAAATGAGTTTTATGATAAGAATAATATTTGTACATCCTGAGAAATTTATTTTTTCATCATTAGCCCTGTACCTATATAAACTGTCCCAGTGCTGGGCATGGGCCTCTACTCACTATGAGAAGGGTAAGGCCATAGTCCACCAAGCTGGCCTAGTGCGGGTTGGCAGACTTCACATGTCTTTCGAGAACATTATGGAGAAGTCTCAGACATGCAGGTTTCCTCACGATGTTTTCTTTCAAACGGTGAAACGGCAAGCGATAATTAACAATTTAATACGCATATAACTCCGAAAATTCATTGGTGCGCGCTGTGGATTCGAACTCGGACCCTCTGCGTAGCAGTCTGTCGGTCTCTGCACTAGGCTATCGCTATTTCTTTTTTAGTCCGTTTTAATATCTTTTACGTCGTGTTACTATAAGGAATGTGCAATTCAGTGCTATTTCGCGGTTTTTTCTATATCAGTTCAATGATATTGGGATCAACTCAATTATTCTGAATCGTCCTATGACTAATTTCTTTTTTTTTTGTTTTGCCTTAATAAGACCTGTGAACTACCTTACGGGAGGCAAGTGAACCGAAAGACCCTTGGTTCACTTGCTTCTCGTAAGGTGGATCGACGACCTGGTTAAGGTCTTGAGGAAGCAGGTGGCTCAAAATCGATGTGGGAAATCGTTTTTTTGGGCACTCGGTAGAAACTGTTTGCGAGCCGTCGCGACTCCACGTTTCTACACAAATCGTGGTTCGGGCTAGCAGTAGGTACGTGAGAATCTTTCATAAAGATACTCGAAGTCTATTCACTAAAACCACTGTGGTATCTTCAACGTCTTATAAAAGGCAGGCTCATTGTAGTTGGTATTCTACCGAGATCCTGCTCGAGATTGGTGCGTCGTTTGGTGCTGGCTGTCCGAATCACATCTTCTCGGTGTCGTCGCCTTCACTCCGACTTGTGGTGGGGGTGAGGGATGTAAATTTCGTTCTCGCGCACCGCAGTCTGACCAACATCAATGCTTCATAGAAGGAGACAGTGGCGTTCCGAGATTCTTCGCTCTGGACCATAATAATATACTAATAAATCTAAACTATGTTAGTATCGCTTCACTTGCTCGTTGTTGTTGTGTGTTCGTGAGGCAATTGTCCGCGGAAGCGATTGAATACCACACCCTTCGGCCAAAAGTGCTCCTTCATGATAACATGCAGAAGCACGTCGGGATCCACACCATAAACGCCTTAAAGTTGACATTGCGTCGCGTCTCCAACAGCTGCACTCTCAGCATGGACTTCAACAGAATCAGGATCAGTAGCGATGCCGTGACGTCTCTCCACGATAACTGATCCGATTTACCGCCTCTATGGTAGCGAGACCCTGTGGCAAGCCTTGGAGGCATAGGGTTGGCAGTGGGCGTGTTTTAGCTGAGATAATGAGTTGCTTATAACAGTGGCAAAAAATATTTTACGTTGCTTTATGAAACGCCTAGCCGTACAGTCAAACCGTTGTATGAACCAGTTGGTTGCGAATTAAACAAGTTGCGACAATCTAATCTTCTGTCAAATCTGGTTTGGCTAGTAAGCGGACCCCAGGCTCCAACGCGAACGTCTTGAATTGGGTTTACAGCAGGACGATGATGTTTATGAATAGTTGTTACATGTACCGGTATGTGAACAATAAAAACAACGTTTTTAGCGCGAGATAGATGTTTAGAGGCAGTGGCGCATACCTCTTACTTCGCGAATGTTTCACAAAAATGCAATAAGTTACCCTACACACTACATTCCTGTATATTTAAGTAGTCTCTGCTATTTTTATTGACTGTGTAGTAGGTACATTGTTTTTGTATTTTTTACGTTTTACTTTAAAACTATAAATAGCAGAGTGTGAGTTGTCTATCAGCCAGAAACGCAAGAATTTTATATATACCTACACAGAAAATTGATTTCAATTGTTAATCTAATGTTTTACTGCCATTTCCTTTATTGCCTTTGGTTCAACGGAGTTAACTTCTAACTGTTCTCATAAATAGGTTCAGTTTGTCATTGTATAAGTAGAGCCCAATGTTCACAACGCAGTAGACCGGAGAGACCTAGAGGAGATGGCTGTTAATACTATTATAATAATAAGATTATAGGTATATGTATGTAGATATAATATATTAACAGGCCCTACGTTTAGAGGACGTATGAAGATGTGAATGATCACGAGACACAGAGATACGTAATGTCTCTAATTTTAATGGATAGTCTAGTGGAGAGACTAGCAGGCAGCTATCCAGAGGGTCTTGGATCGGTCTCGTCTCAACACTAAGGCGCACGACTCTCACTTGGCGCGTGCGATATTGTTAAACATCGCTCGAAAAATGGTGAAGGGAAACATTGTGAGGAAACCTATTTCAGGGTTCTTCATAATGTTCTCGAAAGACATGTGAAATCTGCCAATCTACGTAGTGGATAGGTCTTACCCTTCTCATGCTGTGAAAGGCTCGTGCCCAGTAGTGGGACAGTATACAGGGCTGTAGATGATGATAATTTTATATAGGTACATATAATATTTTGGTATGGGTAGCACGGGCTGTTTCCGCAACTCCACGTTTTAATCCCCATATCTACCACATCGCGTAGGTGTCGGTTTTCGTAGTAAAAGTAGTTTATGTCACTCCAGCCTTCTAACGTTATCATTCTAATGCACGTCGCAATGGCGCAATGATAAGGTGTGTGGACTACCACAACGTAAAGTGGTTGAGGTAGTCAGACGCCAGTCGCGTGGCAACCCAAAAATTCTGTAAAATCTGATTCGACCTGGATGACACTTGGGAATGCAAATCTCGCAAGATTTGAGCTCAAGCAAGATCTCGCGATTTTATGAAGCCAATCTCGCGAGATCACGCCAATTTCGAGATCTCGCGAGATTGGCAGTTTTGTATGTATTTTTGTAAATAATCGCAATATTTGAATAAAAAAGGACAAAAATAAAACCATTTTAAGTATTATAACATAAAAAATATTTTCAGGATCTTTCAATACCTAGACTTTTGTGCTTCAAACATTGTCTATAATATTTTTAATAAACTTTTATGAAGTAAACTTTTACGGACGGATCTGTCAAATAAGAAATGAAAGAAACAACCAGTCTTCGCTTCTAATATCAAACAAAAATCTTTTAGTAATAAAACATTTATTTTACCTATAATAAACAAAACAACGAGAGGTCAAAAAAAAACTTACTTATCATCTATGTTACTAAACTGAGGTATTATTATCAATTAGGTAAAACTGTATAAAACTATATCTACTCAGTAGACCTTTTAGATATTACAGATTAATTAACAAAATATACCAATAAGGCAGACTATTAGAAATTACAGATCCTAATTAACAAAATATACCAATCAAAGGAAAGATTGGTTCAGTTCAAATCACAAGCCATTATTACAAATTATTTTCAAAGAAGCATCTTTAGAAGCACAAAATGTACAAAGAATCGTCTGCTAAACGGGTTCCTTTTCTGTTGGCTAGATAACCAGCCGCTGAGAAGGCCCTTTCGGATTTAACGTTAATTGAAACCGCTGCTCTCAGGTAGACATCCACGAACTGCAAAAGTTTGCCTTTTGACCCCCCGGACTCGTACAAATTAATTTCATTTTTTATTAATGCCGATACCGACAGATTGCGATCCGTCCATGTCAGTTCACGCTTCGAATAAGACGTTTTTATGCTCAAGTGCAATCTCGTAAATCTCGCTAGATCTCGCCCTTTTTTCGACCGAGATTAATCTCGCTAAAAAAGGCCGAGATCGAACGAGATTGCATTCCCTAGATGACACCCGAATAACGCTAGGATGATGTGTTTAGCTAGATTGGAGATTATATGAAATGATGATAAATTATACTGAATCCTTACAGTCTATTTATAGCACACCCACACAGCATAACAAAGATATTCATGAAAATTTGCCGTTACGTGGGATCGAACCCACGCAGTGGCAAACTTGCATGCAACAGTGACAGTAGTTGCACAAATGCACAGTTATCGTCACTGATTCTCTGCGTAAGAGCTGTCACCGCTTTTCAACATGTCAAAACATACTTAGACACAAGGCAACTCTATAAGGGCCGGAACATACCTGACGGAAGATCCGTCGCGTTTTATCGGTCGCGTAACGCCAATACATACAAATGTATAGAAAAACGTTCAACCATTCACACCTGACCGATAATCCGTTAGTACGTCGAGCGTACTAACGGATTATCCGTCAACGTCGCGCGCACCACGCACCACGTGAATTTTGACCATTGAGTAAGGAATATAAATGGAGAGGGCAAATAGTATGTACATATAGAAAAATTACATTATTCACATATATAATTATATTTTATATTTTTATAGACTCACGGCTGTATCCCCGGAGGTGTAATATTACACCCACATTTCACCATTATTTTTTTTATACACATATATAATACGAAATCGACATAAAGCCACCAAACATAGTGTTGTACGTTTTGTCTTACGGATATCTCTGTCAGAAAAAGAGATAGCCATAGTTTACTGAATAAATTAATCATGACGATATTTTATTAGAAATGTCATTCGTGCCACTATCGCCATATTTTTCGCCAAGGTTTGTGATACATCTGCTGTGAAATCGTTGTCTATCGAACATAATAATTTTGTTTTTGTGCATAAATATGTCTAAAAAACCGATATTGGCTCTCAGAGAATATTTTGTTACATGTTTCATACAAGGGTCGTCTTTCGCTTTGCCATGTTCGCCCACATTTGCATTATGGAATAAACTAATCTGGCAAAAGATTTAAACTAACAAACGTAACTTACTACAAAATGTATTATTCTCCTCTAACCGGCTCCATATCGATATCGATTACATTCTGGAGAACAACCCAAATGGCAGCCAGTTTATTTGCCCGTTTCGTAGGTGTGCACGCTAAATTCTTAGGTATTGGACATACCATATCCATGTCATTCCCAGATCGGTGATTTTAAGATCGTAAGATTCCAGGGCCGCCAGACCTTACTTATTTTTTCAGAAATGAAATGTGTAGATTAATGTAGTGTTAGTATGTGCTATGAGTGTACGCATATTTGCTAGCTTGGATCGAGGGCCAACTTTTGGGTATGAGGTGCTAAAGGTCCACGGGAATAATTTCCATACATACCTATATAGAAAACATTTTATGTCTTGCTCTGCAACTGTAGTCTGTAACCCCTTCTATATAATTTGTATAAGTTTTGTTAAAAACCGTAACTAAATCATATTATCGTCTTTTATTTTTGAACCTCCATATCTAAATAGGATATAATTATATTCAAATAAGGCTTGCTGGCTACTATAAAAAATCTTCGAAGTCCGACATATTTTTAATAGTCAAACTCGAATTGCAACATAAATTACTACAGGACTTCAGTGACTACATAACATCAGGGAACACGAAAAATGATTAGGTAAAAGAATATAACAGTAAAATATTGAGCTGCCCTGAGTACGGCCCTGCACGAACAAACTTATATGTGTGCATAATAGCCACGCTTTCAGCGAATGTGTGCTGATACGCTCGACGCATTTTCCGTCAGATGTGTACCGATTCATTTGACGGAATAGACGCAACCGAAGATACGTTCGACGGATCTTCCGTCAGGTATGTTCCGCCCCTAAAGCATCAGCGTGGAAGCGGTCAATATTTACTTTTAGGGCCGAAACACATAACCGCGTTGCAGCGCCGCAACGCTAAAATCGGCGGTTTGCGGGGTTAGGGTACAACTCGCCCGGTCGAAAACTCGCCCGCAGGCGAGTTGTCCTGTTTGAAAAAATGTTGGGGCCGCACTCGCCCGAACGTATTTTTATGACTGGGCCAGTTGTACCCCTGAAAAATAACTAGGTGTCAAGTGGCCCACTGATGTACATTCTTATATAGATCTGATAGATGCGTCATTTTTCGTTGTTCCAAATCGTCGGGAGTAAAAAAATACTAGTTTTTTCATAAATTCTATAATATACTCCTAGTATGTAAAACATGTGATGTATATGTTGCAGTCAGAACTCTTAACCAGTCAAAACTACTATTGACTACCAAAATCAGTCAAAAATACTTTTGACTGTATGCTTTAGTGCATTATACTTTTGACTAAAATAACAATTAAAAGTACTTTTGCCCAATGGAGCTGGTTAAAAGTACTTTTGACTAACCTATCTACTTATTATGAAAAGTTCTGTCGCCCAATAAGGTTAGAAGACGAAGCCCTGCTTCGCAGGGCTCCTATTTTCGAGTGCGAGGTCACAAGATAACCTAATATAACCTATTAGGTAAGTACCTACACATAACTAAGTATCCGGGGCGGATGAGAACTTTTCAAAATACCTAATAGCTAAGTACCTACACATAACTAAGTATCTGGGGCGGACGAGAACTTTTCATAATACCTAATAGGTTATGTTAGGTTCTCTTGTGACCCCGCACTCAAAAATAGGAGCCCTGCGAAGCAGGGCTCTGTCTACTTAGCTTATTGGGCGACAGAACTTTTCATAATAAGTAGATAGGTTAGTCAAAAGTACTTTTAACTAAAACAACAGTACTTATAAAGAATATAAAATACTTTTGACTGGTTAAGAGTTTTGACTGCAACATATACATGTTTTACATACTAGGCGTATAGTATAGATTTGGAACCACGAAAAATTACGCATCTATCAGATCTATATAAGAATGTACATCAGTGGGCCACTTGACACCTAGTTATTTTTCAGGGGTATAACTGGCCCAGTCATAAAAATACGATCGGGCGAGTGCGGACCCAAATTTTTTTCAAACAGGACAATTCGCCCGCGGGCGAGTTTCCGACCGGGCGAGTTGTACCCTAACCCGGTTTGCGTTGCGGCGTTGCGGCGTCGCGTAAAAGAGCGTTTTATTGTCGTATGGTAGGGTATCCAGTTCTTCGTGATTTTTGAGTGTGGATAGACGTGTCTCTGCCATGGACTATCGTGAGAAACTTATTGCTTATTTGTTATTAAGAAGACATTATTCTCTTTTAAATATACGACAATGAAGATACTGGATACATGCATTTAATAAGGCTATGAATCCCAATGGCGAGTACTTTACTCGAAAATACAAAGCATTAAAGATAGACGAAAAAAATTTTTCGCCTACTTTAGAATGAGTATATCATCATTTGAACTTACTAAGTGGATTATCAAAATATACTGAAACAAACTGAATAATTGTCAACAATTATGACGTCATAACGCTAGAACTAGCGCCGCGTTGCGGCACCGCACCGCTACTATCGGCGGGGACGCTACTGCCGTTTCGGCCCTTATAGAGAGCAATAGGCTCGTCCCCTATTGCATTGGGACCCAAAAATAACTGGCGAAATGTGGGTGTGAAATAGACCACTGCCTACCCCTTCGAGGATAATGGTGTGAATTTATGTTGTGTTTATGTTTATGTAGAATGCAGTCCGTGACCATACAATTCTACATGAAAATTGTTCTTATTTTCATAAGAGTACTTCGAAATATTTAACAATAGTATATTGTAAGTGAAGTAAATACTTAGGTACATAACATAAACTGATAAAACAATGTAGGTAAGACTGTGTTCAGAAGACAGTTGGCAGCAACTGATTAATATTAAAAATAATAAATTAAATAATAAATATTAAAAATAATAAAAATAATATTAAATCGGGGACTAAGGAAAACCACACTATCATAAAGTACCCCTCATTATCTACTTTTGTGTAGAGTAGTGCGGCCACAGACACTGACATGATGTAATATTAATAGTAATCATCATCATCATCAGCCCTTTATACGGTCCCACTTCTGGGCAATAGTAATATTGTAACGTAATTTGTTACTTATAATACAGTAATTATTATAATAATTTGATGTAGCATGCGCAAGACCGCACACGTGTTTATTATTAGCCTTGTAATTTTTTTTGTGGGTGTAATATAACACCTCAGCCTACCCCTTCGGGGATACAGGTGTGAGTCTCTAAATAAAATAAACTAAATAAAAATAAAATTTTACATAGTAATCTGATGATGAGATGATTTTCGTTGTCAAAATGTATATTTTACTAATTCAGCATCATCGTCCTATCGTTATCCTGATTGCATCCAAAATTTTCTCGGCCTACTGTCTGATCTAGTTGATTTTCATAGACCATTCATTTTTCACATAGTGATTGTTGTCTGACTGCAATTAGACTAGTGTTGGGATATCTGAGTTCTTTTAAGATCACTGTCAAAACTTTTTATGACAAACGGAATGAAAATTGGTGGTCTTCCTACCTTGTTTGATCAAATCTCTCCAATATAGATATCACAACAACCAACATAAAAATAAAGTCATAAGTATATTTTTTAGCAGTGAAAGACAATGTTATAAATAAAGAAACTGCTTCGATAAAAAAATTTGGCATAACTTTATTGAAAATAGATACATGAAGAAAAACATACTAGAATATAATTTTTGTACAAACAATTTTAGTTGCTGTATTTTTTCTGTTCATGTAAAAACTATTACATAAACATAAAATATAAATTCACGCTTTTATCCCCGAAGGGATAGGCAGAGGTGTAGGTATTACATACCCACATAAGGGTAGTTGTGTAAAAAATATTGAATATAAATAATTAAAACGAATATTAACGTAACTTGAGAAAAAAGGTATATTTTTAGCAAATACATAAACCTTTGAAATTATTGAAATTAAACTACAGTTTACGGATCTTATCGCGTTGTATTGGTTTCACTAAGTTATTACATTTGAAACTAAAGATCTAGAAACTATATTTTTAATTTATTACTAGCCGACGTTTCGAATTCTTTACAGAATTCATGTTCACGGCAGACTGAGGTGATATTTGTCTTTTTCTTGAATGTATAAGTTTTCTCAAAGTACCCGAACATTTTTTAACTACTGGTGTTACTATTTACGCAGAATGAGCTCACAGTGTCCTTAGGTCTTCTGGTGACTTTGTCCTTCTTGGGTTTCTTTAGCCTTATAACAGGGTCCCAAGCTGGAGGAACATTCCAACCATCTTCCCTATTGAAATTAGGGTGTTTTTTAATTTCAATAGCCTCTCGTATCATCCTTGGAAGAAAACGATGTTCTTTTGCGAGTATCTGTGGTTCATCAAATCGCAGGTAGTGGTTGGGTCCTTGTTCCACATGTTCACACACAGCAGACTTTGTTGAGCGTTTATGTTTTATGTCAGCTATATGTTCTTTGAGTCGAATGCCTATGCTTCTCTTGGTTTGTCCAATGTATGAGAGCCCACATTCACAGTCAATTTTGTAGACACCGGCCTCTTGCAAGGGACACTTGACAGAGAAGATAGTTTCTAGATCTTTAGTTTCAAATGTAATAACTTAGTGAAACCAATACAATGCGATAAAATCCGTAAACTGTAGTTTAATTTCAATGTGTAACATTCGCGTAAACCCAAGAAGATACATAAACCTATTTAGTCGACGCAACTAACAATTTTTTTGATGTATGTCACCAGTTTTACAGAATGACAGACAAACTGAACTAGTTGCATGTTACATCTGCATCAAAACTACTCTACAAACTCAAAATTACATTGATGCTGCGTCAGTATAATACTCGCATTAGATCGATCGTGGCGCCACCGTGTGTATTTATTTCGAATGAACACTATAACTATGACGTCAGTCAAAGCCTCTTGAGGTAGTGCAGTTAAATACTACCGACCGTTGCGCACACGCCACTCAGAAAACTACATCAGCCACTGCACTTGTTTGCATCAAGGATAGTAGTGTGTGCGAGAGATCTTTCTTTAAATAAATAAATAAAATATAAATAAAATAATCATGAAACTCGAAAGTTGTCTTACGTGTGATAATATAAACCAGAATTTGATGAATATCCAGTATGCGGTCAGGGGGGCCATACTTCAAAGGGCGTTGCTGATTGAACGGGAGCTGAAAAAGGTAAGGTTTTTTTTTTGCTCTAGTTTGTCTTCATAGGGTCGACTATTCAATGTTATGCAAATTTGGTTAATTTTAATTTTTTTTTATTCAATCTATTTTTATTAATGTTGGTTGATCCAAATATTATGCAAAAACCATTATAATAACTGATTTTTTTCTATTACTCCTAAGAATCTCTATCCTTACCTATTCTATATAAACGAAATACTGGATGCATTACGAAATAGGCATTCTATAGGTACTTGTACTATATACTTAGTATTTTACATGAGAATCGAACCCGCTATGTTCAAGTAACGAAGAGCGCCGAGAGTCAAAAGATCAAAACAACAAACAAACAAAGACCTAGTGTTCCTTAGATATCAAAACTTGCATAATCGATTGTAAACATTTGCGATTTATAATAATAATATTCTACCACATTCACACAACACTATCTAGTCCCAAACTAAGCAGAAGCTTGTACTATGGGTACTAGACAATGGATAGACATACATATATACTTTTTTTTTGTAAATACATAGGTGTGTACATATTATACATAGAAACGCCCAGACCAGACTAAGACAAACATTTAAGTTCGTGCATACAAACGTTTGACTTGAGCGGGTGATTTGTATATATCATACAAAATAATTTAGCGGATCTTAATCGCATAAAATTAAATAAATACCTATATGTTTCCGACGTTTTGATCGTCTCATATGTGCACATATCGTGGTCGCGCCGAAACTTGTGCACACGCAATAATTGCATTGTTTTATTTTGGTTGTAATTTTAACAAGCTTTTAATTACATTAACCTGTGTCGGTGTTTGTAATGAAATCGTAATTTAAAGCTGAAATTCAGCATGCACGTGTAAATTTCGTGACAATGCAGTATTATAATGACATCCGAGCTGATCTGATGACCGAGCTTGAAGGCCATAGGCACGGAACAAGCGATAATTAACAATTTAATAGTCAGTTTCATAATTAGTCAGGGTTTCCCCGAGAAGTATGCATTCAGACCACGATATAGAAACTACCTATAGCAAGTAGTTTGTAAACAAGAAATGTTTTCAATTTACAATTTTCGTCACAATCTATATTATTATATACCTATATAATAATATTTCATACACTGGAACATGACAGTCGACGCATTTTCACTACTTTTTACTTACAAACTAATTTAACTGTCGTAGAATCACGTTTCAGTGATGTGAAATGTTGATTTTGACGAAACTGCTTCATAGCAAATAACATATTTTTAACTATATTTAATTAAAATAAATGGTATAGGCATAGACAAATGATTAGTCTCGCTCTGCTCTCCTATTCGGAGCCCTCATACTTGTAAAATGAGGCAGAAAAAAACATGCCAGCTGGCATGGTTTGAGGCTGTCACACTGACAGCCGTGTGTCAGGTGCATATGTCCACCAAATTAATTATGCAAATAATTCGCTGTACAATGCCAAGTTGCGCTTTTATCCCGTGTAAAAATAAGTCAGCAAGCAATAGGAAGGCCTCTGGGATCACATACCATCTGTAACATTACAATCAATTTGAAATTTCACCCTAAAATTACAGTAAACCAAAAATTTCATTCAGTGTTGCTGCGCGTAGAAGAACAATTTCCTCGTAGTTGAGTTTTTTATAATATAAATATATTGTTATTGTATTTTATAATATAATCTATTGCATTTATCTAACCTTATTATTTATTTAACACATTTATGTATTGTTTAATGTTTACATTAGTAATTTATATACATAAAGTGTTGAAGTATATAATTAAATATATAAGGCAGTCATCTCGAACAAATGTGAGCTCATATTTTTTTACAAAGTAACAGTAGTGATAGGTCGCACATGCGTGTGAACTTCATTTCAAGCAATAAAGATAAGATAAGATTCCTTAAAAAGTAATTTTAAATCTTTCAAAACAATTTGGTACCTAACTAGAACAATTTTATCTATTTTAATTATTAGTAAAAAAATCTAAAAAAGTTCAACAGTTTACGCAGTATCTTCTCGTGGTTACAGAATAAATATTTTTTGGGCCTCACATTCAGCTACTCATTACACGTAGATGCTAGAATAATTAGGTATATACGTATCGAAGTCATTCACCATCATCATCGTCCTAGCGTTATCCCAGTTGCATCCAAGACCTTGCGACTTGGAGCCTGGGGTCCGCTTACATACTAGTCCAACCAGATATGACAGAATATCTGCTTTTCCACAGAGCGGTTGCCGTCTGACTCCGTAACCCAAAGGGATAGCGATATTCCATGGGTTTAGGCCAGTAACAGTTAATCGCATATCCCTATTAACATTGTCGGATATGCAATTTCGATATTTTTTTTTTATTTCACGAATTACTCTTAAAAAGTCCATTCCTTTAGTAGGTGTGACAAAAAATATGTATTACATGTAGTTTTTAAAATAGCCACATTAACATTGTCAGATGTGTCAGGACCGCCAGTTAACAATGACGGTTGTCAACTCGCGACAACGTTTGCGGGGCGCGCGGGGTGGCAGCGCGTGCGGTTGTGCCAGTACGGACTTTGTTGCACGGGCGAACGCAAGCTGCATGATTTTTAGATTTATTCATCGTTTTGTATCGTTTTTTTGTTACTTAATAATTAGAATAATGTTTACTAGGTCCGCACGCTTAGTAAAACTGGCTACTAAAGAATCTGAAGATTGTGTTTTGGATAAAAACAAGAGTATCGATTTAAGTATTTTAACTTCTGCTGATCCAGATGAAGAAAAAGGTAAATATTAATTATTATTTTATTACTAATAAGCTTTTCAAATACGACACTAATTGGTGAACAATAAACTAATTTTAATATTTATTTTTTATTATATTGTTACTGAAATATGTAATAGTTCGGTTAAAAAAGTAGGATGTGACATATCCGACATTGTTAATCGACTTTAATGCACTAAAATATGTCGGTAGTGCCACATCAGACATTTTAAATTGTTTTTCGTGAGGTTCAGTATGTCGATAGTACAAGATCCGACTGTTAGCCGTTTTTTTGTATGTCCAATTTGTCAGATGTGTTACTTCCAACTTTGTTAATGGTAAGTATTTTCAAAGATATTGTTGGATGTGGTACATATTGCTTTGTTAACCGTTTGAGGATAAATAAATTATGTTGGTTGTGGTGTATTTTTTAGGGTTCCGTACCTAAAAAGTAAAAAAACGGGACCCTATTACTAAGCCTCCGCTGTCTGTCTGTCTGTCTGTCTGTCCGTCTGTCTGTCTGTCACCAGGCTGTATCTCATAAACCGTGATAGCTAGAAAGCTGAAATTTTCACAAATTATGTATTTCGGTTGCCGCTATAACAACAAATACTAAAAATATTAAAAAACATATTAAGGGGGGGTCCCATACAAAAAACGTATTCTTGTTTGTATTTTTTCCTCAAAATTACTAACTGTAACAGGTAGACGCTTTAAATTTTCACAGAATATGTATTTGTATATTAACTTTCAAAATAAATAATCAAATAAAAAAAGTAAATAATAAAGGGGGGCTCCCATACAACAAACGTAATTTTTAAGCAATTTGTTACTCGATCTTAATAAACAGGTAGAAACTTAAAAAAGTATTTAAGTATACATACAACGAACGTGGTTTTCTTTTATAGATGATGGTACAGAACCCTTCGTGCGCGAGTCCGACTCGCACTTGCCCAATTTTTTATATTGTTATTATAATAATGCATTTTCTCGCTTTTTACATGTACAGTTTTTTTCTTTTATCAGATGTAATTTTCATACTGCAAAGTATATGTAAATGCACTTTATTTAGTAAATAGTTAGCTATTTACTTAACTTTTTTTTCAGGTAATAGAGAATCTCCATTACCAAGTGGTTCCAAAATCAGCTAATTAAATTGAACGAATTGCTTGGTGATGTTTTCAATGAAGATGATGCTTCGACCAAAAACAATATTGAGCCGACTACACCGACAATAGAAAACATTCGACACACATCATCGACAACATATCATATTAAACCCACTGTATCGTCAACAGGTAATATTGAACCCACTGCATCAAATTATGTTGGTTGTGGTGTATTTTTTTATATTATTATTATAATAATGCATTTTCTCGCTTTTTTATATGTACAATTTTTTTTCTTTTATCAGATGTAATTTTCATATTGCAAAGTATACGTAAATGCACTTTATTTAGTTATTGCTAGTCTAACTATTTACTTAACTTTTTTTTCAGGTAATAGAGAATCTCCATTACCAAGTGGTTCCAAAATCAGCTAATTAAATTGAACGAATTGCTTGGTGATGTTTTCAATGAAGATGATGCTTCGACCAAAAACAATATTTAGCCGACTACACCGACAACAGAAACCATTCGACACACAGCATCGACAACAGATCATATTGAACCCACTGTATCGTCAACAGGTAATATTGAACCCACTGCATCAACGTCGACTCATTTTGATATGAACGTTGACCATGAAGTAACTCCGATGCCGTCCCCATCTTCTGATGAAATTTGCGATAGCACCTTCTGTGTCGGTTATGCAGAAAATGAAAACCCACCAATCTTGACCAACGACGACTTGTACGGAAACTTACCCCTACCTTCTGTAACTTCGTTTTCAAGCGTCTATACACCTCCTGTTAAAAGTAAACAAACACGCCAGCCTACTTTTAAAAGCGATAAAGGCAAGAAGAGACTAATAAATGAAGAAACTTGGGTAGTAAATAAGAGAAAATCTTTAAAAAACAAGAAACACGTAGATTACATATTTTTATAAATTTTATTAATATTAAGTTAGGTATTATGACAGTTCAGTCATTTCTTTTTTGTTATTTTCCTACAGTTACGTATATCTTTTTTAATTCTGAGCTATTTTGTGCAATGCTACATAGGTCAAGCTTTTTTTTTTATTATTTACGTAACGTTTATCATTTTATAAGATTTTTGTTTAAGGGTCATTCAAACGGTTCTATTTTTTTATCCTTTTTTATATTTTTGTTAAATAACAATGAAGGTTTTGGTTGCAGTTAAGGCTGTGTATGATAGGCTGTTTTATTTTTTATACTCCTGGAGTTCTTTTTAATTATATAATTTTTGAAGCGCTTCGTTGTTTGTAGGACCTTGTAAGTGAAGCCGATTTTTTGTATTTTACTAGTCTTGTTTTGATTCTGTTGATTTTTTTAATAAATATCTGATTAGAAAAATTTCTCTAAATGTGTTTTATTTGGTCTCACTTTAGATACGACATGATTTGGTCTAGTATTTACGATTAACATTGATGTATGTGGCACTAACAACAACTAATTATTAAGTTTGTACAAGTAACATTGTCGTATGTGGCACTTCCTACAAATAGTCAATTAATAAGTGCACGTAACATTGTCATATGTGGTAGATCCGACAAAAAAACATTGATTTGGTACTGTTAAAAAAGTCATTTCTGACTTTTAGCATACTTAAAAAATCAATAACAATATTTTATTTCCATGTAATTACGCTCAAAAACATGTATTAAAACTCAGTAAACTTTTGTAAAATTTGGTCGTAAATTAAAGAAAAAATCTACATTTCAAACTTTAACTCGCTCTCCTGTAAAGTTACCGATTTTCACATCCGACTATGTTAATAGGGATAGGCGAGTTTGTTTGAGGGGACTGACTCCCCGTAAAGAATTTCAAAGATCTGAATGAAAGCCGGGCCTGACGGTTTAACATGCTCTCCGAGGCACGGGGCAAGCGATCATTAGCAATTTAATGGGCACATATCTGTGAAAAGACAATGGTGCACGCGGGCACGCCGTAGATTCAAACTCAAATCCGTCTACATGGCAGTCTGTTAATATTGTCTATCGTTACTTGTGAGTTTTGGTGTCTACATGACTATTAACAGTAAATAAACCTTAGTAAAACTTAAAAGTTCATATTGCTATACGTACTAAATAATGTGTAACTAACAATTGACGGCTAGAATGGAAATAGAATGCACTATTTTCTAAATAACTTATAACCTACAAGATTATTTTGAATACGTAATAATTTGTAAATATCATATGTAACAACCTATTTCATCATCATCAGCCCCTTACAGTACACTGCTGGACTAGGCCTCTCCTTTGAAAGGAGGAACAACCTATTTGGATACAACAAAATCATTGCATATTATACCCACCATTTTTTCGATGATGAAACCTGCGCCTAATCCATACACGAATAAATTGATGCTTTTAAATAATTGTAAACTTTGTACCTACATTTATAACCAGTTACTTATCCAATAGACCACAGTATAAAATATTTTCCTATTAACTCGGGTAACAATAGACCACAGTATTCGCTACGTGCGAAGTGCATGGAGGGGGTAGCTAAAACGATCGCAGCGCATGCCGTGGCAGAAATCCGTAACTATTCGGGAAGTCAATTTGATTTTTGATTTGAATTTTGTCATAACAAATACATTATCTGATAATTTAATTCTTGATCTTAAATACTATCATCTTTGAAATGGGTCATAATTGTTGTTGCGTTGCGGACTGCAAAAAGAACGGCACAAATTGTCTGTATAAATTTTATATTTTTCCAACAGTAGAGTGGAAATTAGATCAAAGAAAATTATTTTTATTTGTTCAATGATTTGTTCTGTATTTTATGTGATATTAATTAATGTTTTATTTTACAGTGTTGATGGCTCGCCATGGACTCCAAGACGTCACGACACAATTTGTAGTTAACATTTTATTGGAAGCAAAAAATCTGACGTGCAAACATGTCCAAGTTATGTTCCTACGATATTCCCTCAAATATATCGACAGAAGAAAGTTAGACAGTCACAGGTGTTAGCTAGATATACACGTTTTATAAAACCTAGTACCACAAAAGTCTTAAATATCACATCAAATCAAGTAAGAGTAAGAGTTGAAGATGAAAATGAATTTAATCAAATTGAACCTCGTGTGGCTGATCAAGGATGCCAAATCGATCTGTTTTCTGCATCGAATTTAACAGAAACAACCATTATTTGTTATAGATCTATTTACAGTGATCAGTCTGATGCTGAAATCCAAGTGGATATAAAACTGGAACTTCAAAAATTGTAGCAATAATTAATGCAAGAATAAAAGATAAAAGCTGTTGCACTGACAAAATATTGTATGATAAATGATAATCAAAGTACCGAAACAAAAAGCCAATAATTTGCTGGTATTTCATCAATAAAAATGATCAAGAACACCTAGATCTTGCTGGTGTGTCATTTAGCAATTTACAGTTTTTATTAACAAGATTAACTACATATTATTATGCAAAAAATGTACAGTTTCCAATAAATACCGACTTCTTATTTTTTTATAAAAATGAAAACTGGCATGACAGCAGAACCACAATCTCACGAATATTTCATTTGATCTTACAAAATCTAGCTTGTGCAACTACTAATTTAATCTTTTGGCCGAATAGAGCCACCGTAGAAGCAAAAATGACCAAGTGTTTCAGTCCAGATTACATCAATACAAGAGTTATTATTGACTGCACTGAATTCCGAATTGAAATACCGACAGCAGTGGATGACCGTTGATAGTAAAAATACCACGTCGTCTTTTTATTTATCTTTAATTTATTATAATTACTAGAAAGCAATAAAATACTGATATGTCATTATTTGGCATAATCCCGAATAGTTGCGCATGCTAGGTGGCGCTACTGTCGTGCACGGTCTCAATAAAATATTTTCCTATTAACTCGGTACGGTAACTGTTGAGAAGCTGACAACACATTCTTCACGCATGCGTCTTGATGCTTTTGATTGACACACACTGTCATAATGAGTTGCCTCACGTATGGACTTATTTTTCTTAGGCAGTGCGGTGTCTAGTATAGCGAAGCGATACCAATCATTTGTCTAAGGGTATAGGTAGCTTCTATATCATTGGCTAATGACATACCTTTCGGGAAAAGACTAGCTTAATATATACGGTGTATTGTATCTTACAAAATATAAAAAATTGCACAAGTACGAGTCGGACTCGCGCACGAAGGGTTCAGTACCATCATCTATAAAAGAAAATCACGTTAGTTGTATATATACTTAAATATTTTTTAAGTTTCTACTTGTTTATAAAGATCGAGTAACAAATTGCTTAAAAATTACCTTTGTTGTATGGGAGCTCCCCTTTATTATTATTAACTTTTTTTAATTTAATTATTTATTTTCAAAGGTAATATACTACTACATATTCCGTGAAAATTTTAAGCGTCTACCTGTTACCGTTAGTAATTTTGAGTAAAAATACGAAATAAAACACTTTTATTCTATGGGACCCCCCTTAATATTTTATTATTAGTATTTGTTGTTATAGCGGTAATTGAAATACATAATTTGTGAAAATTTCAGCTTTCTAGCTATCATGGTTTATGAGATACAGCCTGGTGACAGACAGACGGTCAGACAGACAGACAGACAGACAGACAGCGGAGGCTTAGTAATAGGGTTCCGATTTTACCTTTTAGGTACGGAACCCTAAAAATGGGCACGAAGACCAGCGATAGCTCAATAGAGACCGACGAACTGCTACGCACAGGGTCTCAAGTTCAAATCCTCGGCGCGCACCAATAACTGTTCGAAGCTATGTGGGTATTTAATTGCTAAACGGTCAGCAAAAACATCGTGCGAGACCTGCATGTCTGAAAGTTCTCCACAATTTTCTCGAAAGACATGTGAAATCTACCAACCCGTACTTGGCCAGCCTTACTCTTCTCATAGTGAGAAGAGGCACATGCTCAGCAGTGGGAGAGTTTATATACAAGGCCGATGATGATGATGAAGAACACTCAGTCACAAACAATTATTTGTGGACCATACACAGTACTGTTCCGTGTCAAACCCACAACAATCGGTGTAGTGTGATACGGCGAGCCGACCGCTGAAACCACTACTTCATCTAGTCTATAATGTTTAAGGCCGGTCCAATATTGAATAGGCCCAATTCCAGAAGTATTTGTTTACTGCTCATCTCTATGATCAAGGTTTTCTCTTGCTAGGTATATATTTGCATGATGCCTACTTAATTCGCAAGCGAAACTACATTACAATTACCAAGTAACATAATTGCCATACAAAGAATTTCATAGCCCTAGCGTTATCCCGGTGGTATCCAAAGGAGAATGGACAAAATGGTACTCGGCTCCAATAGATATGATTGTAGTGCCGTTTAAAAGGTGTTACCAAGAGGAACAACATTTACTATAGCCGCCAGTTTCAAATCTGATTGCTTTTGGAGATCAACGACAGTCTTACTAACCAATAAAAATACAGTTCCTTCGGTTTCCCTTTGCGTTCCAGGGCCACGGTAGCCTGCTTAGACAGTCCCATGGCCCTGGTAATAAACATACATATACGAGTATATTAGGTACCACTTATCTATGTAAGAAAATGAGTACCAAGGTAATTTTTCTGCATTTCCGTTCATGTTTTCTATTGATAACGCGTTTACATAAGATTTTGCCATGCACCCCTCCTTCGTAGACGAATTCGTCAATATCATAAGGCAGAAAATAGATACCCCGAATTCCGCATATGTATGTAGAAAGAAAACTGCTTAATCACAGAAGAGTAGATTTTCAATAGACGTGATCATTTCAAACTCTGTGTTCACGGCGCTAAGACAACTCTTATGCGTAAGAGTATCTTTTGCATGGCTCCAACCATTTTTAATAAATTGCCCAAATCATGGAAGACATTAAATATACCTGCTCTTAAAAAAACAATTGAAGAGTTTACTAATTGCAAGAGCATATTATATTATAGCAGAATTTATGAAAGAGGACAATTTTCCTAATGTTTGAGATGACGATGTTGTATACACATATATTTTTTCTTTTTGACATTGTAATATGATTATGGTACAGTGTGGACTCTATTTTAATGACATTAATACACAATATTGCTGACTTGTATATTTAATTACTACTTTGACTAAGATTTGTAATAATACTTTAATAATAATGATGATTTAAAAATATCTACATAATGTCTAACACCTATATAATATTGTTACGGTTAATGCACCATCTCTTCCTTCCTATTTGTACGCTAATATGCGGCTGAACATGTAAGAACTCACCTGTGTCATAACTATCTTGCATGCAATGTATCATGTACACCATGTTGAAACAAATAAAAATATTCTATTCTATTCTATTCTATTCTATTCTATTCTATTCTATTCTATTCTATTCTATTCTATTCTATTCTATTCTATTCTATTCTATTCTATTCTATTCTATTCTATTCTATTCTATTCTATTCTATTCTATTCTATTCTATTCTATTCTATTCTATTCTATTCTATTCTATTCTATTCTATTCTATTCTATTCTATTCTATTCTATTCTATTCTATTCTATTCTATTCTATTCTATTCTATTCTATTCTATTCTATTCTATTCTATTCTATTCTATTCTATTCTATCCTATCCTATCCTATCCTATCCTATCCTATCCTATCCTATCCTATCCTATCCTATCCTATCCTATCCTATCCTATCCTATCCTATCCTATCCTATCCTATCCTATCCTATCCTATCCTATCCTATCCTATCCTATCCTATCCTATCCTATCCTATCCTATCCTATCCTATCCTATCCTATCCTATCCTATCCTATCCTATCCTATCCTATCCTATCCTATCCTATCCTATCCTATCCTATCCTATCCTATCCTATCCTATCCTATCCTATCCTATCCTATCCTATCCTATCCTATCCTATCCTATCCTATCCTATCCTATCCTATCCTATCCTATCCTATCCTATCCTATCCTATCCTATCCTATCCTATCCTATCCTATCCTATCCTATCCTATTCTATTCTATTCTATTCTATTCTATTCTATTCTATTCTATTCTATTCTATTCTATTCTATTCTATTCTATTCTATTCTATTCTATTCTATTCTATTCTATTCTATTCTATTCTATTCTATTCTATTCTATTCTATTCTATTCTATTCTATTCTATTCTATTCTATTCTATTCTATTCTATTCTATTCTATTCTATTCTATTCTATTCTATTCTATTCTATTCTATTCTATTCTATTCTATTCTATTCTATTCTATTCAAAGGATGGAAGCGAGCCAGATAGATAGAAACTTCCCTTTAATGACGGAGGAGGATATAATTCTACTAGCACTAGGTACATACCAACTCAAGCTAGCAAGATCTTAGTGTGCCGAGCATTTATCAAATGGAGTGTATATAATTGAAACGTACAGAGAGGGAGCACTTGAAGATCTGCCAGACGATGGCATACGCGAAGATGCCTGGCTTTTGCGTGGACGAATCCAGACGCAAGATGTCCGTATAAAAACATATTTTCGTTATATATTGATCAACAGTGCAAATAATATTGTCCAACAGTATGCACATGTTTAACCGGGCGACGTACGATGAGCACTTGTGCACGTATAGTGTCCATCGTATGGTACCTAGTCTATACGAGGCATTCGGGATTTACTGCTCCGGCATCTTTCCTCAATGCTGTTATAGTGGGTACCGATATGTAATGTTTTAAATCTACTCACTTATTGCTAAAATATATGATTTATATTTGAAAAACGCTTGTTTTCTTACTTATTTTAATAATAGAATCCTAAGTGTGTTATATCATCGTCTAATTCTATCTTATTCCAGCTTTATCTTATACTAATATATAAAACTGAAGAGTTAAAGAGAATGAGCAGAGGCTCAAGCACGAAATATTTGCGAATTTGATAAGTAAACGTATCGAGTCCTCGATAACAGAATTATAGCAGCCAGCACCAACCAATTTTGACATCTATCGTTTACTCGATGACTTTACTAGTATTTGTATACTCTGTGGACTTTACATTAGTATCGTAACGGTATCGTACATAGGGATGTGGCCATGTGAGCTAAATGACCGTCTTATTGAATGAATGGTACGTTCCAAACTAGGTGAAATAGTTAATATTAATAAAATTTATATTGTAAAAACTCTTTTGTAGAAAACATAAAAAATATTTTATGGTTTCCGAATGTCATTTCTTGTCATCGTCAGATGACGGACTTGTGTCAATAAATAAAAATCTAGTAAATCAAAATACGAGTAATTAAATCATTGGCACATTGTTATATAAAGAATTAGGTAAATACTATTATGGAAGGTGTTCGTGATACATTATTTTATTTTGGTTTAACTGCGTGAACACTACAATATAAAGTGTTCAACGAGAAAATTATAATAATATAAGTTTACAAGTTTCATTGTTGTTGGAACACCTTAAATGTATGATGTCTAAAGAAGATTTCGGTTATTTGTATAGCTAAGAAGCATGAAGTTTTATACAGAAGCTAATAAAGTGGACCAGTGTTATGTACCTGACATTCAAAGCCTATTTTTATAAGAATATTTAGTTGAAAATAAAATAATGGTTATTGCTGTATTGGTGTTTTTCATTTATTACTACAGCTTAATAAGATTAAGGCCTACCTCACATTGGGCGTCAGCGTTACTCGAGCGTACACCCAGCGTGCGCTCGGCGTTCACTCTGTAGTACAAAGTGAACCGCGCCGAACGGACTCACGTCGAACGGACGCCGAGCGTACGCTCGAGGAACGCTCATGACCAATGTGAGGAACGCCTAATAGACAGCTATCTTATCACATGTCTTCTGACTAAAGCGTTCGTTTTTTATTGATATTCAGTAATATCCGAGAGGGCTAGGTAAGACGCTGATATAAGACTCACGAATTATTTACGGCAAATACTAGTCCGTCACCTAAATTTTATTATTATACTCGCTGTGCCCGCATATTATTTCTTCAAAATAAGAGGGTTTTAAAACAACCTTACAAACCCAATTTTACCCCCTTGAAGATACAATATGAAAATCGTTCCTAAGTGTTATAAAATAAATCCGCGGTCCAAATTGTATGTTTCTATCTTCAGCGTTTGATTATATGTTAGTCAGGATAAGTTTTTTTTATACTTGTAGAGTAGAGCACCTACTTAATTGTAGAGTAGAATACGCAGGAGTGTTAAAAGTGTCTCTAAATAACATCCTATGTTCATATTAGAAAATTGATATGATGTCAATGTCGATTGGTAGGTACTTTGTTTTTCGTATATCGATAATTTTCACACATATTTTACATGCTCGGAACCAAAATATGGGGTTATTTACTACATATTTAGAGTGGCGAAATTTGCGTGTTTGCTTCTTTATTGTGTCAATAATCAGGTCCTACATTCAAAAGGAACACATAAAATATGAATCTACATAAATATTCGTCATAAAAAGGCTCAAAACGTATAAATACGATACATATATATGTTTCGAATCTTTTCTCACCAACAAATTCTAGGTGAAAATTGTTTCGACAAAATGACATTAGATTTACATTAGGTTTACTTTGCTTAAGTCAAATCAGGAGTTCGTGCTGCCGTTTTTTGCTTGTTTGTTAGAAAACTCGATACATTTACATGACATTTACCGCAGGATTGTCGTCCAAAGTAGTTTGTGCTGCCAATATTAGTTGCATCTTACGCACGATAGGGGCGCTGTACAATTTCCATACAAATTTTGACATTTACGATACGAATACTTTCTCGATAGTTTTTCGTGCTAGGGCCTCAGAAGAGGATTTGAGCCATATACCCTCTGCATGACAATCTTTTGGATCTCCACTACGCTATCGCTGCAATTAGGTAGGCTGATCTGATGAAAATATTTCTTCTGTCTTAAATGGTTATAGCATTCGTTATAACCAATGCTATAACCATTTAAGACAGAAGAAATATTTTTTTGATTAGCATTGAAAGGTATTTATGGCAATCAAATCAAAAATTGGTAGGTATTTATGGCAATCAAATCACACAGCATTCCCGTTTCTCAGATTTATTAGCACAAAAGTAAATTCATTTCAATACAATAGATGAGAGCATTACCGCCGTCCAATATACAAGAGCTAATCTCCCAAACGGCAGGTGTATGCACCTTTAACTCTATTTACAGAAGAATCCAATAAGAAGTAAACTTATATCATTCGTTAGCATAAAACAGGTTGGGGGCCGCCGGTTTTTGACCCGTGGGACCAAGATTAACCCGTACCTTCACCTTTATGAGGGTTCAAACGATCACATACGATATTTTTGTGAAAGCTCTCTCCATACAAAATGGCCTTTACAACGCCACTAAAGAAACTATTGAATGAAACCTATGCATTATTAAAAGTTCTGCTTATTTTGTGTATGGTAATTGAAAATGGTATAATATGGTAAGTATGTACATTAAGATTAAAATAAATGAACTACAGTGCGTTATAGTCAATGGTTGCTAGTTATTGGGAATTTTGATGCAGGCATTGTATGTTGACTATTAAATATCAGTTATTAGTATTAGGGATAATAATGTACTGCCAGCATCATTGTTGGATATTAAACAAATTTTCGGTAATCTATTACTTAAATATGCCCCGATTAAACTATTATAAATGAACACAACTTTATGGATCTTATTTATAAATATTTTCTAAGGTTTAGCCATTTTGTCAAATTTTATAAAAATACTCAGGTTTTTTTTTGTTAACATATTATTACGATATTATATCGCCAATATAAAGGCAAAGCACGAGGAAATAACTGTATTATTTACTGCCCACATAGTATGGGTGCATTTCTTTAAATAAGACTATTTAAAGAAATGCACCCATACTGAGACAGCAGAAGGGCCGCGCACAACTCCAGTCTCGCAACCGAAAAGGTTTTAATAGGCGAGACCTTGGACTTGGCACAAACTAACTGCACCGAGTAGTTAGAACCAATGCGGACTTGCTGATATAGGACTCCGCCGTAAGCACGCTCGCTGGCGGTTCAGTTTCTCTATAACTTTTAGCTTCAAAGTCTTGTAGAAACCGTCTAATTACATACGGTTCGGTGCAACGCCGAACCATTTTTTGGTCCGTACGAAGCCGGATTCATTTGCGTTTATACGTAACCTCTCGTTTACCTCGCTCGCGTAGGTATCTTCTAGAAGTACCTAGGTACTTGGGTAGTTATAGCGCCTAGCTATACTCCTAGTCCATTTACATACCCATTACGTGGTTACTTCCGCACGCTTCCATAGGTAATATACTTTTATGTAGCTACCTACTAATCTGATATATCTACCCATCCTTATACAGTCCACAATATTAATATTTTTCCAAATCGCCTATTACATACGGTTCGGTGCATCGCCGAACCACATACTATCCAAAAATATCCAAAATCCATGGATCTTACCATGGATTTTGGATACTAAATATACATAATTGTAATATTTTGTATAGAGTTCATTGGGCTTATCCAATATTGGATAGGCCCAAATCCATGGTAAGATCCATGGATTTTGGATACTAAATATACATAATTATAATATTTTGTATGGAGTTTATGTCAAATTAGATGATGCCAGCGGTCACACCCGCGCTGTTTAAGGCTACTGCTCCGCTCCCGTGGCCCATAGCGTGATGTTATATAGCCTATAGCCTTCCTCGATAAATGTCCTATCTAACACTGAAATATTTTTTTAAATCGGACCGGTAGTTCCTGAGATTAGCGCGTTCAACCAAACAAACTCTTCAGCTTTATATATTAGTATAAGATTAGATAATTATGTATATCTAGTAGCCAAATCCGTGGATATATCAATATGAGATCCACATATAATTAACAAATAATTCTTATATGTTGAAATTATTTTCCTCGTAACAGAAATGACTGACTATCTTAAATTATATTTCTTCGTTATCTAGTTTACATCAAACTATTTGCTAACATTATTAAACAATATGATCACGCCCGCATTAGGGAAAGTCCCTCAGCCCATACGCTTTATTAAATAACTAGCCGTTTCCCGCGGTGTTACCCACGTACTGAGGGAACTACTTCGCGCACCCGAAAAACCCAAATATCTTACGGACACCTATTTTTTCTAAAATAAAATAATATAATAAATATCCTATGTTACTCGCATATAATGTAGCTTTCTAATGGTGAAAGAATTTTTAAAATCGGTCCAGTAGTTTTTGAGTTTATCTATTAAGGCCTTGCCACACGGCACAATTTTACGTCCAACTTGACTAGATCACTTGATGAAATCGTGACGTGTAGACGCCAGTCGTCCAACTCGAGTTCATCGGGTGGGCGGTACCACCAGATTTTAACCAATCGGGTGGACGGAATGAAAATCAGTGATTTGATTGTGTCGTGTAGACGGGCAAAGCCAATTCGATTGAAAATTTGATCAGTGGTAAAATGGTGCCGTGTGGCAAGGCCTTTACAAGCAAAAATTTTTTTTTTTCCTCTTTATAATATTATATTAATGTACATAAAATCTTGTACTTGTTTAAATAACATACCTATGAATAAGTAGTAAGTTTTCGGAACGGACAAATCGAGATATTGTTTTGATAAAATATCAACAGCAGCGTTGAGGAAACTCAGTCGAAGTTTTAAGAGAGTTAAATACTCTTATTTAAAGAAATGCACTCATACTATGTGGGCAGTAAATAATTCAGTTATTTCCTCGTGCTTTGCCTTTATATTGGAAATATAATATCATAATTGTATCATAAATATAATATTATAATTAAAAGGTTAATTGAGGAGAGCTTTATTACGGTTTAAGAATTTTTACAAAAAGAGTCATGTCGATTTTATATACATGAAAATGCGCTCTACATTATTGTATACCTACGTTATGTTGATTTAAATATGAAGTTAAATATAAGCTTTAAATATTTGCATGCCAACTTCATTTGGCGGAATGTGTCGCTGCTCTAAATATAATATTATTGTACCAACTTTTGTATAAACACATTTTACGTAAATAAATGATATTATTATTATTAATAATAAGTTACCAAAAAAGACCTGAGTATTTTTAAAATTTGACAAAATGTTAAAAACTTAGAAAATATATATAAATAAGATCCATAAAGTTGTCCTCATTTATAATAGTTTAATTGGGGCATATTTAACTATTTAAGTAATAGGTAACCAAAAACTTGATTAATATCCAACAACGATGCCGGCAGTACATTATTAACCCTAATACTAATAACTGATATTTAATAGTCAATATACAATGCCTGCATCAAAATTCCCACTAACTAGCAACCATTGACTATAACGCACTGTAGTCCATTTATTTTAATCTTAATGAACATACTTACCACATTATACCATTTTTAATTACCATACACAAAATAAGCAGAACTTTTAATTCATAGTTTCTTTAGTTGCGTTGTAAAGGCCATTTTATATGGAGAGAGCTTTCACAAAAATATCGAATGTGATCGTTTGGACCCTCATAAAGATGAAGGTACGGGTTAATTTTGTACCCAGGGGCCCAAAGCCGAGGTCCCCTCGACCTGTTTTATGCTGACGAATGACATACCTAAGTTTACTTCCTTAATTGTTACTTAGTTTACTTCCTTAATTTACTTCCTTACTTTTTTCTTAAGAATTCTTCTGTAAAAAGAGTTAAAGGTGCGTACACCTGCCGTTTGGGAGTTTAGCTCTTGTATATTTCACGGCGGTAATGCTCTCATTTATTGTATTGAAATGAGTTTACTTTTGTGTTCATAAATCAAAAATACGGGAATGCTGTGTAATATGGTTACAGCGAATGTTACAATCACGTTACGCAGTACATAAGTATACATACCTACATATATGCAGCGATAGCCTAGTGGAGATACAAACAAATTGTCGTGCAGAGGGTATCGGGTTCAAATCCTCGGCGCGCACCACTGACTTTTCGAAGTTAATTGTATACTAAATTGTTCATTATCGCCCACTACGTGCTCCGGAGAACGCTCTAAGGTGTCGGCTGCGGCTGTCATGAAGATCTTTGACAGTTGTTATAGATAGTAAGTAATATAGGTACTGGTCTAAACCATCAAATATAGCAATCTTTAAGACTTGTAGAATCAGATGATTCTGTCAAATATGGATGCAACCTGGATAACGCGATAAAACGATAAAATTCGTTGTATGGCAATTCCACATCCAAAAGTGTCGGGCAGGGTTGCCTTGATATGTAATTTCCGTAGCGCATTAAGCTGTCATGATGCGAATATTTGCTTGAGAAAACCATGCTCATAGAGCAACCTAATGTTTATGTATAAAAAAGAAAAGGAAAGATCAGTCAAAAACCGAATGAGCTTACTAATATTAACCTCCTATTGGTTTCTATGGTACCAAATTCTATAAAGGAAATAAAAATATTATTTTCTGTATTGCTTGGCGAAGGCATAGGGCTGTCACAGACATCGTCCTTGAGAGATGTAAGTAGTGAGGCAAACAAAGTGTTTTGTTTATATTTGTTGTTTTGCTCATGTTGCCAACCTTGGCACAAAGGGTTGCTTTGATATATCGAACGAGGATAAGGGTACGAATGTGTATTTAATTATGGGGCAAATGGAATTGTTTAGTGGCCTCTATTCTTATACGTACTATTGTCGTAGAAGATACTGCAGTTGAAATTATATTTCAAGAATTATGAAGGTTATCTAAGTTCATAATGAGCATTTTACACAAGGTAATAGCTGATATAATCCAGTATGCCAAAATAATAAGGCAACAAAATAGTATTGTCAGTGTATAAATAGAGACAGTGAGACAACCCACTGCATTGGTTTGTACTCAAGACAATGATCAGGTGGCTTAGCTTTGCTTATTGGCTTGGCTTGTTGGATTGTCTCAGATATTGGTCTCGTGTAAAAGGTTTGGCTATCAGCCGTCAACAGCAAAGCATTGGCTGGTATTATATTACTGTATAAGACTTCTCCATACTGTTTTAGTTATTACGAATACATGAAATAATGTACTGATGTTACTAGTCTATACAATCGAATTAGTATAGCATCCGCATGTATATCATCAAATTGCTTATGCTATCACTTCGTTGCAAACTCATATCCAGCCAAAGTTAAAAAACCCAATTTTACATTAAAGATCAAAGTTTTACCCTGAAAATTTGTCAAAGGACTACTGTGTTGAGATATTTACTTAATTGAATTTCTATGCGTCGAATTCACATAGACTAGAGAACTGATCTCCACACTTTTGGGAAACCTTATAAAATTCAGTAGAAAAGTGGCTCGTAGAAATTACCTCAGTAGTAGAGACATAATACCTATCCTCTACCATCAACAAGAATTAAAAGCTAATCGGGCAGCTGAAATATTTTCTCGCAACAGTAGTGTTATAAATTCGCCAGTTTGTCACGAGCAGCGCTCATACAGCCGGACAGGCAATTTGGAATAAAAAGCGAAAAAGATTATCACGTTGTTTCCACGCTACACGACACCGCCGGGTGGACCCGCCTTGTATTTTTTGCGCAGCTATTGTACCGCCCGCTCGTCACAATCGCAATAAAAACATATTTACGTCCAGCGGCTGTAGCTCATGTATACTTGGCGCAATAACAGAGATTTATCGCGGTGTTTGTTACTTGTTACCCTTAGCTTGACGCGTGGGGACCGTTTGGCCGCGCGCGCACCGTAAGGTTATACCTACGACCATATCGTCCACACATACCACGATAATCGACTTTTGTAATTTGTTCGCGAAGAACAAAAACAAAACTCATCTAACTAATGCTAGTTTAGCTTTTATGATCGGACGATATCTTATTTTTATTTGAACGCAGTAAAGTTGTTTTTTTTTGTCCGTGTGGTGACGGATTAAGAATACGGAATGTCACCACCCCATATCATCCCATGGGTGTCGTAAGAGCCGACAGAGGGAGCATATTGTGCAGAGAACAGCATTGTAAGAGAAGGAAAACTTGATACAAACCCTATACCAACCCGTTTGGCCAGCGCGGTATAGTAGGCCAATTCCTCCTTTCAAAGGAGAGGCCTAGTCCAGCAGTGGACTGTTAAAGGCTGATGATGATGATGAAAGTTGTTTTTATACGACTTAGCAGTTGACACAGATTTTTAAGTGCTTTCATCTTGATTAATTGCGAGGAGAAAGCTAGATTAGATGAAGACTTTATTGTTTAAAAGTTCTACAATAAGACTCTTTGTAAATTTATTCTTACTTTATTAATCAAGATGAATTAGTTGCGATCTTTCAAATATGCTGCGTCCCATTCTTCTGAAAGTGCTGTTCTTAGTGCTGCCACTGTCGTGGGCACAGGATTTCTCGAATATACAGCTCTTTTTAAAGTGTCCCAAACATGCTCAATGGGATTAAGATCCGGGCTGCGTGCTGGCCAATTCATTGTACGTATCCCAACCTCTTCGCAATATTGTCGAACTTGTGCAGCAGCGTGCGGCCGGGCATTATCCTGCATTAAAGTAAAATTTTCGCCTATGAATCCCATGTCAGGCACCACTTGATCTTCTAAGATCTCTGTTATGTAGCGATATGCAGTCAAAGCCCTTCTATTACCATTTTGACGGACCATGTTTCTGAACACAAGTTCTGTTCGCCCGTTCATCGATATGCCACCCCAGACCTTACACGAATCGCCTCCAAAAGGAACACGCTCCTCAATGCAACTTTGAGCATATCGCTCCTCACGTCGACGATAGACTCTTCTGCGACCATCTGCACTATATTAACATGTCCTACACTCGTCCGTGAACAATACGGAGGCCCATTGCTCTTCTGTCCAATTTAGGTGATCACGCGCAAATCTTAAGCGAGCTTGTCTGAGCTACAGACAACTTTGGACCATTTGCTGGTCTAAAAGGGGTGATATCCGCTTCCTTTAGCCTTCTTCTTATTGTTCATGCACTCACATTTACTCCACGCACTTCATTAAGCTCTGTTTTGATGTTAACTGACGTGAGGAAACGATTTCGCAGGGAAGTTGTAACAATAAATCAGTGATAACGACCGGTGGTTGCTCGAGTCCTGCCTGTACCACGTCTCTTTCTGTAAGAACCTGTCTCCACAAACCTCTGTATATTTAAGAAACCGTAGACTGGTTTAACAAACGGCTCACCATTGGTCGAAACGAAATGTGACGTCAGGTGGCACAGCAGTCTGTTTATCGGCGTCGATATTCATACTGTTTTAGTGGATTTTGTGAGAAAAATACTTTAAACCGTTATTTCTGTGGATGTTGATGTGATTTTTAGTGAATCTTAGTGTGTGGTAAATCTTGAAAGATGACTGAAACTGGTTTTGTCAAAGCTCAATCAGACAATCTACCGAAAATAGATGCATTTATGATGTCAGCATATTTTACGTCAAATCCCGATTTTACAAGCGCAGAGGTCAAAGGACTGAAGGTGTGACGTCAATCCTTGACGCATCACTCGGTCCGGTCGACCACGCCGCCCGCGCCCTGCAAGGGACTATAAATACTGAAGCGCTGGCTGCGGCCCGGCTCTTTTTTTTTTCTTCTGGCGCCTCCAGGCAGACGAGCTAAGTGACCACCTTTCCTGACGACCCGGCAGCGGACCCTCAACAAATTCTTTACCATCGCCGAATCACGCGACCCTGTTTATATCTTTTCGAATAACATTTTTTTAGTAATTTTTTAGTAAGTAAAACGCTTTGCTAAATAATATTTAGATTCACTTGAAGAATTAAATAAATTTTTATTGTAACATTTAACCACGTTTCTCATTTAACAACACCCCAAGGTAGTCCAACGTTACAGTGGACACCTGGTAGGTCTCCTTTGTTACAGTGGCGCCCACGGGAATATATAGGTAGGGTTTTGTTGAGAATCCGCTGCCCGGTGAGTCTTTTTTTTATTTTTTTTAACTGTGTATGTGTGAAATCGTTCCAAAGCAGTGTAATTATTTTAGTGGCATAGATTGTTTTTTGTTCTGTTGTGCACGGAAGGTCGGTTATGTTGCGCCGGTCACAACAGACAAATTTTTTTCTTACTACGCATGGTAAGTATTTTTATATTATAACTATTTCTGTTGCCACGTGTGATAATTAATTTTGTATCAACCGCATAAGTAACAAGTTATAATCGTTTTGCTTGCGACCACGTGTCAACTAAATGACGCGCTGTGGTCACATTCATTGATCGCATTCTTTGTATTGCGATTTAAGGCCTCGCGTCCTCTAACGACGTGCTAAGGTCACCTTCGTTGATCGTATGCTTCGCGATTAGCTTTTTTAAATGCCACTACGGTAATTAAGTGCTACTGGTAATTATTGCTAATAATCTGCTTTGGCTGACATATGGAACGAATTCACACCCTTCTCTTTCCATTTCTTTCTATTTTCTACTATAACCTTCTGCTAGTGATTTTGTACGGCGATATATTTCTATATAGTAGCTATTATTCAATACATTTACCGCCTACTATGGCGATTATCATTCAAAGTTAAATACTTGTTTTCTTTCTTACTAAGAAAGTTACATCTTTATTGTACCACGTGTACCTACCATAATTGGACTGGCTGAGAATGAACGTACCTAAAGATGCTATCGTATTATATACTAGGTATTTAGCTAGAATTCCGCGTTCATTTATTAATGAAATGTACACGTGTCACATGCAGGTTGCTCACTAACAATAATGAACGAATGTAATCTTTGTCTATTTTGTATAAAATACGAATATCATCGTAGAATTATTGGTTGTTCGTTTTGTCAAATGTTTATTTTGCTACAATCGTTGTTTTAGGTCTTCGATTTTATCTCCTTGTTACTGCCTATCGGTATGTTATTTGCAAATGCATCTATTTATGCATTTACTGCATTACATTTTATTAAATTCCTGCGTCGCAATTATTGAATTATATTTTTTTGTAATGTTTTGTGCCGCTTGGATTGTTTCTTTCAATGTCTGGTTTCTATTGAAATATATAAAACATATAATGATAAATAAATGGTAAAATTAAACCGCTGACGGCCGGAAAAATACTTAATTATCAATATGTAACTTGTTTTCTTTTTACAAAATGCTATGCATCTGGTTTTACTAAACCATCTTAAATAGTGCTGGTTATAATGTATTCTTGTGTAACGCAAATGTTATTATATCAAACTGAAATTATCAAACTTAATTGAATTGAAACTAACTTTAACTAAAGTGGGTATTTGCACATAAATTGAATCAATAACTTCTATTCTTGAATAAATAAGTGGCTATTTACATATAAATCAAATAAATAATTTTTATACCTCATTAACCCAACTAGCACAAACTGCTGCTTAAGAGCTTTGGAGCTAATCCGATTATTCCCAAAGGCGCCAGGCTCAAGCGCCAGAGCGTGCACTGCAGACCTAATGCAGCCGCTTTGGAGCCAAAGGGGCACAACTTTTTGCAACCTATAGTTCCATTAGAACTTCATAATAGTGGCATAAAAGCGCTACAGGAGCGGCAACTAATAATTAACACCACACTAAAGCTCTTGTGGCGCTTATTGAATGAATGACAGGTTTAACTGAACGAATAAAGGATCACTGATCATTCACCTTGTCTCTCATTTATTAAATACATCTGTTGTTCCTGAGTCAGACATTACTGAATACAAATAAATAATAAGTGAAGTGAAGGTAAGTGTTTTTGAGCTATATTTTGTATTATATGCAAGTGGCTACAAACGCAGCTCAGTTTATCGTGCATATAGTTGATATTATTGGAGTATTTTTAACGCGCCTCAATAATTACCTCAGAATATCGTAAAATATGTAAAATGTTATTATATAAATATTTTTATATCACATACCTATACGATATTAAAATTACATACTTGACTAAATTTGTATTTAGTAAGTTACTGGTTCTATATTTACTTATATTTTACTACAAATTGCGATAAAAAACCTATAAATTCTCAAGTAATGATAGATAATTGTCTTGTAAACATATCGTCTATGAGAAGCAGCTTTAACTTGCAACTTCAACCTTAAAACTGCCTCTGTGCGTGTCATGGCGCTAAGTTTCACTCTTCTGAAGGTCCAAGTAATACCTGTACCACTAATGCAGTTCAAGTCTTTACAATCTCTTTTATTTCGTACTTACTGCAGATATCGAACCACACTAATAGTTATTTGTTTTGAGATCCGTAAAACTCGTTGAAATCTCTAAAATACGATGATCATTTGTAGCTGCTTCTATATTTTTCGCTCTTTCAATTGTTTAACACTTACTATGTCTTACCATGTTTTCAGAATGCCTTTCAAACTTATAATGAAGACATTATATTATTGTCCGTAGAAGGAATTGAAAGTCAATTTGACTCCGATCATATTGGTAAGGGCATATATTTTTAATTATTTAGCCGTGTACTAGAGATACATTTACTACCAAACCTGTATTTATAATTGTGTTTAAATGTTTTTTTTTAAAGTTGCAGATTCTACGCAGCCGATTCTGTAATAATAAATTATAATAATAAAAATATGTTACATAAATGTACCGATTTTTTATTTACTACAATATATTACAATCATAAAAATATCATAGTAATGAAGCAAAATAATCACTTATTAGATTACTTCGCACCGCTGTATTTCCCTCATTTTCTGATCTGCTTTGGTCGATAACATCATCTGGTTCATCGACTTGTTGCAGTAGATCAAAATGGTCATCTCTCATATCAAGGGCAATATTGTGCAATACTGCACATGCCACTATTACAGCCTATACACGAGATACATGAAGCATAACCTTTTTTGACAAAACTGGGAACCTATTTTTCCATACACCATAGGTCCTTTCTACCACATTTCTGCTTCTTATTTGAGCCTCATTATAGAGATGATCTGCTGGAGTCATGGGAGTTTGGAGTGGTGTTAGTAGGTATGAAGTGTTTTCATAGCCTTTATCGCTAACAATCAAACAGTTGCCAAATTCCCCATTTATAAGTCTTTGTTTTATGTAGGAATTGTTGAAAATAGTTTGGTCATGGGCTGCTCCTGGCCATCTAGCCACTATGTCTAAAATCTTCAACTTTGCACTCACTACTGTTTGAATATTGAAAGACAACTGTGATTTTCTGTCTCTCCATTCTTCTGCATTGTCTCCACCTAAGAAGAATGACAAAAGCTATATTATAAAAATCAGAAATTTTAATCAAATAAATAAATGAAATACATTGTTTGACACATGTTTTTATAAGGTTATTGGATCCATTACCAGGAGATTTTATAGGAACATGAGTACAATCAATAGCGCCAATGAGTCTCGGAAATTTAGCTATGTTGTAGAACTCTTGCTGTATTTCTTGAGTATTCGTTGGAAATTTGATATACTCTGGACGTAATTGTGCAATAGCTTTTGAAACCAGGTTGACAATGCGACTGACAGATGATTTGCTGACACCAGAGAAATCTCCAACTACTGTGAGAAAACTTCCCGTTGCATAATACCTCAAAGTCAACAGTAAACGAGTTATTGGCTTTATAGCATGATTTCTGAAACAATGTGTTGAACAAACAGGTTAAGTTAGGTAGATAGGTACATGAAATTTTTTTGGTTAAAGCAGATTGATTCCTACTAAAAGCTAGACCAAAAATGCGGGTTATAGTTAAGTAAGTACTTACCTTTCTGTACTGACAGAAATTGTATTTTCGATCATTGAATAAACGAACGTGGCAGCTTCTTTAGTGAGTCTGAACCGCGTCCTAAAGTTCGTTTCGTCCAATGTCTCCATATAGTTAACTTTATTCTGAAACACAGGATTCCTACGCGGTGTTGTGAGACGATCAACATATTCATCAAACTCATCTTCAAGAGTTTCAAAAACGTCCATCATGATGAAACACCACGCTTTCTTTTTACACACCAAATAAACACACAAACGAACGAAAGAAAGAAAACAGATAATAAAATTTCTCCCGACAGATAACACTATGTTTCAGATAAATTGAGCTATTTGCCACTTCATCGGACTCATAACTTATCATGAAATTTATGTGACACATAGCGCTAATTGGCAGTTGTGAAACACAATATTAGTGTTTATCCTACCAATAAGCAACAAATAGCTTATTCAGGACTAATGTAGAACTTATCAGTACATTGTGAAACAGACCCTTAGAGTCCTTGTCTTTTCTACTGCTTAATAGCTGATAGAAAACTTATTTCCAATTCACACTAAGCTCTATATAAATATAGTATGCTTACGTTAAAATGATCTTCACAACAATATAAACGGGATAATGGAGATATGTACATTATCTCTTCTCATCATCTTACACGATAGATTTAGAACTTTCGGATTAGTTGGAATACGAAAAAGCTCTTTATCGGGTGTACATATACTAGTGTTTTTGCACTTTGGCACTATACAATACTTGTAAGAAGGTTTTTTTACTTGTTCCATGACCAATACAGCAAATAAAATTGAAAATACGGCTGAAGTTACTGAAATGCTTAGAGTTCACGTCACGTGACGTGCCAAATGACGTCAACGAAAGCGCGCGTTAAATGGCGGCGTTTGAGCGGCTAGATTTTACTAACTGTTTTCAATCTCACTTTGCAAAATAATTTGAATACTTTCAAACCTATTTATATTTTTTTCTGCGTTATGCATATTCCCCATTTGAGCCGCTTGTTCGGGTGAAGTATCCATATTGTGATTCAAAAACTCTCGATGAGTTAAAAAACTAACCCAACAATTCTGCTGGTAGCAATAATTCAATTGACAAAAGAATAAAAAATCAATGCGAATCAATTTAAAACTTTGCTTTAAATAACACACAAATCTGATAGTTACTACGAGTAAATTTTCTTTTCCCGGCTATATTCATTTGTTTTACTGCAGTTCTATTTTTAAATTTTGCTTTTTTTAAGATTAAGAGCCAGTCTCTCCATATTTATGTAATTTAATCTTAAAAGTTCGCATGCTTATTAAAAAAATCATTTCAAAGTAATCCTGAACTTTGATGCAGTTTATGAGTCCGTCAGTTTATTTCTAGCAGTAAAAGTAGTCAGAAGAAGGCTTGTCTGAAGGATATTGTTAATATCAAGACTAACTCGCCCCATTGCCAAAATTCTGTAAGAGTCTTGAGTAGGATTTCTGGATTTTATTTTTAATATTGCTTTCATTAAGTACGTAGAAGATCTCATAGACTCACTCCTAAACTAACGCCTGTCTGAAATGAATGAATGCACCTGGGCAGTAGATATTAAGTGTGCCTCATGGTATTGGAGAGGTTATGTGTGCCTCGTGCTATTGGAGAGGTTAAATAATCTCGGGGTCTCAGAACGTTATAAGTTCGGGTATGACGTTTTTTATTGAAAATAAGTGACACCTTAGTCAAGAAGTGTTTAGTCTAGTTATAGGATCAACTCTATTCACACATGACCCTCCTACGTAAGTACACCTACGCAACACATGTATTAGGTACTTCATTCATTGTTTTGACCGTGTCCTGTCGAGACAGAAGGTTGCTTTTTTAGCCCAAGCTTGAGAAAAAGGGTCAAGTAAACATTGGATACCCTTCAAAGGCCCGTCATTCCTTCATGTTTAACTCAGCACTTCGATCGATCCTTATAGCTAACAAATTTTTCGTTCAACGAAGGTCAAATAGAATAAAGGAGAAGGTATTTTTAGATGTTTTTCTTTAGCAAATTAAGACTTTTGACCTTTTTCCAACAAAAATAAATCATTTCTTCGATCACCGTGTGGGTTTACATTGTAAATTTACGCTGGTTGCTCCTGGAGCTGGTTTTGATTTAATTGCCTGGTAATAATATTATTGGGTTTTATGATTTCATTTTTGATAGCACTTCACACTGTACCAGTACAGCATAAATGTTAGCCGGTTGTGCCCCACAATTAACTGATATCTAAGAATATATAGCAATATTTTGTTTATAAATATATTCTCTATTTATTACCTTCCTTCCATAATGTTACAATTTCTGATGACAAGAGATTTCAACTTGTCTCGTAGCCTTCGTCTGCCTAAACCACGCATACATAAGTAATCGTTTCCATTAGTTTCATTATTCGATGGCAAAATAAAATGTCGCGCATCATTATACCCAAGCAGTTACTTTTATGTTGTCTTTTTGCCTATTATAATAAATACCAATTTCTATCCGATGTAACTCGACCAATATCATCAAAATAAGTTGTCAATCTCGTTTATCTACAAAGTCCCCAAAGGGCCCGGCTAGACATCGCAGATATATTTTACGAGATGTGTAAATGTTATTTGTTAGCAATAACCCTTGGCGTCTGCTGTCAACAGCCGCTGTGATGGCAAGTAAATACCGGGCCCGCATACGACGCAATTTACGTAGGATGGCCTCGGGTCTAAGCCAAATCCTCGCTAGCTCTGAAGTAAATAGAAAATGTACCCCAATGTTACTCTTAAACTTCTCCATAAAGCATTATGTCGTGTTGTCTTTTCTAGGTATTGTATTTACTGTTATTGGTGGTATACTTACCTGTCTTATAAAAGTGGCCATAATCCTGTTTATCTTCAATAAATTTTCCGCTGGACCCTCATGTCAAACGGAAATATGGTTTCATGCTGAATGCGTACTTAACTTTATGGTATATGTATCTCAAAGGACAATAACTTAAATTATGTGGACATGGGACAGTTGCTTACTTTTGTATTCGTTAGTATCTTATATTATTTCAAAACGATAAGGTTAGTAGCAAACGATAATTGATAAATAATCTAGTGCCTGTTTACTAAATTCCGTTATCCAAACTATTAAAAAACTAAAGCCTTCTTTTTGTCTCCAAATTGGAAAACTACATATACAAATGATGTGGCAAATGGAAACGACCTAATGGAAGGAAAGAGGAACCTACAGCGCACCCTCGGATTGCCCACCCCATCTATTACAATAGAAAAATGTTGACAATACCGAACTCCTCTAAAGACAAAGGATATGGGATACATGGAATAATGCGGAAAGGGTTCCAGGAAAATACCTGACGTGCAGTATCGATGGGCAACGACAGAGCTTTTTGGCTCAGTCGTTGCCCATCGGTCCTGAGGATGCCTCGTGGAGAGGCGAAACACGTGTCGAAGCATAGTCGGCGCATAGAGCGGGATACTGCACGTCAGGTATTTTCCTGGAACCCCTTCCGCATTATTCCATGTATCCCTTATCCTTTGTCTTTAGAGGAGTTCGGTATTGTCAACATTTTTCTATTGCAATTGATAGGGTGGGCAATCCGAGGGTGCGTGGTGGGTTCCTCTTTCCTTCCATTAGGTAAAATTTTCAGTGGAAATTGGAGAACAGCTTAATGCGCAATATGCGTATTCAATTCTTATACGTAAACAAACCTAATATTTTTATCTTTTATGTTGGTAAAGCAAGTAGTCCATCATACGGCAAGCCACAACCCTAGCCATAAAATTTAAAAAAAGAAATGAATGAATGCTGTGCTCGATCATAAATCACAAGAAAAGCTACCCAAATCATTATTTCTCTTTAGGAAAGTATTCACAAGAAAGACAATAAGTAGACAATATTTAAAGCTTCAAATCGCTTGTACCTTTTTAATATTTAATACTACATCCCAGATATGTATCGGCATGAGTTATCAGGCTCGGTCCTGGGGTGATGTCAGCACTTATAAAAATTGAAGACGTATGTAGAACCATGTATTGACAAACTACCCGACACGTGGTCACACCTTCAAGACAAAGAGTCAATTTGACCACAAAACTTGCTGTGAAACTACAACATTGCGTGTTTAACCAACATTAGACACCTAAAATTTAGTTATTTTAATGGGTTTTGCCTGTCGTTTAAGTTTCACGAAGTATTTAAGTACACTTAACACCTTGAGTGACTTTTTTTAGCTGTCGCCAAAGAACCCTGTGAGTTTAAAACTCCAATCCAGACATTTTTTGTGACGAATTAGTTATAATATTCTACTGTGTTTCATTTGATCTATTACTGTCTTCATGGTCTTAGGGTTAACCCATTTGCATTTGCCAAATATTTGCCTCGATGACCAGGAGCCGTTTTCTAGTCTAATCAGATTTAACGGAATATTAGCTTTGCTGTAGAGTGACAAGTATTTGATCTCCTTGACTCAATAGGCTTGCCAAATTTCATGGCTTAAACCAGAGTCAGTATATACAAGGGAACTGATGAATTGTCATTGCAACTTTAACGAATTCACCGGCCGAGACGAGAAAATCGTCATTTAGGCTCTGTTATTTGAATATATTGACGGAAAATGTTAAGAAAGTCCCATATTGTCCTACCATGCCTCAAGTGTTTAATTTCTTTAAAGTTTGTAATGTATTGTTTACAGGGAGTGTCTAAGCCATTTGACCGTGTAGTGCGAGCCAACATCGGAGATTGTCACGCTCTTGGACAGAAACCCATCACCTTTATTAGACAAGTAAGTTTAATTTCAAGCTTTTTACAGGTGAATTTATTTACATTGACCGCAATTAGAACTAATGTCCACAACAACCGCTTGTAGGTTGAGTTCTTGTAACTCAGACAATTCTATTCAGCTCTTCTCTCGGACGCTTGCTATGTAGCTCTTTGAATAAATAATATATTTTATTAAATTATTTGCCGCATAAAAGGACATCACTATCATATTCATTATTAAAGGTAATGACAATTTATATTTAATATAATAATTTCAAATTGTGTGCAGCTCGAAACCTCAATATTGATGTATTGATTAATAACAACATAATAAAAAAAAAATAAAAAAAAAAGCATTTTATTTCTATGCAGTGCCTAAAAATAATACATGTAAATGAACTTATTCTAAATTATATTTTACTAACTTAACATAATTATAAAAGTGCTATACTACAATATCATTAACACAATTGTTTACTAAATTACTGTTTTATAAATGTATGATGTTTAAATATATTATATAGGTAATTATGCGTATTCAATATTATTTATGTACCTGCAAGAACCCCTCTGCGGGTAAAAGCCTCCTCCAAAGCTTTCCAGTCTTCTCTGGACTGGGCGGTTTGTAACCAATTGGGGCCCGTTACCTTGGTTATATCATCTTCCCACCTGGTATAAGGTCTCCCCTTCTTCCTTTTGCCCGATGGGCCTTTCCACGTAGTCACTCTTTTGGTCCATCTTCGGTCTTGTAGGCGAGCTATGTGTCCTGCCCATTTCCATTTTAGTGAAAGAGCATGTACTAGAGCATCTGTGGCTTTTGTGACTTTTCTAATTTTCGTGTGTCGTATTTTTTGTATTTTCCTAATATTTAGCATACTGCGCTCTATTCCACGTTGGCACTTTATTATTTTATTTCTGACGGTTTGGTTGAACTTCCACGTTTGGCCGGCGTAGGTTAAGCATGGTATTAAGCAGGTGTTTATAAGCTTAGTTTTTATGCTTACGGGCATGTTGCTTTTGAATATTTCTTTTAGTCCCCAGTATTTGTTCCACGTTAGCTGTGTCCTCCGTTCTACTTCACGAGAATTGTTACTATGGTCGAAGCTGATTTGCTTGCCAAGGTATATGTACTCGTCTCTGAACTTAAGGGGTTCACCTTCGAGGAAAATTGGTCTTCGAGTGCTGTTGGTCATAAGCATGGTTTTTGATAGGTTCATTTCCAATCCTACTGTTTTACTGACTTCGTTTAATGACTCTATCATAACTTGTAAATCCAGTCCTGTCTCTGTTAGTAGCACCAGGTCGTCCGCGAATCGTAAGTGGCTTAGGTACGATTCTCCAATCTTTATGCCGTGTTCCTTCCATTCGAGTTGACTGATAATGGTTTCTAGGACAGCAATAAAAATTTTTGGGGATAATGGGTCTCCTTGTCTTACACCTCTCTTAATAGGGAACCATGGGCCGGCTGTCTCTAGTTGCACTCTACTTTTGCTATTGTTGTAGATATTTCTGAGCACCCTAATGTATTCTTTCTCTACTCCATGGGCTACTAGCGATTCCCATATCCTGATATGTGACAGTGTGTCGAAAGCTTTTTGATAGTCAATATATTATGCGATGTAGAGTGGTCTTCTTCTCTCTTGATATTTTTCTATTAGGACCTCAAGCGTGTGTATATGGTCTATTGTAGAGAAGCCTTTTCTAAAGCCCGCTTCTTCAATAGGTTGGCTTGCTTCTAGAGTCGAATTTAGTCTTTCATTTATAATCGAGGAAAAGAGTTTGTATATGCACGGTAGTAAACTTATCGGTCTGTAGTTCCCGATGTCGTTTGGATCGCCTTTTTTATAAATTAAAATGATGTTAGATTCTGACCATTGGCTCGGTGTCTCTCCAGTTTCAATAATGTAATTGAACAAGCTAGTCAGGGGTACTGCTAGAGTGGCCGAAGTTGTTCTTAGGGCTTCGTTTGTGATATTGTCAGTACCTGGGCTTTTCTCTAACTTCAGTTTTTTATCGCTTCTATTGTCTCTAACTCACTAATTGGTTCAATATTCTTTAAACTTTTCGTCGTGTCTGTACTGTCATTGTAGGAGGTGGTGGTTGTATGTATTATGTCGCTACAGGTATATAGATTTGTGTAGAAGTCAGTTGCAATCGTGATGAGGTCTTTTCTGTTATATAGAGCATTTTGCGAGGTTTTCGACCTTTTCAAACTTTCTATCCATTGTTTGTTTGTTCTGAGCGCTTTAAATCCTTTTTTTGTACTACCAGACTAACAACATAATAACCATTAAAACATTTAATTTGGTTTTGTGTTTCGGAGAGACGAAGTATCCTGTCACCGTTTTATAACTGTCCCACTTTTATGGGAAGGTTTCATTTTCATTATCATCAGCCTGCCATAGTCCACTGCTAGCTATAGGTCTCTCCGATGGCACGCCACTGAGCAGGTTTATAGAACGATAATATAATCCACCGCACATCAGAAACTCAAGCGAAAGTGCTATACTTTATAGAAGCTCTGTAAATGTATGTCTGTAGTGATATATTACTAGCCACGATTCGATATATCTAATTAATGATCAGTAGATTATCTGCGTTCTTCATTATTCGATGTAATATAAAAATGGCATAAGTAATCGTTGTTATTTTTCAAACGAATTACAGGAAGATTATTTTCAGAAAATTACATTCAAATTCGTCTAGCTGTTGTCAAAATTAGCGTAGACAAATGCACAGAAACATACAAAAACGCTGGTAATGACTTTATTTTAGTTTTAGCGGCACAAATAAATTTTCTCAAATTACTTCTGATTTATTGTTGGCGTCGAAAATGTATTTTATAAAAAAGTTTCGGAATACTATCGGTGACCCTAGGAACACTGCAATAAATAAAACCTAATACTAAAAATACCCAGTCTCAATATCAGAATTTGTTCATATTTATACCATCAGTTTCTCGCAGGTTTCTCATAAATTTTCAGCTTCTAATTCATACTTTTACGAGTTAAAATTTGAAGGACGCCGATATAACGTGTGTATATTTTAATTTAAGCCAGGTACATGAATCATTGGGATTCTTTCTTTCTTTGATTGAGGGTGTTTGATATTTCTTCTACCACCAGACGGTGCTTAGTATGCGTCAGGTCCAAACTGACGTCAGATATGTGTACAGACGCGTACACACACATAATACAAACAAACACAGACGGTTTCTGGACCTGATGCCTCAGTGCCGCCGCATAGTGAACGTCATTTCAGAAGACCCTCATTATGGACTTATCGCATACAGCCGCTTACCTTATAAGTCCATCTTAGGGATGTTTCCAAAAATTCTTCCTTTTATTGAAGCTCCGTGTGATGACGATTAAGAATACATAGGATCATCAGCACATCTTCATTCCGTAGGTGTCGTAAGAGGTGCCTAAGGAAAATACACGAAGCGATTATTAAATTTGGGAAAAGGAGGCAATCTCTACATCAAACTCTATAGCATTTTGTCTGATCAGGGTGGTTATAGTAGGCCTAATCCTCTTTTTGACGTAATGCTATTGTAACGTAAAGTTGCTGAGGCTCAAATCCAGCATTTGACTGCGAAAGGCTGTATGGTGCAAATTAAAATAAATTATTTTATGATGCCAGCAGTTTCAGTTTTGTCCGCCATGTAAACAAGCCCATTAAGGAAATCAGGTATCCCAAATTCCTAGTTCATTATCGGAAGGCAGTATGAGCTTTTATTGTGTAACATGCCCTTATTGGTCTGTAGGGACGTGATTACTGAGACCTTTTTACGACATAAATCAGTGGTGAACAAAATCTGTAGGCGTAATAATGCTCCTTATACCTCTTTATACGCGTTTGACCGACGTCGTTTCGACCGACTTGCAACGGTCGTGGTCGCGGAGGGGCTGGCGTGAGCTCGACACATATTTATTACCTTAAATTAATTTGTTTAGGCACTATAGGCGACTAGGTTTATCGCTAGTTCCACTCGTAACTTGATTTTTATTGATATCCAGCCTAGCGATGATCACATGTCGAAATATCACATATTTCATCTCTGAACATTGTCGATAACATGACAGATATAGATCTGACGTAATGTGTTTTAGATTAACGCTCAACTCACTGATATTCAAGTGCCATCTCCAGTTAATTGGGGCCTTTCAGTGCCCGCGTTAACTGTCCATCGATCCATGGTGCCAGCTAGACTGTACAGTCGACGACATAAGTACTTCAAAAGAATTAACAAAATATCAGCTCTCTATATAAACTTTTTTTTTATAGCTTCACGCCTGTGTACCCGAAAGGGCATAATAGGGGGCGAGCCTATTGCCGTTACCGGGCACATCACCAGACTCCGGGCTGCTACTGAGTATTCCGAAAAACCCAGTAACACCTTTGCCCGACCCGGGAATCGAACCCGGGACCTCCGATCAGCAGTCGCATACGCTATCCAATGCTTTATGTACTGTACATATAACATGTATATACTGTACCTATTGTATATTGTATAATGAAATGAATTCTTCTTGTCTTCTTATCTGTCTGTATGAATGTGATAAACTTAAGAAGTACCTATTGAACTGATATTTGTATAGTTGTCACCAATATATAGTGTGATTCCTAAGAAAAGTTTAGGTGTATACTTCACGCGGGTGTAGTCTGATTAAAGAATATATAAATATGTCTATCAGATATCTGGTTGCCATAGTACGAGCTCAGCTTAGTTGCCCAAACTTAGCAAAGCTATGGCATGAGCTATATCACATGTAGGTATGATATATTAGCGGACCATGTGAGTTATTATTATGGGGTAGGCTCACAGCGAGACTGGGCTCGCCATTCGTAACAGATCGGCAAAGTTAAGCAACGCTTGCATAGGTGAATGCCACGGTGTGGCATTTACATCTGAGCGCTACCGTGCTTCGGATGTCACGTAAAGCTGTCGGTCCCAGTTCTTGTCTCAGGATAAGAATCGTTAGACCATGTCGGAGGCCTTCGGGCAGTCTGAAAACTCCGACACTAGAGTTGGCCACACACTCACACGAAAATCTATAGGGTAGGTAAGTAGAATGGCCACGACTGTACAACACGCATTTATTTAGCTGAGGTTTCATTTGAATGTTAATTAATTCGTCGAACAGCTCTGTGGTCCAATGCGATGTGTATTTTCGTTATTTACTCGAATTGTTTTTTCATTCGATGTATTCGTATAGAACCACGAATGTAACCGATACTGTTATTTTTAGTTAAGTTTCTACAAAGTATCAAGGTACATACATAAATACATACATAGACTCACGCCTGTTTCCCAAATGGGTACGCAGAGACTACGGAACGCCACTTGCAACGATCCTGACATATCTCTCTTGCTTCATCACTCCCATCAAATTCCTCATGCATGCTCTTCTGTTCAGGGTACTTATAACCTGTCCTGTTTTAATTATGTCTCAGATCTGTTCAGAGAACGTCCGTCTTGGTCTTCCCCTTCGTGCTGTCCCATTCACACTTGCCTTATATATCTGCTTGGTCAGTCTTTCGTCATCCATTCTCTCCATGTGCCCAAACCACCTTAGACTTGTCACTATATCTTCTTTTACACCACAACACTCTCTTATCACACAATTATTTACTCTGTCATTCAAAGATACACCACACATACTTCTCAGTGCTCTCATTTCTATAGCATTTAAACTACTTTGATGTCTATTCTGCCATACACAACTTTCACTACCAAACATAAGTGTAGGTACTAACACCCCTCTATGCACAGCCAAACTTACCTTTTTGGACACATTTTAACTGTTCATAAAGGCCTTCAAAGCTCCATTCACCCTGCCATTACCTGCATTAACTCTTCTTTCAATATCTTCTTCATTCTTACCATTCCTAGTAAACAGCGTACCTAAATATACAAAATCATTCACTTGCTCCACTCGTTGTCCATCGATAATAACATTACAAGCCGTAACACTTTCCTCCTTTTCAAAAACCATAACTTTCGTCTTGCTCACATTCACTTTCATTCCTTTCCTCCCTAAAGTACGATGCATGATTGTTACCATCTCCTGCAACTCCTCCGCTGAAGACGCAAGTATTACCTGATCATCAGCATAAAGGAGGCCTTTGACAAGTAACTCATTCATCCTTAATCCACAGTCAGTATTTTTCAAATCGTGCATACAACTGTCCATGAAGAGGTTGAATAGCCACGGCGATGCTACACATCCCTGTCTAACACCTGTTTCGTTGTTAAACCAATCAGTGTACGACCTACTTATCCTCACACAAGCTCTAGAATCTTCATAAAGGGATTTCAGAGCTCGAATGAGGCTGCTGTCCACCCCGTTCATTGACAGCACCGACCACATTTCATTCCTCACCACTTTATCGTAAGCCTTTTCCAAATCCACGAATGCGCAATAGACCTTTTGACCTTTGGCCAAGAATTTCTCGGCTATGCACCGCAAGGAAAAGACTTGATTCGTGCACCCCATACCCTTTCGGAATCCCGCTTGTACATCTCACATTTTCTTGTCGGTTACTTCCATAACTCTTTCAGTCAGTACCTTCGCATACAATTTGCCAACAATGCTGAGAAGGCTAATGCCTCTATAGTTCTTGCAGTCTTGTTGCGAGCCTTTTCCCTTATAAAGAGGCACAACCACCGCTGTGGCTCAGTCATCAGGTACTCGGCCGGTGCTCCAGCACAAGTTAAATAAGCGCTGCAGCTGACGAACTACGATGCCCTGTCCAGCCTTCAGCATTTCAACGGTAATTTCATATTTCCCAGCGCCTTCACAATCTCATCCACGCCAATTATCGTTTTCATCATTGCTATTATTACCATTCATTTCGTCGATCGATGTCTCTATCGCCGTTCTTTCAAATAAACCTTCAAAATACTCCTTCCATATCTTCAGCCCGCATGATTCACCATTCAGTATCTTTTCATTCTTGTCTCTGATTGACGAGTATTCTCAGGATTGAGTTCTTCCTCGAACTGAACGGATTTCCAGAAAAACTTTATGTTTCTCCCGAAATTTTCAGATAGTCTGCTATTAAACTCATCTTTCTTTTTCTCTTTTTTCTTTTTAAAAAAAATGTTGTTAGGTCAAAAAGAATTATGAAAATTCTTTTTGACCCAACAAACTCCTTCTTTGCTTCATCTATGTCATCACTCGTTGCCTTTACCATTCTTTTATTTGCTCTGGCAGTCAACCAATCTAACCAAGTTTTCTTCTTCTTTGACCCTGCTGATTGTACATCTTTGTCCGACCATGTATGTTTCCTTTCGTATTTTCCTTCTCTTGATCACACCACACACTTCAGACGCTACACATACTATCTCTTCTTTAAAAGATTGCCATAGTTCTTCCATATCATTTATGCCCTCGAACCTCTCTAAGCTTGCTATCAATCTCTGCTTATACTCATCTTTCACATCTTTCTCTTGCAGATTTTCTACTTTTATTCTTTCCAAGACCCTATTTTCATTACGTTCTCGGTGTCACCATCCTTTAAAGAGCCCACTTATCCGGCTCATCACCAAGAAGTAGTCGGTGTGGATGCCGATCCCTCGATACAGCCATGTATCTAACACATTCTTTACAATTACAAAATTAATCATACTTCTTCTTCCAAAAGTAAACCCTGTGGCACTATATTTTTGTCTCCTGTAGATGAGTTGTACATACACAAGCTCATAATGTCTCTAGCAAACACCAAATCTGAAGGTTATGATTCAGTCTGTACCAGAATCATAAAATCTTGTAGTTTTCAATTGACGCCTATAATTACTTTTCTTGTAAATCTGTCACTACACACTGGCACGTTTCCAAATAAGCTAAAATATTCAGTAGTTAAACCACTATACAAAAAAGGAGAAAAGACTGACATAAAGAATTATAGGCCGGTTACTATCTTGCCAATATTTTCTAAATTGTTTGAAAAAGCCATGCATGATAAACTAACATCTTTCTTAAGCAAGTATGAAATATTAGACCGAAATCAGTTTGGGTTTCAAAAAAATAAATCTACTAGGGCGCTATGTTTTTCTTAGTTAATGATATTCTTCAGAAAGTCAATGACAAATTATATACAACAGTTATGTTCCTCGATATGTCAAAAGCGTTTGATTTAGTCTCACATAAACTGCTTTTGGAAAAATTGGAACAGTATGGTATAAGAGGACCAGCACATAACTGGCTAAAAACTTACCTAGAAGATAGGATTCAAAGTGTAGATATCTCTCAATTGAACTCAAATGACTATATAGAAACAAATAGATCAGATTACAAAAAAAATTAATTCGGAGTTCCCCAGGGAAGTATATTGGGACCTCTACTTTTCCTGGTTTACATAAACGATTTACCTGATGTTATAAAACATAAAACAATACTGTTTGCAGATGACATATCGATAATAGTGACTACAAATAAAAATATGACAATCAAACAACATGAAAATGACATTTACAATACTCTGACTTTAGTTATTAATTGGTTGAATAAAAATAATCTTAAAATAAATTTATCAAAGACACATATAATTAATTTCAATAATTTTAATAATAATAATATAATAATTAATTATGATGGACATACCTTATCGAATACAAATTGTGTGACATTTCTGGGAATTATAATAAATTCAAAATTTAATTGGATAGATCAAGTAGAAAAAAATTGTAACAAATTAAACCGTTTTTCATATGCACTTTATAAATTGGCAAAAGTAACAAACCAAAACATTGCACGTACAGCCTATTTTGCATACGTAGAATCCGTCCTCAGATATGGGTTACTAATATGGGGCAACAGCTCTCACATACAGAAAGTGTTTGTGGCCCAAAAACGATGCATCCGTTCGATTTGCGATATTGCCCCCGACGTATCATGTCGACCTTTCTTTAAAAGATTGCGAATACTCCCATTAGCTTGTCTTTACATACTAGATATAGGTAAATTTATAAAACAAAATCCAGATTTGTTTAAACAGGCAAAAGATGTCACTCGACGTGACAATATAAGAAATCCTAACAGACTTGTTTTAAATATGATACCGAGAAGTAGCCGGCTTCAAAACAATTCATACGCCATGAGTATAAAAATTTACAATAAATTACCAAATTTTTTAAAAATACTGCCCACAAATAAATTTATACCAGCATTACGTTGTTGGCTCATGCAGAAAAACTTTTATTCTATTCAAGAATTTTTTTCAAACAATTATGATTCGGTGTAATGAATGCCTAATTGACCTATTAATAAATATGTATGTGACATTGATACTATTAAATATGATTGTTACCTATTGACTTCACATTATTGTTCCTACATTTGCATGCTATTTAAAATTGACTAAACGGGCTTGCACCTTTATATCATTTATATTATCATGAAATCAACATCTGTAATGTACCCTGTTTACAGCAAATAAAGATATTCTATTCTATTCTATTCTATTCTATTCTATTCTATTCTATTCTATTCTATTCTATTCTATTCTATTCTATTCTATTCTATTCTATTCTATTCTATTCTATTCTATTCTATTCTATTCTATTCTATTCTATTCTATTCTATTCTATTCTATTCTATTCTATTCTATTCTATTCTATTCTATTCTATTCTATTCTATTCTATTCTATTCTATTCTATTCTATTCTATTCTATTCTATTCTATTCTATTCTATTCTATTCTATTCTATTCTATTCTATTCTATTCTATTCTATTCTATTCTATTCTATTCTATTCTATTCTATTCTATTCTATTCTATTCTATTCTATTCTATTCTATTCTATTCTATTCTATTCTATTCTATTCTATTCTATTCTATTCTATTCTATTCTATTCTATTCTATTCTATTCTATTCTATTCTATTCTATTCTATTCTATTCTATTCTATTCTATTCTATTCTATTCTATTCTATTCTATTCTATTCTATTCTATTCTATTCTATTCTATTCTATTCCATTCCATTCCATTCCATTCCATTCCATTCCATTCCATTCCATTCCATTCCATTCCATTCCATTCTATTCCATTCCATTCCATTCCATTCTATTCTATTCTATTCTATTCTATTCTATTCTATTCTATTCTATTCTATTCTATTCTATTCTATTCTATTCTATTCTATTCTATTCTATTCTATTCTATTCTATTCTATTCTATTCTATTCTATTCTTTTCCATTCCATTCCATTCCATTCAATTCAATTCAATTCCATTCCATTCCATTCCATTCCATTCCATTCTATTCTATTCTATTCTATTCTATTCTATCCTATTCTATTCTAACATTTTGAGCCTCACGCGTATACATGTGTATCTTTTTGTGATGAAACATGGTGTTTGTCACACAAAGGCTCTACTCTAAACAAACCTCAAGCAATACTTTTTCATTTTCACTCACACTCATCACCAAATCCATCTAAAACCATTTCAAATCCATCTCGTTTTACTCCCTTGAAATCACCTAACAAGATCAATCTTTCGTTATAAGGATAACGAAAGATTGATCTTGTTAGGTGATTGAAATGTAAGGACATTTCCTCAAAATCTCTCTTAAATTCTCCCAAAATACTTACCTTTCGTCTTGTTCTCGCTGTGACATACCCGCTACTATATTGACCGGTGCGTAAACCCCTATAATAAAGAGACGAGTAAGTCCTACTTTCATTCTCATCCACAATAGTCTAGCATTTACACATTCAAATTCCTTAACGCACTCATTCATTCGCGCAGACAGTATTAAACCAACTCCCTTGCAGGCTCTGGCGGTACTGTCTACCCCAGACCAATAAGCTGTGTACTTGTCATGCTTGGTGGGCCACAACCTTTCCTTTTTGTCTCATTCACACAAAGACCATCAATCTTTCTATCATCCATCATCTGGCATAATTCATTCAATTTGCCATCCAGTCCTCCTCTACCATTTAATGTTGCAAACCGGCTTTCCGTAGGCCGGTTTTCGCCCTCGCGGGAAACGAGACGTGATGGGTTGCGAACCGCGTCGCCGCCGTCTGGAGAAATATATTTTTCAGTTCCCATAGCGTTATAACGAGCATTAGGGATTTCAAATGTCCATCCCCGCAGAGCCCTTTACGGGGATAAGGTAGAATCCCATCTGTGCTCTGTGACCACCAACACAGGCACCCTCCGTTTGCGACCAGCTTGCCCTCTGGCTACGAATCCCTGGGCACGGGTCGGCCCCAACAAACAAAAACGTCATATAAGTCTTGACTCATACGACATAAAGTTGGATCATCATCATCAGCCTTTAATAGTCCATTGCTGGACTAGGCCTCTCCTTTGAAAGGAGGAATTGGCTTACTATACCACGCTGGCCAAGCGGGTTGGTATAGGGTTTGTACCAAGTTTTCCTTCTCTTACAGTGCTGTTCTCTGCATAATATGCTCCCTCTGTCGGCTCTTACGACACCCATGGGATGATATGGGGTAGTGACAATTCATATTCTTAATCCGTCACTACACGGACAGTTGGATAGCACAAAGTTGGATAGCAGTCTTATAATGATAGTGAGATGACTACTAGGTCCTTTAGACGTCTTTAATTTAACTTATTAGTCGTGCGACGAATAATTATGTCATATTTTGCTGGTCTTAGCAACGTTGGTCAGACTAAATTAAACGACGTTATATTGTAGTCTTAGCTAAAACGTTTGTACGACTACGCAATAGTCATACTAACGTTATAGTCCATTATACGTTTTGAACTGACCAAATTATGTCTTTAAAAAACCTTTATATGACATTTATATAATGTAGCAGTTATATAGACGTTTTACAGTGCCGTTTATATAACGATCACTTTCGTGTTTTACAGCGGTCAATTGGAGACTCTTAAATGACTTGGTTGTTTATGTAATACTCAAATATAACCTATATATTACATGATCTCCGTTTAATGTCATGCCCTGACTTTAATCAAACTTGTAGTCGCATTTAAGTCAGGTTTTGACTTTAAAACGTCTAGGCCGCCATATTTACGGAACGTTTGATTAAATTTAATACGAAAAATGGAAGCAAAAAATTCGGGGAGAAGACATTCGTAGTAGAACTTTCAAGTTGAAAGTAAATCGAGATTTCCTTTTGTTAAAAGTAAACGCCAACAACCGTGGCATTTATAACAAATGTTGAAGAAGAAAAGTGTACAACACATGAACAACAAAAAGGTTCAGTATCATTAAGTATTTATTTTATTTCTATAAAAATATTGTCTGTGATTTTGCCGATATTAGATTTGTTATTTATGATTAATGTTGTGGTGATTGATTCGTTTTTAATCAGTAAATTTTAAAATTATTAATCTATACAGGTGTGAAAAAATTGGGCATCAAAACTTATAACAAAAATGTAGATTTCTTAAAAAAATCAAGCTGAAGTCAACAAAATAAAAAAGAAACGGCCATTTATGCAACATATTTTGACACTCGCAAGTAAATAAGAACCTAAGTTTACTTCCCGTTGACCTAGAATCATGAAATTTGGTAAGAAGCAAGGTCTCACAGCACAAATAAAGGAAAAAGACTGAAAATTGATTATTTGTAGTTTTATCACATAAAAAAGTGTATTTAGTTTTCGTTTTCTGGCAAAATGTGAGTGTACTATAGGTATACCTCTGGCCAACCCTTCGGGGAAACAAGGCGTAATGTTATGTTTATGAAAAGTTTTTTGCCAATACAAACTTAAATATGCAGTTGGAGAATTGTCCGTGACGTATATCAAAGTATGGGATAACATGTTTACCAACTCAATGATAAGACCACCAAAAATCTTTAAAATGCAATAAATCTCCAATTTTGTTTTGATTTGATATAATGAAATGAAATGACCGCAGTGTATGAAAGTCAATGATACTGTGGCAACCATAGCACTTTTCCGATACTATAACATGAGTGCTTTCCCATGGTCAAATCAATCTATTAAGAAGTCTAAAATCTGCTCTCGTTAGAAATTTATCCATATCCAAGTATTGAATGATCATATTTTTCGATAAAATTTCCTTGAAATCTGCACTGCACTTTTACTGTGACCAATATGAAAAGGGTTTTAAATTTATGAGGAACCCTAATAGCTAGCGCCAAGCTGTCATGGCGTATTGCATGGTCTTGAAATAACCTTAGTACGACTTTATGTCTTTACAACGTCGTAAAGAGGTAAGTTTGTGACAAAAGCAACATGTCCTCCATTTTTAGAAATAAATATATCTTTACTAATAAAAATATAATAATTTAAACACAAAATTGCGAGGGGGCATGAAAATCTGAACCAAATACACATAGGTATATTATCATAAAACTTGAATACCCAGTCGAACCAAAAGGGCATGAGAGACAGATACCTACAGTTATTAGCGAGATAAATATATATAAGTTAAATAACACTCATCTTTAATTTCCTTGTAATAATTTATTTTGCTCTCAAATCTCGAAATAAAACCACAAACACGTATGTCACTAACAAGAAAAATTTATAAGTCTTACAGGTGTTGTTCCTTGACTCAAATAAAATGTTTTAGTCATTGAAAAACAGCTGTATGACGACAATACAACAGACGAGTCGTTGTAAAGTTATGATACGACTTCTGCGCGACGAAAGTGGTAATTCCATTACGTTCATACGACTTTTGAATGACGTTAAGGAAGTCAGCTTGTGACTTTTGTATGTCCATTATACGACAATGTTGCTCGTATAACTGGGGCGCGTTTAGTAAACGTTACTATAACGTTAGTGCAACTTAGGTATTACGATCAAAGGTTTTCAGATAACGTTTACTAAACTTTTGAACGACGTTAAATTGTAAGTTGGGGGTTGACACCTTGAATTAGGGTTTGTTTTCGGGTATGCTCCCTAAATGTTGATTTAATTTCGGAGTGTTCCTTCTCCTAGACGGGTTGCCGTCCAAAGCTGACGAGACCCATCCCTCCGACCGAGTATCAAGGTGTGTTTATGCAACACGACTAATTAAAATGCATGACTTTATTTATAGAAAAAAAATTAAAATTGAGAAAAAGAAATTAAGCAACGTATTTCTTGGTTGAAAATTCACGCATGGTTAGTTCTTAAATACAGTTCATAAAGATGTCTTGTATTTTTATTATTCAGACAGACAGACATCAGATATACGCGTTTTGACTTCAAAATAGTGCTCGCTTGGATTTATTCTTCTCCTCACCGCTGGCAGACTTTTGTCGCCAACCGCGTTAGTAAATTAATTGAACTTGTTCCTGCTACTTGTTTCAATCACGTCGCGGGTATTGAGAACCCCGCTGATTGCCTGTCTCGTGGTGTTACTCCACTTAATCTTCTGCATCATCCATTGTGGCATCGTGGACCTTCTTGGATTTCCCATGATTCGTCAGAGCGGCCCATGCAACCCTTTGACCACTGTGCAGAGAACGAGGATGTACCCGAACGGAAGACTGTTTCTCATCCCGTGATTGTTGAAGTTGCTGAATCTCCGATCTATGCACTCGCACTACGCATGTCATCGTGGTCTAAGTTACTCCGCACCATCGTTTATGTCTGTAGGTTTCTTAGGCACCTACCTAATGGGACTTTTGTTTCAAGTACTGACCTTGAATTTGCAGAATATAAGTTACTACGAGCTGTACATGCTGTTCATTTTAGTAACGACATTCAAAATTTGAAAAATAATGTACCTTGTTCTCCCGCTATTCTTAGGCTCAAGCCGTTTCTCGATGAGCACGGCGTCATACGCGTTGGTGGTCGTCTGTTAAATTCGGATGAACCTTATAACTACAAGCATCCTTGCATTCTACCGCGTCATGATCATGTTGTCGACCTTCTTGTTGATTTTTATCACAAGAAGCATCTCTATGCTGGTCCAAAGTTGCTTATGACCTTACTTAAGCAGAAATATTAGGTTTTAGCTGCTCGACGAATAATTCGTCACAGAATACATAAATGTAACGTCTGTTTCAAATTTCATCCGCGTCCGACTTTCCCTCCCATGGCAGATCTTCCTAGCCAGCGCGTCAATCAGGTTGATAAAGCGTTTACACATACCGGTTGTGATTACGCAGGACCACTGCAGTATACGCCAATGCGTGGTCGAGGTGTTAAAAGCTGTAAAGCTGGGCTATGTATTTTTACATGCTTAACGACGCGCGCTACGCACATTGAAGTTGCGACGGATTTAAGCACGGTGTCATTCCTGGCAGCCCTTAAACGATTTCTTTCACGACGCGGCCCTATACAGTGTTTGTACACGGATAACGGCACTTGTTTCGTGGGCGCACGCTCTTATTTACGCGACCTTTATAAGTTTCTCAGGGAAGAATATCGTACTCGTCTTCAGGAAGAACTTTCCATAAATCATATTGACTGGAAGTTTATTCCGCTAGCATCACCACATTTCGGTGGATGTTGGGAAAGCATGGTCGAAGTAATTAAAACGCATCTCTTTAAAGTTATAGGTCAACAGATCCTCTCTTACGAAGAGCTTTTAACTGTCCTTGCACAAGTCGAGGCGCTGATCAACTCGCGTCCGCTCACGGCATTGAGTAATGACCCTGCAAAACCATCCGCGTTAAGCCCTGCACATTTTCTGAACACAGTGCCATTATCGTCATTTCCGGCTCCTGAAGCAGACTCTTCAAGCTTGCTCCAGAGACATACTCTGCTGGATAAACTCGTGCAGTCGTTCTGGCGGCGCTGGCGTGCGGAATATCTCCACCAGCTTCAGGCTAGATCCAAATGGAATAGTCCTGCATCCCCTATACAGGAGGGTACGTTGGTCGTCATAGTACATCATAATGCTCCGCCGCTTTCATGGTCGTTAGCCATCGTGGAGCAACTGCATACTTCCAAAGACGTTACAACCCGCGTTGTTACCGTGAAAACCGCGAAGGGGAGCTACGTGCGCCCTGTTGTACGTCTCTGTCCGCTTCCAACTCAGTGAGACCTAGCCTGAAGTTAGATCTACCTCTTAGTTTAAGTATTTAGTTTGTAGTTTTTGTTATAATTGTTTCGCTAAAGTTAATTTAGATTAATTTTAATATCATATCGCTGTCTTAGCCTATTGATGGGTTATGCGGTAGTACATCCAACATAGCTAAGTTCAATTTTATTTTTTAAAGGCAACCCTTTAGGGCCGGGGGATATGGTAGCGCCATCTATCTTTTCCATTGCTCTTTAATTATGTCAACACCTAGCTAATAAATTCCTTTGCATACCGCAGTGTCAAAACGAAAGATCTTTTATCCCTCTCTTTCCCAAAGGCACGCCTCGCTCTAATTGGTCGCGAAATTCAATGACGCTGCGATCCGAGTCGAAGATCAATCGTCACGCTGATCGGTCGCGTGCTTACGCAGCCCCGCGCCGCGCCGAACGTGTGCAATACCGCAATATTTACCGCTTTTCATACTAAAAACGAGAACTAAACCGCCCGCGGGTGTAGTGGAGTGATCTGTGCAGCTTCAGGCTAGATCAAGAAGGAGTGATCAGTTTTGCAGCGTCAGGACTCTCGAAGACGCCGGCGGCCGCCATCTTGCAAGGTAAGGCGTGCCTCTTTTATCCTAAAGTCATAAGATCGCCCGTTCATCCATCTTCTAGGCGATTTACCAGCCATCCTTTATACAATCCACAATTAAAAATAATTTTCCATATCACCAAATCGCCTAGTACATACTTTCGGTGCAACGCCGAACCAATTATAGAGTAAAAAAAAATATAATAATATTAATAATAATAATAATTTTCGTTTGCAAGAGCGTTTCGTTGGCCGCCTGAAAAAAGTATTAAAAAGCCTTTTATCAGGTGGCAACAAGGTTCGTGCTTGCAACGGTTGGGTCATGCCACTTCTTGTATACTCCTTTGGCATACTCAAGTGGACTCAGTCTGAATTGGACGCCCTGGACAGAAGAGTCCGCACATTGTTGACGGCATATCGTATGCATCATCCTCGTTCATCCGTGATGAGGTTGTACATCCCGCGGAAGTGTGGGGGTCGTGGCTTTCTAAATATCAAGACCCTACACAACCGCGAGGTGTGCAATCTCAGAGAATATTTTCTCCGGGCGAACGGGGACATGCATCAAGATGTTGTCGTAGTGGACAATGGACTCACCCCGCTCAAGTTGGCTAAGGAGAACTGGCGCATACCTGTAGTACTCAGTACTGATGAGCGCAAGCGTGTATGGCAGAGCAAGGAGCTTCATGGCAGGTTCCATCGGGCCCTGTATGGACCCGATGTAGACCTATTGGCCTCGGTGAACTGGCTAGGCTTCGGTGACCTCTTTGGGGAAACCGAAGGGTTTGTTTGTGCAATTGCTGACGAAGTTATCAAGACGAATAACTACCGGAAATATATCCTGAGGGATGGCACTAGTGATATTTGCCGTGCCTGTCACCAGCCCGGTGAATCCCTCAGGCATATTGTTTCCGGTTGTTCACGTCTTGCTAACGGCGAGTACTTGCACAGACATAACCAAGTAGCCAGAATCATTCACCAGCAACTTGCTCTGAAATACAAACTTGTAGACATCGAGGTACCGTACTATAGGTATGTGGCAGAGCCAGTTCTCGAAAATGGCCATGCCACATTGTACTGGGATCGATCTATCGTCACAGACAGGACTGTTGTAGCCAACAAACCTGATATTGTGGTGATAGATCGATCAGAGCGCCTCGCAATAATTGTTGATGTCACCATTCCTCATGACGAGAATCTCGTGAAAGCCGAGAAAGACAAACAGATTAAATATCTGGACTTGGCTCACGAGATTGTCGACATGTGGGATGTGGACTCGGCAATTATTGTGCCGATAGTTGTAACGGTTAATGGCCTAATAGCCAAGAGCCTCGATCGTCACCTTAAGAGGCTCGCGTTGGGTGCTTGGGTCAAGGGCCTGATGCAAAAGGCAGTACTTCTCGACACGGCACGTATTGTGAGGAAGTTCCTGTCTCTGGAGCCCTAACCACCGACAGCTTGGACCCTGTGCCCGTTGCTGGTGGGATCCCACGGTTTTATTTTATATTTTTAAATGTATGTTATTTTTTATTGTATATTTAAAAATGTAAATGAAATCTGCAGAAAAATAAATAAAGGAATAATAATTTATTTATTTATCTTTCTACAATAATAGTATATATAATTCTAAGGTAAGTAAGTACTAGATTATAATTGGTGCCTGTACTAGGTTGGACCTGTGCCACAGGCGGTAAGAGCACTATCATATGTTTATTATGTTTACTACTAATTAAAATGTTTATACTAATACTTATTACTGCCTACACTATTTATAGAGTTACATTATTATATGAATACCTACAAGACCAATGCATAGTTCGGAGTTATTTTTATAATATAATATGCAATAACAATATCATGACAAAGTTACAATTTATGTTAGCACTGCTAGCAAATCTTCGGTCTGCTTATAATCCAAAGATCGTAAATACTTATACACTAATTGCTTACAGTTGAAATAATTTACGTCATATATAAACAGTATTTTGTTTAGTTTGTTATATATAAAAAGCCCTAAAAAAGCATAAAACCTGTTTGTGAAGACGAATTTAGATTCGGAAAGTGCAGTACATACAATATCTTTACGCCTCTTATTGTTAGTGAGGTTAGTGTCATAAGTTAGCGTGGTGTGCTGTTTTAGGACAATATACATTACGAAAAGCTGTCGTACAGTCAGTACATTACATAGTTTATATAAGCGGTGCGTGGGAAAGCGAAAAAGCCTACAGGTTGCCACTTTTAGAAGTGCTCTTTGGGCCCGTTCAATCGGCAAGATTATGGATTTTGGAGCCCCGCCCCATGATGTGATACAATACTGTATAATAGACTGCCATAGGGCCTGATATACACGTATGATGAGCTTATTATCTGCTATGTAACGGAGCTTTTTAAAGACGAAGAAAAGTTTACGTATCCTAGAAGTAAGGGGCCGCTATATGTTGCTTAAAAGAGAGGCAAGCGTCAAGTATTACTCCTAAGTATTTAATGTTAGTGGTATTATGGATAACAGGGCAAGTGCAAAGGTTAAGTGACGGGTCATTACAGTTATGAGCATATAAGGTGTTATTACTTAACTGAGTTGGTGGCTTCCGCATAGAGAATTTAAGAAATTTAGTTTTATCTTCGTTTAGCGTTAGAAGGTTATATTTTAGCCAGTTGTTTATGATGTTAAATTCGCGTTGAGCAAGATCGTGTACCTTCTCGGCCGTGTCAGCGGCAAAAAGGAGCGCTGTATCATCTGCATATGTTATAATTTTGCCATGATCTAAGGTTTGATTACAAAGTTCGTTAATATAGACTAGGAAAAGGGTAGATGCGAGGATACTTCCTTGTGGGATGCCATATTGAGGTATTTTTAATTCAGCGCTAGAAAACTCGACGATTCGAACACTTTGGTACCTGTCCTTTAAATAGTCAGCAAAGAATTTTAATTGTGTACCTCTTATGCCAATGGCTTCCAGCTGGCCTTAGCTAAATCAAGAAAAATTCCAATGACATGCTTTCTCTTCCCCAGTTCTTCTGTCACATAGTTCGTTAATTGATGTACCGCGTCTGCTGTAGACAACTTAGGTCTAAAACCGAACTGAAAAGTGGATATCAGAGCGTTACTTTCTAAGTATGCTATTAATCTACGGTTGACTATTTTCTCTAACACTTTAGCTATTAATGGTAATAGCGAAATTGGCCTGTAGTTTGTTATAAGACCTTTTGTACCGCTTTTGTAAATTGGGACTACCACTGCCTTTTTAAGATGTGTGGAAAAAACGCCCTCAGCAAGACATAGACGGTAAAAGTGGGTCAGTGGAGGCACAAGAATATGTTTAAAATGCTTTAAGATGTTGTTACTAATGTTGTCCCAAAGTCCCCAAAGTTAGTATGACACGTTCCACTTCGTTTTCATCTGGATCTAGCATAACAAAAGATCTGCCGCTCTTTAAATGGGTTGAGAAATTTGAGTGATTATCATAAAGGTTGTTGCCACATTGACTTTGTATTTGTTGTGCAAGTTTTGTTCCTACGTTGACAAAAAAATTATTTACTTCGTCAGCCGACGATTGAGGCGATTCTTTTAAATTTAATAAACTTGTATCGACTATATTTTCTTTATAGGTAACGGTTTTTAGGTACTTCCAAAACTTTTTACTGTTATTACCTGCGTCATTTAGTTGTTGTTTGTCGTACTCTATTTTTATTTTCCTGAGCAGATTATTACAAAAATTTCGGTACCTTTTATACGAAATTTGCAGTATAGGGTTGTCGGTACACTGTTTAGCTCTTAAATGTAGCTTGTCTCTATGCCGAATACATCTAATCAAACCTGGAGTTATCCATGGTTTCAAGTTATAGTTTCTCTTACTGACGGAATAAATTGTAGAATTTCTAAAATCGCTGATTTGCATTGTGTTAATAACAGAATAGAGAGTGATATATAGGATATATATAATAGATAGGTATAAAACGTATAATTATTTTTGTATAGATACTTTTATTTTTGTAGCGATAGCCTAGTGGAGATAACAACAGACTGCCATGCAGAGGTTACCCTCTGCGTGGCAGTTGGTATCCAAGGCGCGCACCAATAACTTTTCGGAGTTACGTGCGCATTGAATTGTAAATTATCGCTTATCTCGTGCCTCGGAGAGCACGTTGAGCCGTCGGTCGCGGCTGTCATAAAGATCATACAAAATAATTGAGCAGGTATTAATCGCGTAAAACTTAACTTATTTAAGGTATAAATACCAGTACAAGTCGCGGAAGTTTAAAATCGATTGTCATAAAATCTTTGACAGCCGTTATAGGGAGTCAGCCAGATAATTAAACTGACACTAATCTAAATCATGTTTTTTCATTTTTTATATAAAATAATCGATAAAAAGTAATCTAAACCATGGAATATAGCTATCCCTTTGGGTTGCAGAGGTAAGACGGGCAGTCGCTCTGAAAAAGCTTATAATCAGTCAAATCCGGTTAGACTAGAAAGCGGATCCCGAACCGACCCCTGCTCAGACAGAGATGATGATGACTAGACATCGGATTATATGCACTATCAAAATGCCAAAATACGCATGCAAATATGCACTCCTTCTATTTGTCGTATCGATGGCGATTTTAGATGACAGACGACCAGTATTCTGATACAGCTATAAAAAGGGCGAAATATGCATGAAATATGTACAATAAAAGAACATTCACAATTAGAATTTACGTTTATTATTATTATCATTATCAAATTATGATGAAAAAATATTAATACCTATTTATTAGTTATTATTATAATATAATATTTAATAAACTATTATACGTAAATAATGAATTTATTTGCTATAATTCTTGCGACAGTGAACAATAATATATTTTCCAGATTTTCTGCAGCAAACTTGTGACGTTTGTCACTTACCTAATATTAATTTATAGGCTGAAAATGATCTTTTAACCTCAACTGACGCTACCGGACAGAACTTAAAATTTGGCGCCATTTTTGCAGAGAACTCTTTAGGCCTTTTGGTACAAAACTGCATTTAATTTGCCACGAACCTTTTGCGATAGTGAACTCGGAATTAATTTGTTCCATCATATTTTCTATTATTTCCAAGGACTGGCACAATGGAAAGTTTTAAGTTTCTATTTTCTCAATTGCATCGGATATATTGCTGAAATGTGTTGCGATAATAGCAATTTTTTTTTATTGTAGGACTACATAACACAACATGCCAAACACGTATAAATAACTATTGAAATAAGCACTATCAATGAAAAAGTACCAAAATATGCAAGAACGCTATAAAAATAGAATTATATGCATTTGCACAGGCAAACATGCAAATGTATATAATCCGATGTCTAATGATGACTTTTATATTTGTATCAAATGGATATATGTACTTGCACCTAAGTTAATTTTGTGACTTCGTCATATCACCTTTTCCCCTTGCGTCCAAACAATAATCATAAATTAAAAAGGGAAGAAAAGGTTTTTAGGTTACGACCCCCTGGGCTGACTTTTACAACCATCAATTATCGCAAAGCAAAAATCTGATGAAAATAAAAAATCTTATCCAGTAAGATTAGACACTTGAAATAAATTACACTGCTCATGAATGACCCTGTACCTTTATATAATTTGTATTTACACTTTCCCTAACGATAATGAGATACGGTTACATACACAAAATAAACGCTGAGAAAATTCATATCAATTATAATTATCTGTTTCTTTATCTGCACATTATTATTTACTTATTGTCGTATTGTAGGTAATAAAATATGATCCCCCCCGTAGGATCTCCACCTTGTCGTGGTGGGGGGGCTCAGTAACCGTGGGTTAGAAGCCACCCACGGTGAAGCTAAGCGGGATCTCGGGAGGGGACGCTCCACGTGGGCTTGGTAGAGGCCTGCGTAGGATGCGTCCCATGGTGCGGGTGCGGGGGACAGTTCTGTCTGTCCCTCGCAGTCGGGTGCGGTCGCGGGAGGAGAGGCGTGTGGGTGTTGCGTTGCCCCGCGCCCTATCTCCCGCGACCAAATGGGGGCGCACCATCGTTGCGTCGCGGTGGGGCCGCAGAGGAAGAGGAGATGCGGTGTTGCGTTGCCGTCCTCCCTATCCTCTGCGGCCGCTGGGTGTTTTGGCGGCGGAGCCCAACACCTTCATCCGCCGCCAAGGGGGTTTCGTTCGGGGCCCGCCTGACCATCTGGCGGGCCAATACCCGTCGGGGGGTAGCGAGGAATGCTTTGGTGAAACCCTACCCTCCGACACATGGGTAAATGAGGAGCACGGGTTGGTTTTTAGTCAGTAAGAGTCTGACAGTCCCCTTCGTCCTTCCCCCCCGGGGCGGAGGGACTCCATGAGGATTTTCCAACCCGATACCAAAAAAAAAAAAAAAGGTAATAAAATATGATACAATGTCAATAAGACCGATTACAATATTATTGACGGCACAGTGATTATGTTGCTTTAGGGCTGATTTTCTTATCATCAGATAAAAGTTATTCGCGGATAACCTGTAACCTGGCTGAATTAAAAAGTGAAAATAATTTTCGTTTGTGAAATGCTAACTAAAGCTTTATGCCAATTTTCATTATAGCTTAGTCGGAACACACACACACACACACACACACACAGACACTGGTCTAAACTATAGACTAACTACGGAATTCAACATTCGATCTATAGATACAAGTATAGATAGATCTGTAGATTTTAGATTCGTTTTTGACATAAGCTCCATACAAAATATGTCAAACACGAATCTTGAATCTCAAAATCCATGTATGGATCGATTATTGAAAATGGCTGTAAGTCTATACACTAAAAGGAAAAGTTAATGTTTTATCAAGTATGGTTAGACCAAAAAATGGATCTTAGACTCCAATGGTCTTGGATGTTATCGTGATAATGTTAGGATGGTGATAATGACACATTAAGAGCACCCGCGCATTCACAAAAATTTTCAGCTATAGTAATATAATTGTACTAATAATATAAACCAGAAAACATTATTACTACATATGTATAATCTACATTCAAAAATATCAAATAAATAATAACAAGAAATAAATAATAACATAACAAATCATAATAACACATGATAACATGGCAGGTGTTGGCGGTGACGGCGTGTCCACAAATTGCGACATTGGCGAACGTTCCCGAGGATGTCCAACAGAGGGCAAAGGAGATATTGGATGATTGCACGTAAGTCTCTTTATAATTTTATCATCATTAAGATGCATTTACACCAGATATGTGACATGTAATTATGTTACGAGGAGATGAAAGTTAAGCTAGTGAATTATGAGATCGTTTCCACTGATGCTAAACTACGTAGTGGGTCGAAAAGATGTCATGTCTACGAATATTGCCCGCTGCAAGGGAACTGTCCAGTGAAAATCCGCAGTTTAGAATTAAGCATTTAAGAAGAAAAAAGTAGGGAACGTCCATAGCTCGTATCTGCAGATCAAATACTAGCACACGTCCAGAGGAGTACACATAAATATCCATATTAAAACATAGCTTAGTTGAACCCATTTCCATCAGGTATCATTAAGCTATGCGGAGGAGTTGTGGGTATCAAACACATCCACAAAAAATGTAGCGTGGCATTTCGGAAACGCACAGCGGTTATTCTATGACTAATGATTCTGTTGTAGAGAAGTATTCAAAATATTGGTTTCTTTTATATCCTCAAATTAATCTGTCGTCGGGAAAATATACCTAAGCATAGATTTTAAATGCAGCAAACTAAATATAAATCCAAAGGTATAGTATCCATATTGTGGCATACGTATCGATAATACTTTTTTCATATTACTTGCACGGGAAAAATTTTCGGTAACTTGTTTCAGAGTGGCACTTAATGATTGCCGGGCAATTCCTCAAATTAAAATTGTACGAATTGTTCGGCAGCTAAACTTGAGCACACTATCGAGTCCGTCAAATCAAACGAGTAACTAACAACACTCGATTACCCTCGGGTGAAGCTATTTGTTCGCATAAATCGTTCAATAAGTAATAGACTCGTATATCCCACGTCTCGAGTTCTCGCTCGGCTCTGAGTGTTGGAACAAATACACATTAATTGTGTTGGGAAGCACTTTTATTTGATTTACGCTTTTACCTAGTATTTACATCGACTTCAGTTATTGGGAAAATTGGACAGTTTGTTTATATAAAGTGACTTTCAGTGGTGATGTAATGTCAATATCACTTTTGGCTCGTTTAGTAGATAACTTATATACCTACTCAAGGTTAATAATTTGTAGAATGTTTGAAAACATTGAAATGAGGTAGTAGTTTTATTGTAAACCTAGTGATGCGTTTTCTTTGTGTCACTACCACACTTCCATTACGCCTGACCGCAAGTCGATTTGTTAAAATCGAAATTTCACTGTACGGGCTTGCGAAGGGCTGCACTTTTATTTTGACATCTCCGACATTCCTCCGTCATCTTGTGCTTTATTTCTAAAACCACTGTTGAATGTGAGTCGTAATAGATATAAATCGATATGGTAAGTCGGCCTAACCAGCCACTAGTACGCCATACACATAGACAGTAGAAAAGTAAAAAAAGACAAAAATTGCAGCACCTATTGACAACCCTTAACACTTTATCACTAGATAACCTTAATACTTATTAAAACAGCATATTCAGCAATAAAATCTATCTATTGTAAAATCCCAGTTATTTTAAATCCATGTTCAAGAGTAGACTAATAACCAAACATTCTCACTAATGAGTTTCTAATCAAATCCAACTAATCACTTTTATATTCGTACATTCAGCCCCTCCCCCTACCACCCGCACTCGTTCCTACACTGATTGATTCTATAAACTTGATTGATAGACACCCTACGATTGAGATTGATTCGCTCTGACGGCAATGGGTAACGCACAATTCGATGTTGAGTTATATTGATGATGGAGAGAATATTTAAACGAACGGCCAATCATATTCGGTAAGACAAGGAAATATATGAAGAACATTTTTCTATATTTTAGCCTTCATTGTTCGTACTGCTCTACTAGTGCTTTTAATGTGATTAAGTAAAACAAGAGCATGAAAAGGCGTAGGCAATTCGACTAACTTACATTTATTAAACTAATGAATTTCACCCGCGGCTTCGCTTGCGAGAACACTCAAACCTTTCTCAGGTATCCCTATATAATGGCGAAAACTATAAAAATACCCGTTCGGTAGTTTACGAGTTTATCAATTTCATACAGAGAGAAAGAAAAGGGCACGTTATTTAAAAAATGAAATTAAATGAAAATTGAAAATGAAAATTGTTTATTTGACATCCACTTATTATAACACACAAATATTATAAAGAAACACAAAAAAATAGTAACAAATAAAAATAAAAAGAAACAAGACAATAAAACAAAACAAAAATAATAACATTAAAAAAATAACAAAAAGGACTTAAAAGTAAACAGTAAAAGAAGTAATATGTGTAGTCAATATAAGACCCAGTTCGGCATACGCCAGACGAACGCCTGGCGCCGATTTTCAACCAGGCCCTCTTTTTCTCATTTTATCATAAATGTTCAACTATATCTTAGGCACAGTGGCGTTCTGGCCGACGCGACGTAGATATGACAAATCTAGTACCTAACTTTTCAAACCCAACTTTCGATGATATAAGAACCGAATCTAATAATAAATGATCGTATCCTATTCGTGATTTATCCTCGAAGTGTTTAAAGTAATTATATAATTCTGGTATTTGAATGAATATACACATCGGCTGATGCTCGAATTTGACATCCACTATTAAATTTATATAGACCGACCTAAAATTGACCTAATTCACGGCCAAATACCAGTGACACACATAACGCAACTCGCCTCAATTCACTGTCAGATATAAAGAAGTTATGGTAAATCCGACACATGCAGTAAAAATGCTACACATATTTGGTTGTTCTGTAAAACTTTCATCCAACACCATAACAATTTATCTTCATTTTATGCGTTCCAATAAAAATACCTATGAATATTTCATTTCTGGTTCGCGGGTACATTATGTCGAGGTGTGTCGGAAGAAAAGCGTGAATCCCCCTAATCGATGAAAATATGGATTTGGAGATGATTCAATGTGTCTATTTTTTTAGTTGAATTGCTGTGGATTATGAAAAAAGGAAGTATTCAGATACGTATTTTCATTAATTTGTCGACTTTGTCATTCAGGTTATTCTTATTTCTAAATCTTACCATAGTATAGACCTTTACTATATAGTCGTCGGTGCGAGTGTATTGTATGCACACTTCGACAGTATTGTTATTCACTGCAGTTTATGACGTTTCTATTACCGTTTACTAAGCAGTTTGTCAGCTTCGTGTTGGCTTTTCGAACACATCCCTACTGTAAGTAGGATATTTTGAATTCATTTGATGTTTTCAACTGTTAGTGCTATCGTTTTTATTATGCTTGTAGTGTACTGATCGGGAAATGTCCCAACAGAAGTCGACATGTACAAATTAATGTGGGTAAGCTACGATAAATGTTCACCATCACGGTTATATACTTGTATGGACGAGTATATAAAATAGTTCGCGGACCGTTGTGCAACGCCATTGCTCGTTATATCGCGCAGTACAAATATATGGTGATAGAGGAAGACTGATTTACCAATAACATTAATGATGCAGTCAATGAAATGTGGGTTAGTATCGGCTTCAAAGTAAACAAATATCGAATCGATCTTCCCTTCGCTCCCCTGTTATTGCTAGTACAAACGACGAGAGTAATGCTTAGAATGGAGGGTCACTATTGAATGCGTTGGGACCAAATTGCATCGGCTATCAGTCCTTCAACCAAGCCGCGCACAATGTTCGACCCAATTTGGACTCCTAGTTCAAGAGCCCTCGAGTGAGAGACATACTATTCCGTTCAAGGTTTATTTATTTAATTCTAGTATCTACTACTACTACTACTACTACTAGTTTTACTTACTTACGACCATATATACTTATTAAAAATAAGTCCTATATACACCAGTTGTTGAAAATGCCGCAGGTTTCATTAAGTTCTAAAATGTCTTTCACTTTAAATATTTTTTGTTTCAAGAAAATTCTCAAGTGTATACTCACCATTATACTTTGAGGCAATACAGGGAATATTAAAGTGTCTAAAAGCTACTTTCATTATTTTATCAGCCTTAGAAGTAGGCGTCTAGACTGCGATAAATGGCGGAGTTATGTTTCACGCTTATAGTTGATTGACTCCATGGTAACCTAATGGAAGGAAGGAGGAACCCACCACGCACCCTCGGATTGACCACCCCAACTACTGCAATAGAAAAAGGTTGACAATACTGAACTCCTCTAAAAGAATAAGGGATATATAGGAATGTTATGGGTTCCAGGAAGATACCTGACTTGCAGTATCCCGCTGTATGCGCCGACTATTCCTCGACACGTGTTTCGCCTCTGCACGAGGCATCCTCAGGACCGATGAGCAACGACTGAGCCAGTCGTTGCCCATCGGTCCTGAGGATGCCTCGTGCAGAGGCTCAACCTTTTTCTATTGCAATAGTTGGGGTGGTCAATCCGAGGGTGCGTGGTGGGTTCCTCCTTCCTTCCATAAGGTTTCACGCTTATGTATGCTTGTTTGTTTACAATGTAATATGTGTCTAAAACATCTTAGCCAAAGATAGATGGTGCGATTGCAATGCGGTTTTTCCTGCTAGAATTGTACTGTCTATGGCCGTTTGAGAACTTTCATATTCTTCTTTTTTCTACTCATGGTATTAAAGTATCTGGTCGCAACTGTAGAAAGAGATACACTTTATATAATTATTTATTTCTATGAAGACATTGTATGCAATAAACGTTGAAGGTTGGAAAGAGCATAGAGCTCGTGTTTTAATTTGCTGGATTATATTAAAAGCTTTACATTAATACACCTAAAATAACATACATAATCACAAAATGTGCTTCTGTGCCTACTACCACAATAGCGGTATTTATAAATGGGTTCCTTACGTCAGTGCGAAAGTTGTTGGTTCGATTTTCATTATATCGAACACTGTATGTCGATAATGAAATTATGGAAATAAATAGTGGAAATAATGAGCATTCGCTGTAGGGTACTTCGCACCAACATTTTTCGCACTAACGTTACATCGCACCAATAAAGCATCGATGTAATAAAACATCGCACAATTGAATTATCGACATACAGTGTTCGATTTAATAAAAATCGAACCAACAACTTTCGCACTGACGTAGGGAACCCTTTATATAATTAATTTGTTTGTGTTTTAAGATTAATATTTCCAAATATATTTTCTTCCTTTTAGGAAAGGCGCAGTTGGAGCATATTCGCCGTCAGCCGGTCTCCACATCGTCCGTTCAAGAGTGGCGGAGTACATCGAGGCTCGGGATGGAGTACCCACGTCTCCTGATGACGTCTACTTAGGTTCTGGTGCCTCTGACGTCATCAAGGCTGTCCTCACTATGGTGAAAGAGAACGTGGATGGTAAACCACCAGGTAAGATCTATTTTCTGATGGTCAGCGTCGAATATCATAAGCTGTATGAAGTATTTCTATAATGCAAGAACTTATCTTTACCAGATGGCCTATTGTGCCTTACCAACTAAGGTGACATTACATTCTGTATCACAACAAGTTGTTAGGGATTCCAGGGAAAATATTATAACCTACAGCAAAGTTCAGGCAAAAAAATCTGTCCACGTCAGTTTAGTAGTGAGTTATTCATTTGCATTTTGTTCATTATTTCATGAATATTTAATTGTGTACTGTCAACAATTTAAGCAATATTGTATAGACATTTTAACAGAAAATTGGTCGGGATGTAGAGAAGTATGTCCGTATTTTCCCCCAGGTTGACCTGATCTATTTAATATAAATTTATATCTAAGTCCAAGCCTGAATTATAACGAGACATAATAAATCAATTGGGTTTACTAATGTTTGCCATAATTTAAAATGCCATAATTTCATATACCATACTGGTATTTGCCGTAATTTCATTAGAAATATCGCTTCAGTTGCCATAATCGTGAAATGACATAAAATGACTTTCACTAATTCCATTTCACATAATCGATCAAGTGTCATAATAATTAATTTAAATCCATAAATGTATTTGCTATAATTTTCGTTTTCAATAATACCATTTTCCATAACTTTTATTAATCATAATATAAATAAAGATAATTTAGTAAGATCAGATTTGTGGATATTAGATGGAACATTTAAGGTATAACCCGAAAATTTTTTGCAACTGTACACAGTACACGGTAACGTTATGAATGGATACAATAAAACTGTACCCCTTCTATTTACTTTGTGTACACATAAAGATATAATTACATATAATCAAATCTTTAATTTTATTAGCGATTATAGCTATGACAATAATAGGTATTACATTGAAATTGAAAAATTGCATAAATGATTATAAACTGAGGTTGACGGGTTAAGGGGCTATTTTCGGGTTAAGGTTCAAAAGAGAACCTAACACAACCTATTTAGTTACTTTCACATAAAACCTAAAATTGCGTTCCGTTTTGCATATTTGAATGAAGAATTTTTGGAAATTGTTTAAAAATATTTAGACGCAACTCCGGCAGCCAACATTACATTTAGGGGATTAATACTAACTCCGTTAAGCCCCCTACACCACCAATACCCTCAAATTCGGGCGACTCGTTTCGAAACCCAACCCCAGATTTTATATTCACAATTAAACCTAAAACTAAACCTCATATGGCGTCTACTAACTAAGCTCGACGGAGCCCCGCTTGGCGGGGCTCCTATTTTCGGATTAAGGTTCAAAATAGAATCTAACAAAACCTATTTAGTTACTTATTACAGTCGCACCTAACCCTAGGTGCTCGAAAGATATGACGCGTAAAATTTGATATTAGCTGTCTATATCATTCATACAAGATGGTGGTTGCATTTCGTTTCACGTTTTTCACATAAAACCTAAATATCGCTTTTCGGGTTAAGGGTCAAAAAAGAACCTAACACAACCTATTTAGTTACTATAACATAAAACCTAAAATTACGTTCCGTTTTGCATATTTGAATGAAGAATTTTTGGACATTGTTTAAAAATATTTAGACGCAACTCCGGCAGCCAAAATTACTTTTAGGGGTTTAAAACTAGCTGCCTTAAGTCCCCTACACCACCAATACCCTCAAATTGGGGCGACTTGTTTCGAAACCCAACCACAGATTTTTATTCACAATTAAACCTAAAACTTAACCTCATATAGTCTACTAACTAACGCTTCGCGGGGCTCCTACTTCTGGGTGGTTTAAAAAAAAACCACGAAGACTAAGGCGGGAGCGAAGCGAAGCGGAGATCCCGCCTTAGTCTTCTTAATTGTGAATAAAAATCTGTGGTTGGGTTTCGAAACAAGTCGCCCGAATTTGAGGGTATTGGTGGTGTAGGGGACTTAAGGCAGCTAGTTTTAAACCCCTAAAAGTAATTTTGGCTGCCGGAGTTGCGTCTAAATATTTTTAAACAATGTCCAAAAATTCTTCATTCAAATATGCAAAACGGAACGTAATTTTAGGTTCTATGTGATAGTAACTAAATAGGTTGTGTTAGGTTCTTTTTTGACCCTTAACCCGAAAAGCGATATTTAGGTTTTATGTGAAAAACGTGAAACGAAATGCAACCACCATCTTGTATGAATGATATAGACAGCTAATATCAAATTTTACGCGTCATATCTTTCGAGCACCTAGGGTT